>ML685793.1:6485654-6556546 GCA_007922175.1 Pelusios castaneus | reverse complement strand
TTCCCTAAATCCAGACAGTGTCACACCCTGCCCACATGCCCTGCCCTTTGGGGGGCATGCCAGGCTCCCCTTGTGCCCCCCCTGGCAGGGAGGGCATTGGTGTAGTCCTGGGATAGCCATAAATCGACTTAGGGCTATCCCAGGGCTACACTGGCTTAATTCGACTTTAAAAAGTCGAATTAAGCCTTAGGTCGAGTAGAAAGGTGGTTTAATAAAGTCGACTTAATTTTCATTAAGTCGACTTTATATTGCTTAAGTTGACTGCTTAAGTCGACTTAAGCAAAGTGTAGTGTAGGCGCAGGGCACATTAAGTCGACTTAATTTACCAGTGTAGACGCAGCCCCTGGGACCAAGGGCTCAGGGTTGATCAGAAGTGTCATACAGCCACCTTTGCCTATCCCTCTCAAATCCTCTGTCAAGCTAAGTTTGGCTGAACTCAAGGATTGGGGCCCTTTAAGCAAACTCACATTCTTGTATGTTTCCCTGCTCTTAAGCAGCTGGCTCTAAATGTATTGGTTTTTGTTGTTTGTTTTTGAAAATCCTTATGCAACTAGCTTCCTAGGTCTGTTTGTACACTACAATTATGCATGCATTAAATACTAAATGAAAACAAAAGGCATTTAACATTAATCACACGGGAAAGTCACCACATTGTGCTCATACCACAGCATCACTTTGGCTGCCCAGCTAGATTTTCCACTTTCATGCAAACAACAATACTAAATTGAATTACATAAAAAGAAGCTACATACTGACTCCCAGCAGTATGTTTTGACAAAACACTTTGTCTCCTTAAATGATTTCAGATGCTGTAGTCAAAAGCCTTGACTGCAAATAATGGGTTCATAAAACCTATCTTTAAAATTTTACCTGACAGTAATGCTGTGCAAATATCTGCACTTCTAGTTCACCTTCTCCACTTGTTTACATCAGGATTTTAATAGAGTGGCTGTCACAGAACAACAGCTAAAGGCCACTGTTTGATAAGTTGCTGTAAAAATAGACTGTTTAAAATGAGAATTTCCTTCTTAAATTCAGCCATCACAAAAGGTGGTGGTTAGGAATATATTGGAGAGAGACAATTTCTTGGAGGACTGCAATAAAAGCCTTTGGAGTTTAGTGACACTCTAAGTAAAAATGACTTCGTAAGAAACTATATATCCCATATGTCTTCATTTGCCTGTGTAAACAATACAAATACAGGACTTTGGCAGGACTTGGAATGGTAATGTTTTGTTTTGTTTTTTGATAAGTCTACTTAATTGTAAGTGAGCTTATTTTGCAGTTACACAATGAACTCAGTACAGCCTTTTAATCACCTCTAGTGAGTTTAGAAATACATTGATGAAATTTACCTGAAGTGCAGAGGGCCAGCCTAGGACACTCACACCGTTCAAGTGCCACCCTGAGTGAGGCCGCAAAGCTTCCAACAGAAGAGCCAATAGTACCTACCGGTGAATTCTATGCATCTTAGAGTCCTTAAATCATCATTTAAGGAGGTAAATAACTCAGTCATAGGTTGGTGGCCTATTGCTGGAGTGGGTGGGTGAGGTCTTGAGGCCTGCATTTTGCAGGAGGTCAGACTAGATGATCGTACTGGTCCCTTCTGACCTTAAAGTCTGTGAGTCTATGAGACCCCTGCAATCTGAAAGGGTCTCCATGCTTATCACTGATGGGCTAGAGCGGAAACAGAGGTGGAGTATGCCAGGAGAGAGGTTCAGGGCCAGATTAAGGAGGCCCAGGGCCCTTGGCTGCCTACTTTTGTGGGGTCTCTGGCTCCCATACAGTGGGCCCCACCTGCCTGGGGCCCCAGCCCCCTACCGCGGTGGCCTGGAGGCAGGGCGGAGGCCCTGGGACCAGAGGCCTCGGTCAACTGTGGCAGTCCTGCCCACGGACCAGCTGGTCTGCCCGCAGGGGTGGGCCGGGTCGGCACATGGCCACTGCAGTGCAGATTCTGCTCTCCCAGCGCCAGCTCCCCAGCCCTGCTGGGACTGTGACGGCAGGGCCAAATCAATGCAAGATTCTTAGAGGCTGCAGTCCAGGGCTCCCCTTCAGGCCGGGGCCTGGGGCTGCAGCCCCTATAACCCCTGTGTTGATCTGGCCCTGGAAAGGTTACAACACTATGGTCATGCAGATCAACAGCTCCAGAACACTGTGTAAGTGGTACAGAGGGGCTGTGGCCTGTATGGGGGATGGCTCTCCTGCTCAAGAACTGGATCTAAATTCACCTCTTCATCTATGCTTAACCTGCACAGAGCCTGGTTGCTGTGGCGTTAGGCGGATAGATTGGATGTTTTTCTCTGTGTGCAGTAAAGTCTCCTAATGGATGTGAATATAAACTACGCCAATTAAAGGTCAGCTTGTGTCCAGCAGGTCTGTGTGGTGTGACAGGGAGGGCACAGAGCCACTCCCCTATATTACAGTCAGGCACAGTCAGTCTGTACAGGGACTGCTCCTCCCTGATCACTCCCTGGGTGCACTCACAAGGAAAGGGGAGGCAGTAGATTCATAATCCCCTACTTCTCTATGTACCAGCCTAGAGTTGGGCAGGTGGAGAGTGGGGTATATGCTGCACCCCCAAAAGGTGTGTTTAGTAATGAGAATGGTCCCCATGTGTTCCAGGGAGGGCAGGAGGAATTGTGCCTGTTGCAGTTTGCAGGGTGGCTCCAGACCATCTCCAGTGACTGGTTTAATGGCATGAATGCCTCCTAAACAATATCAGTCACAGCAAGATTCCCGAGGAGCTACTAATATCTTATAGTTTCAGTGTCAAAAGGCTGGGGAGAGGTGTTCAAAAATTAAAAGAAAGAAAAACCACATTAGAATCTTTAGTGTGCTTTGGTTTGAATCTATTCTCATTTTAGGCAGAATTTATTTTGTCTGTCCCTGCTGGAGACTCTCCAGTCATAGTGGCTTTTTCCATAAACCAGAGGCCTGGGCAACTATATATAATAATAATAATAATAATAATAATAATAAATGTTGCACTTCCATTGTGCTATCTATCCAGCGATCTCACAGTGCTTTACCATTACTGGATCTGATTCAGATCTCCCTTAAATTGAATTTACATGGGCACAACTGGATTTCTTAAATGATGTTATTCCTGATGTACACTACTATAACTCCACAGGACTGAATTCTCAGCTGTGCTAAGGTCACACTTGATGCATCTGCACAGGGAAAGGAAGTGATGGTGGCTCTAAGTCAGCTTTCTGCCTCCCCTGTTTGTGGGACAGATTAATCTTTGGTGAAATGTAGAGCAACCAGAAGGCTGCAAAGGGCCATTCTGTCAGCCAGGTATTATTCTTGTTCCTTAACATATCTCTGTCTATGCCGGCATTATACAAGATGAACACTCCTCTCACGCCCATATAAAGCTTCTTTAAGGGCCACCCCAACAATGCAGAGGGCCTGCAAAGAACTAGTCCATTGATTGAACAGAGATACTTCCAATTTACACTGAGTTCACAGCCTGCCCCATTATGTGCAGTGCTGTGCTAGGTGAATAAGGATGTAAATTATTCCTGAGTTGCACTGTGTAAAGTTGTTGCATGCATTTTTGATAAAAAGTTCACGGTAAAATTCCTGCTACAGAAAGTCACTCGTGATGTTCAGTGGAGACTCTACAATGGGAGGTACCTAGGGCCAAAAAGGGAAAAACTAAAACCAGAGTCAAATAAATGTACCTTCCTCTTCGATCTATGGCTCATTCACAGCCATTCATTTATCAGAATAGCTCTTCCAGATGAAAGATCCAGGTGGGGGAGACTTCATAATGCACACCTTCATGTCCCTGCAGGGCACTTCAAAGCCGCTGCATCAACAGCAATAGGAGCAGGACTTCAATGACGAGCTCCGGAAGCCACAATGTAACATTGAGAGATTTATTCAAAAGTGCCATTAATGAGACCCCACTTCAGGAAGGTACTTAAGCACATGCTTAACTTTAAGCACCTGGAAAGCCCCATTCAAGTCAAAGAATGAATACATACAGAGCTAAAGCAACTACAGTGTCCCACCAACGTTTTTGACTTGGCACTCACACAGGTGAGGCTCCAGATAAAGAAAACTAAAAACCTTCAATTCTGTTAAATCCTTTGGAAAAATAATTGTTATTTGATGAATAGTAACTTTTATAACCCACTAATAGGCTTCCTCACACAGAGGGGGCTAAGAAGCAAGTTTAATCAGCTTAAAGTTAAAAAAATCAGTGCAAAAATCCACTGCAGTCATCTCTAGCAAGTCAGTAAGCCACACTGCAGAGACTTTATATACATATTTACGTGATGGACAGAATAATGGCTTCATGTTTCATTAATTCATTTACTCTTCGGAAACCTTGTTTCGTCTGAACTTGTCTCACATAGTAACTTCGGGGAACTCAGATCCGTGCCTGGTGTTTTAGGCAATATGTCCTTACCGTATTAAGCAAAACAAGACCATTATCAGCATGACTTTGTGCTCTTCATAGGATCTGTGTAAATGCAATCCCTTGACCCACCTTTTGCCATGCTCCAGATATGCTCCCACTCCTTCCTTTTGTGCTGTGATGGGGAATGGCCTTCTGCAGTGGTTAGGAGTGAGGGCTGCAGAAACTTACACACACAGCTCTCCCTTTCACCTTATCAGTCTGTATCTTGACAGCAACATAAAATAAAATGGGACTTTTTATTTCCCCCAAGGACTTTTCTTACATCTGAGCAATACACTTATGAAGATATGCATTTGATGCCACTTTTGGATTGTGCCAAAAGTCTTCCCACTTATGGTCATTTAATAGAACAACAACAATAAATCATCATGATTATTATTAAATCATCTGCACCTACCAAGTGTCTTTCTTTAGAGGTTTTAAAATGATTTATCAATGCTTCTTTAGTAATTTAGGCCTCTCACTGAGATCCCTGTGACAATAATTATTTTTGTTTCATGAAATTCCAAATAGAAATTGCTTCCATTTTGTTTTGTCTGGTGTCGCACCTATCTCACTTGTCGAGATTTCTATACTTTTTTTTTTTGCCTTATAAACATGAAGGGACTGATTCTCATTTACACCAAAGTCACCTGGCATCACTCTGCCAATGTACTTGAAGGCCCTATAAAGGGGCTTCTGGCTAGGCCCCAAATCAGTCCATGTTTGTAAAGTGAAAGCCAACTTCACTTGGAAAAGAAGCAGACCTGGTTTGGCTTGGTTTTTCCACTAAGAAAATGAGTCAATGTTTGATTTAAAAAAAAAAAAAATCACAGCAGTGGATGGGGAAACTGAGGCACAGACGGGTTGCAATGCATGACCATCCAGTGATCCAGGGGCAAAGTTGCGAGAATAAACCCCAGCAATCCTGAGCTCTAACCACTAGTCATCACTACTGTTCATCACCTGAATTTTTTCTTAACCAAAAGTATTATCTGGCTGCCAGAAAAAAAAACTAAAATCTATTGTACAGATGGTAAAAAGTAAAATACTCTAAAAGATAGGAAGAAGGGTGTGAAGCCTGACCTTAGTCACCTATTATTTTGTCATTTGAATTAGTCTTCCTTTAATTTAAGCAGCTGATACACCTTTCCGTGGGGTTCAGAAAGTTAATAGGGCAGCTGAGTATGAACTGTAAAGTCATACACGCACCTCTTCATGCTTATTTTATTTATTACCTGCTGCATTAATATTCTTGTGATCATAAAAATGATCATATACATATTTAATGTACCTTAAAGATTACTGTACAAAGAATATTACTCTGTTTTTTTCTTAAAATGTTTGCCAGCACTGGATTGTTTGGGGATAAACGTTCAATAATACAATGTCATGTTCACCAAGCTGCATATATTTGTACACTATTTCTTAATTATGGTTCACAGTCATCAGTTTACTGACAACCATCTGCCTAGATGTCACTCTTTAATTCCAGCTTCCCTAGCTGAAATTAAAATATTGACTGAAATAATTTTTGCATGGGAAGTGGAAAAGTTTAGAGGGTTTAAACCAGATGGACTTCAGCATTCATTGCTCTTCTGCTATCTGTCTGGCAATGTGTACATAGAAAACCTGCAATTTCCACGGTCATAAATGGTAGCATGAAAGAAAAGTGGGTGCACGGCTGCATGCACAAAAAATACATGGAGGCTTTCCAACTGAAAATCAGTGTGATAGTTAAATAGACTATCACTGTGCATTGAGTGAAAAAATGAAATTGCTGATGCTGGGCTAAATTCGCTGTGGCTATAAACGGACTGTAGTTCAATGTCAATGTATACCAGACGAGAATGTGGTCCTTTAATTATTGTAAGTCTTGTCACACACTTAACTAACCTGTCTTCATGCTCCTCTCACCCTGTGTATTTAAAATGTAAGTGTTTGAGGTAGGAAGCGGGGGCTGGATTCTCAGTTGTGCTGAACTCATGCTCAGGACAGCAGAGCAGCAGAGGCAAAGATGGCTCCACTTTCCTTTAATACTAGGGCTAGTCTGGAGACTGAACCATAGGAATAAGTGAAAGCTAGCAAAAGGCTGTTCTAAATGACATCATCTGGAATAGTATCCATGATTGCTGGACAACAAGGTGATCTAGCCTTGCCCTTTCTGGTCCCCCCTCATACCTCTGCTACTCAAGCCACCCTAGAAAGCTATTTGCATGGAAGTGAGGAGCAAATGGCCTACCTCAGAGAAATATTCAGCCACCCTTTATGGCCACTGGACAAGGAGACATCTCCGGAGAAAGACTGTAATTCCTGCTCACCCTCCAGTCATTTATTGGAATGTAAAGTGATCTTCACATTGATGCTATTGTAATAATAACTGAAAATTCAAGTATTTAATGTAATTTTCTCTGTATTTACATGCTGCCGCTTGCCAGACCACTGTGAGGGGTTCTCCCCTCTGGATCCCCTGTGTTTTAAGCCTCCATAATCTGAATGGAACACAGGCACTGTCCCTATCTTAGGGCCTCGGGATACACTCTCACAGTGCAGGTCTTCCATCTGGAACCCTCCCTCCGCCCCTGAGAGTGCGTGCAATGCAGCACCACTGCCCAGTGCTGACCTCTCAGACTCTCCCCATAACTTAAATGTATCCTCTCCCAGATTTCCACCAGAAGATATAAGCCTGGCTTACCTCTTCATGAGACATGTGATAGATATAGTACAACACACACACAGTTCACCTGGGATTCTAACACACTATTGCTCCTTCTTTTGTAGCATGAGAGATACACAGTTTCATACAAAAATACCGTAGATGCATTTCCCAGACTCAGTTTCCTCACCACTCCAGAACATTCTTTGGCCTGGAATTAGGATACTCTGGGGCAATCCAGGGTCCTTCTGTTCCAGTGAATGGCTTATATTTTATAACATGAAACCTTCTTCATCAGCTTGCCCACTTTGACTGTGGCTAGTCCATCACCGTATCCTTTCCTGTCCAATCTTTCCGGGTGGCCCTTCAAATCTTTTTACAGCCTTCTGCTTGAGAAATTTCCACTCTCCAAGCCCCTCCACACTTTTGAGGGAAACTGGAGCAATCTATTTTTAATTCATGCAGCCACTCTTTTGTACTCCCCAGGTAAAGCCTTTTTAGGTGCTGTTTGTCCTTAAGGATCAGCTATTGTCCCTAATCTGGGAACTACATGCTTAAAGGTTTGTCAGCAATGATGGATACACATAAACAGAGGAACATTTATGTTACAGCAATTTTCATAGCAACATCTTCATAATAACTTAATAATATCAACCAGAATTCATGTCATACATAGGTTCCTCAAATCATCATAGATGCACATTCCTTTTTTTTTTTTTTTTTTTTGTAGGGGAATTTTTCTTTGCTTTCTCATTTATAGGCCACATTCAGTGGGATTCCAGTTATCCCTTAGATGTATTGCATGCTGCAGTGTATATGTGTGTTTGTGTACATGTGTGCGCATGCACCTTTGGCTACGTCTACACTTGCAAATTAGGTTGATTTAAGGATGCTTAAGTTGACCTAAATAAAGCCGTGTTCACACCTGCCTTTCATTATGTTGACTTAAGGGCTTCCTTAATTCCATAAGTCGACCTAGGGCTGGGGACAAGGGAGCTGCGGGCGGCTCCCTTGTCCCCGGGGGGATCCATGGCTCCCTTCTTGCCTGGCTCGAAGGGAGCCGTGGCTCCCAGCAAGAAGGTAGCCGTGGCTCCCCGGCAAAAAGGGAGCTGCTGCTCCCTTCTTGCTGGGGAGCCATGCACAGCTCCCTTGTCCCCGGGTGGGGGTGGGGGGTGTTGGCAAGAAGAGAGCTATGGTTTGTCCCCATGCTGGCTCCCTGGCAAGAAGAGAGCTATGGTTCCCTGCCAAAAAGGGAGCCGCAGGTCCCGGGGAGAAGGGACCTGCAGCTTCCTGGCAAGAAGGGAGCCGTGGCTCTCTTGTCCCCTGCCCAAACTCCCCCAGCTCTCCTGCTTCCAGTGTGGACACAGGCGGTTGACCTAAGTTTTTAGTGTAGATGCTGTAAGTTGACTTAACAAGGTCGACTTTAAGTCAACCTTGTTTAGTCGACTTAACGGAGTCGACTTAGGTTTTCTAGTGTAGACATAGCCCTTGTGTATATGTTAGTATTATATATTATAAATTTGTTGCTGTGAATTGAGCTTGCATGATTAATATATATGTTTTACGTATTTTCTTGAACTGTTCAGTTTGACTTAAGCAGCAACATTTTGGTCTTGGGGACAGTGGAACCACAGTCAGCATTAGGATCTCAAGAATTATACAGAATGGGAGTGTGTTATCCTGCAGTCAATAGCATTGTAAATTCTGAATCAGAGGCTATAGCACTAATATCAAGAAATGATGCATAGCAATTTGAAGGTGGCATAAAAATTCCAGAGCAAGAAGGAAACAAGCTACTAAGATATTAACACAGCTTAATGCTTCATACGGCATGAATTTGTGGTTAAGGTAAATATCAGATACAGTATGTCATCACTGTTCGGTATTTTAGTTGCACGATTGCTGGAAAATTCCAGCATACACATAGATGGGCTGATGAAAAACCCAGTTTGATCTCAGCATGCTAATGCTCCCTGCGTGGATATAGAATTCTCAATTAAAGTAATTCGATGAAAGAACAAGATTCACAAGCCCTCATAACGGTTTTAGGAATAGGATCATCAGCTATTTATTGTTTAGGAAATATGTCCCCCTGTTAAGTACTTTGTTGCAGGAAATAACTACACATGGATTCTATGGCCTGTGCTCCCATTCATTCGAGAATTAGGATACGTCAGGGGGAGAGCTGTAAAGCAGTTATCTCATCACTCGCGTATGTCTACGCTGCAGCTGGGAGATGTGATTTCCAGTGTAGGAGGCAGACTTGATTTAGCTTCAATTAGTATGCTAAAAACAGCAGTATACACGTTGAGGCACTGATGGTATCTCAAGCTAGCCGCCCAAGTACAATCCTCCCCGGCCCCACCCCCCTGATCTGAGCTTGGATGGCTACCCAGGTCCTCACCACTACTGCACTGCTATTTTTAGCATGCTAGATGGAGCTGAGCTAGTGTGTCTGTCTACCCATGCTGGGAATCTGACCTTCTACCTGCAATGTAGACATACTTTTAATGTAGCTTGAGAGTCTGGCATTTTTCAGATAGAAGTGTGATATCTACTTCATTTTGTCCCTGCAATTGTTCTATGTTGTCCCCTAGATCTGATGGGTTTTCACTTTCAGGAAGCTGGTCAGGCCCCACTCACACTATAATCAGTGCAGAGACACAGGGCCTCTTTGTGAATGGCCATGACCTGGTCAACCCCCTCCACCCTGCCCTTAGGTTTTCCCATAATGATCCAGGTCTGTGCATACTTCTATATGAAAAATGCCAGCCTCCCTTAGAAGACCTCAGTCTGCAGGGCTGCCAATCAGCATGTTCCACTGTCCGTAAATATTCTTTCCAAAGCAGCTTGACTTAATTTTATTTTCCAAATACATTTTCTATCTCTATAGTGATGGTCTTAACTCTGGTACCTGATACCGGCATCCTTGCATAGGCATATGATTTGCTAACAGGTGCCTTTATGAATGAAAAGTCCAAAAATATGTGAGAATTGTATTGTAATTAAGTTTCTCTGAATTGTCTAACATTATTTTTCTCACTTCTTTACTCTGTTCATTTTTGGGGCCATAAATATTATTAACCTACAGAGATTTGTTTCTGCTTTCTTTAGTTAATTAAAGACACTGTAGGATTTATCTTATGCTACCACCAAGAGGGCACAACAAGCAAAATATTACATATTATAGATGGTTCATTCATTAGCATAAAATAATCAGTGCTTTCAAACACTAGAGTTTCAAATGTTTCAGGCTGGTTTTTTAGTGTTTCCATATAGGAAGCAGCAGCAAAAGGATAAAGGAGAGAGGAGGAGGAGGGGAGAAAGGCTGCGGTTTACAATAAGCAAAGTTTTTCTTTAGAAAAGATACAGGGAATTTGACAAAAAGGAGAGTGCACAAGTTAAGCTTGCCTGGAGGCATATCTAACAGGCACCTAGAACATGACATGGGAGTAAACTATAGTAATTCCCTATTCTGCTATTAACAAAGATTGAATAATTACTAAAGCAGTTATTCCATCACATGGCTTACTCCATTGGGAACAAAAACAAAATACCATATGGTCCTGAACAATATTTCTACTAATTTCACATAATATTTATCATTCTAAATTAACATTCTTTTTTTCAAAAGAGAATGAAGTCCTGTGCTAATACACATTTATCACTCCGTTACAGTCTGTTTTACCAAACTGAACAGTATTCAGGACTTGGTAGCCATATAATTTATATTTCTACAGCGGTAACTCATCTTGTCTCTTGTCATCCAGACCATCCTCTCTCAAGGAAAAATCTTGGGAAGGGGCCTAATGCAGGAAATCTTTTTTCAGAATTTTTGATAGAGATTCCTTGCATTGTCCTGTCTGCCTTCCACTTTCCTGAAAAAGCCTTGTGGATGTCCCAAACCTAGTGGATCCCCAAGAATCTATAGTAGGCTTGGGTCATCTGTGGAGAACCCTTGTGTCAGAGCAACAGCTCAAGCCTCCATTAAAGATCCTTTTCCTGGTCATGGCACTTTGCAAGAGCCCTGCAGGTCTACAAGAAAAAAAAAATACAGCAGAGGCCCCCAAACTTTTCAGCAACACACCTCCTTTCTAATTTTTGAGAAACCCTCATGCCTCCTCACCTCTCTAACATCTTCCAACCCCCTTTTAACAAAAATTCAATTCGTAATTGTACAATTAAAAATAACCACAAATAGGTTTTCTTGATGCATGAATTTTTTGTTATGAAAATTTCACAGCCTTGCCTCCCTCTTGGATTTTCTTCATGCCCCCCCCCCCTCCAGTTTGGGAACCACTGAAATGGTATACATATTGCTCACTGGGCTGCATCATCTTTTCTGACTAATTTCAGCAGGGTCCGGGTAGGTAGAGAATGGTATCATGGAGGAGGCTGAGGCCATATAGAAAAAGTGGAGATACCCTTGGACACCACAAGCATGGATTTAGGTAGAATGATCTGTTCATGAATGATTTTCTTCCTTTTGGGAGAGACACCAATAATTCATTCTTCCTCTCTGAGGAATAAAATAAGAACCCAGACACATTGATTATTAATCATTCATTTGGGTTTCTTTTCTTTGTTGGCCAATGACATAATCTCCAGTGACCAATATGTATACTGTAATTGACATCTGCCCCCAAAAAATCAGGTTATATTGTATGTATCTGCAGTAATAAAAATAGCCATCTTTCAAATACTCCTTTGCAAAGTCTTACTGAAAAGACTAAAAGCTTTTAGGGATAAATCCAGCAACAGAGATGTATGAAAACGCCCCTTGGGGAGCATCCTTTACTCAAAACTCAAGAAGATTCTAGGCTAAACTAAACAATAATAAATAATGAGAATAATGAGCCAAATCCTGAAGTCCTTACTCAATGAAAACTCTCTCTGAAGTCCACAAGAGTTTTGCCTGAAAAATGACTGAGCAAAAACTGAAAAAAGACTAGAGGATTTGGCTAACACTATATAAAACTACTTGCAGATAGAATTTTTTAACCCCTGATCTTCTTGGCACCAAAGCATTTGGGGCACTCTACAACAATATAATATAATAGAAGCATGATGAAATACTGTCTATCCCCTGAGAATCCCATCTTAAAAGTGTGTCTTCAAAGAAGCCCATGGAAGTTAGGCTCTCAACTCCCAATAAAAGTCAATTACAGTTGGCTACCTAACTCTCTTAGTCTCGACTGAAAATGCCAGCTGTGCTACCTTGAAAGTCTGTTACTTTATCGTTCAGATACTGATGTTGATGAGTTGTATGATTACCCTAACCCCAAAAGGTGATTCAAAGTAATGCCCAGCCCACCAGTCCCCCTCCACCCACTTTTTTTTAATCCTGATGTAATAGATCATTTAAATATGTCTTTTCTCAGGGCCAAGAATTCTAGACTGAGGTCAGCACACCTTCTACCAATGTATTTAGGAAAGGCATTGTTGACTTATGCCTAGTGGTCATTTTAGCATTTTAACTGCCACTGTCTACATTGAAGCTATTTGTACATATTTTTCCTATGTGTTATAAATGAAAGGTAGCAAACACATATCAGTTTAATAATTTTATTTGCTACAGCACCTGCATAACCTTTGATAGTGTCGATAAAACCCATACAGCTATATATGGGCATTTGAATAGGCAGTTATACAAACGTTCATTATTGTTAGTCTTTTTTATGTTAGGCTTCTGAACCAATATTTTATTCTAGCAATTCTAATGAATGTGATCCAGACCCCGTCATTGATGGTTATCCTTCTCAAAATGATGTTGGTCACAGCTTATAGGAATGACAGCTGATCTGCACGTTTGTTTTCAAGTACTCTGCAGATAACTATTGTCTATTAGTGAGACTAGAGAGATTGCATGGGCCAGTGAGGGACGAACAGCTCAGTATCTTTAACTTCAGTGGGAGCTCTGAATGTGGTATGCAATCTGGATCAGACACTGAATGCATATGTTTTTATATGTGTGCTATATACAGGGATCGCAACACAAAGCAATTCACTTTATTTTAAAATAAAGTTATTACAAATAATTCTCTCCTATACCTTAACAGGTTTTGCAGATATTTCCATGGGAGATGTTATGCATGGTATCATATGCCATTTCTTTAATCACCAACTATTGTATGGAAAAACAACGTTGAAAGGTATAAGAAAATATATTTTCCTTTGGAAAAATATTACTAGTGTGATAGTTTTTAATTAAAGAAGAATTAAGCAATTTTGTATTTTATTTCCAATGTCAAACTCTTTTGTTATCACGCTTACACCTCTGTTATTAATGTTAACCATGGTTTGCAAAAGAGGAAAATCTAGTTATCAATGAATAATTCAGACTCTATAACTGTCAGATCTCATTATTTTAAATAAGGCCTGGTAGTTCCAGTTGTAACTGGCTAATTGCATTGTTTAATCTTAAAGTATTAGAGTGTTTCATGTAATTCACAATTTTAAAAAACTTCTAATACATTCAAAACTACTGTAATACATAGGGCAATTTGCTTTAAAACAGGCTGGGAGAACAAAGAGACATTCTAGTTGTGAAATGACTCCTCAAATTCTGAAAAAAAAGTACAGTAAAATTGGTACACCCAGTAGTTAATATAAAAATTTGACATTAAATAGGAAAGAACTAAACTATTCATATAAGAAAAAGTTGGAAAAATTAATAAAGATCTTAAACTAATGAGTGGAAAACTAATTTGACATCTGAAAAAAAATCTCTCACAAGATACTTACTCAAAGATTAGCACTGAAAGGCTATGTCTACACTTACTAAAATTAGTTCGAATTAGTTAGTTTGAACTAACTAATTTGAACTAATTTTAGTTAGTTCAAATTAGCTTAATTTGAACTAGAAAAAATGAGTTCAAACTAAGCAAGTGCCATTCATGGCACTTGCTTAGTTCGAATTAGCGATCTCCATTGATTTCAATGGGCTGGTTAGTTCGAACTAAGAAATTAGTTCGAACTAACATGGCCACATTGGTTCATTCGAACCAGTTAGTTCAAATGAACCCTTACTTCTAATACCCTATTCGAAGTTATTAGTTCGAATTAAGGAAGCCCTTAATTCAAACTAATTAAAGCCTAGTGTAGCCATGGCTTTAGTTAGTTGGAATTAAGCTTCCTTAATTCGAACTAACTTGTCAGTTAGTATGTTAGTATGTCCACACATAGCTAAAATGTTTAGTTTTGCACGTCCACTTTTATGGCATCACATTTATGGCTTTTATGGCAGAACATTCATAATTGTACAAAGTACAAAAGGTACAAAGAAAGAGATGAATTAAGACTTGTTGACATGATTTTTTAAAGAAATCATAAAGATAAGTGTCTTCTCAAAATGATATAGCTCAGTTCTGTATAAAGAACTTTTAAGACTATCTACTTATAGAGCCCCCATCATCATAGTATCTGAGCACCTCATTACATGCCCATGAGGTAGGGAAGTATTGTCCCCATTTCACAGATGTGGAACTGAGGCACAGAGAAGATTAAATGACTTGCTTAAGGTCCCACAGAAAGTCTGCCATTGAGCCAGAAGTTGAATCCTGGTCTTTTTCGGTATAGATACACTGTGATACAAGACCTGTTGCATGGATGCAGGTGGCTCAGGACACCTGACTTGGGCTTGGGTGAGCTATTAAATTTCAGAGTAGGCATTCAGGGTCAAGCTGGAGCCCGGGATCTAAAATTCTGCAAGGGGTGAGGGTCTCGGAACCAGGGCTTCAGCTTGAGCCCAAATGACTACACTTCAGCCGTTAGCCCGGAAGTCCAAGCCCTGCAAAATTGAGTCAATCGACCCAGACTCTGAGACTCAGTGCTGTGGGATTTTTTTATTGTAGTATAGATGTACCTTTTGAGTTTTGTTCCAGTTTGGTGCCCTGTCTGCTAGACCAGCCTTTCTACTTGACTGACTTACAGTTTTCTAAACAAAAGTTCTACTTATTTTCAAAGGGGGAACTGAAGTAAAGAAAATGAATCAATTGCAAATCCACCATCTGCTGAATGTCCCCTTTTTACCCTTGCTCTTGAGGAAATTCAGTGCAGAAAAACATATACAGTGGTTATATCTTCAAACATTTCACTTTTGCTTGTGATAACTAGGTGCTCTCACTGGAATATTTATCATATTCCCATTGCTTCGTGTAGAAAATACAGTATTAAAAACATGGCAATATCCTAGTCCAAAAGCAATTTGCATTGGCCTCAGGAGGAAAAAAGCCTTTGGGGGGGGGGAGGGGGAAAGGAAAGAAGGGATTCCAAGTTCTGGGCAGTGGTAGCATGCACACCACCACCACCTTCTCCAGGACATAGAAGGAATGGGGAAGATCTTTTCTCCTTTTAGGGATGGTGTTGGAAATGCAAATCCTATAACTTCTCCTGGGATTTTCATTTGCACATATGCAACCTCCTTCAGTTCCCCATTCTGGTATTTACTATCCTGCATGTGAGGCATTGTGACATTTCTAAGATCATGCCTCATACTGCACCATGAAGTACCACGAAGTATCATGGCAGAACAAACACAAGTTGCAACAGAAAGCAGCTGGGGCCAGCTCCCATCCGTATCTCCGTCTCCTGGCCCTTCTGCCACTCTGTCCTTCGGGGGCCGGATCATATGGTTGCATTAATTCTCTTGCACCGGGGTCCCTTGAATTTTGGGATTAAGATTCGCAGAAGCATTAGGATGGCAAGTTGCCACAAATATCATGCTCATGTCCCCAGTAGTATGGTCGTTGGTCTAAAACATTCTCACTTCTAATTCCATCCAATGTCTTTCTTATGTAGTTGAATCTGCTTAGGTTCACAGGTCTATACAATTTGTGTTTAATCTGTCATTGCTTGGGGGAGCTATAGGGAGGTCTCCTAGAAAATATCCTGTTAGCCCAGGCTGGGGCCCAAAACAATGGAAAAGTGTTTAAGGGTGACCACTACGCAGGTCATTTTAAACAGTTTATTTGCTTCACGTTTTAAAGATTAGGCCTTCAATCCAGATTCTGTTTAATTATAGTTCCTGAAAAAAATATCATGCAGTTGCATTTGTATCCCCTGTGTTCAGTAGAAAATGATTCTGTGGCCTCCCTGGGGAGGAGGGGAAAGAGAAGAGAGGAGGTTTGTGGAGGTAGAACCATTGGAGCAAGAGTAGAGCAAAAGTGCAGACTATCATGCCTTCAGTCCAAAATTGTATACACGGAGTGACAACTCCTGTTCCATCCCTCCAGAACAAACATTCTTCTCCATTACATAGCCAAAGCCCAGATTCCTGGTCTTAGTGTTGTGGGAACCAGGGTTTGATGCTTATTAATGTACAGATTAGTCCAATCTTGCATGAAAAGCCAGAAATGACACACAGACTCTTCTAATACACAGGCATGAGCAATGGGCAACTTTGCTGGGAGACTCCAGTCTCCCTGTGTGATGCAGAACTGTGCTTGGTATGGATAGACAAGGGCAGGGTGGGGATGGGACAAGTAGATCCAAGATTTCGTAAATGTACTGACCAAAATCCCTTCACAGTGGAAGGCAAGGGCTGTGGATATTTGGAAGCTGCATCAATAGCTACACTATGATTCTGCTCATGCTATGTGGATAAGTGCATGAATTCTGTCCCCTCCTCCACAAATTATTCAGCGAACCCAGTGCATAAACAGTTTACTCAGCGGGTCAAGATATGGCTCATAGCCTTCCTGCAACACAGTGTGTGAGGGCCACATTAGGTATAGTGGGCCTGGGTCTTGTAAAAATGCAAATGACACATCCCCTGGAATCCTTCCGGAGTCTTGTTTCCTTGTTTAAAAAAAGTTGAAAAACTCAGCTTTCTTGTTGAAGCTAGAATGCCTCAATTTCAGCCCACACATCCATTAGGAGAATAATTAAGGCTCTGGAAATTCCATAGTGAGGATTCAGTTCTGCTCTGATATGCAGCAGGCATGCATTGCGGGTGTCTTGTAAAATCCACCTCTGCACTTGTGTGATGTGCTGTTGATCATTTGAAAAGATACACAGCTAGCATATGTGAATCTGCTTGTATGAGAGCAGAATGCAACCTGCAGTATTCACTGGGTTCCCAGGTTTTTTGTGTGCTAAAAATGACACAAGGAACACATCTGGCAATAACCAGCCCCATCAGAGATATACATAGAGTTGAATTGAATATAATATTCCCACAGTCTTCTGATCCACGAAAGCCTGGAAAGTTGTGAACCGTGTCTTTGTGGAAGACCCAGCTATCCTGAGGGCAGTTTGAAAGAACATGGCTCTATAGCAACAAGTTGGGTTTTAACCTGAAAATCCTGGCATAGTGCATATCGAGATGCACAAAGGCACACCCTATCCTTCATTATCGTGATTTCTCAGGAGCATTAAATTCCCTGAGTGGGATTTTCAAAAACACCTAAGTGACTTAGCATAGTCAGAAGGATCTGTGCTCCTAAGTCACTTCGGGTGTGGGATTTGCCAAATATCTGTCAGTGGCCATGCAGCATGGCAATGTTACCATAGCTATAGGGCTGGCATCACTCTTGTGCATAACTGGAAGGTGTGTATATATTTTACTAATTGGGAAAGGCTGACACCATAAATACCTTGATACTTCCAGCAAGTGTTTTCATATCATTTTAAAAAAATAGCTAATTGTAATGTAGAATATATTCCCCCATCAGATCCTAACAATTATGACAGTAGCTCAGCTGCTGCTGTTACACTTTTTGGGAGAGTTCATTCAAAGAAGTATCCAAAAGATAGCCCTCCCCTTTTATATACAAAACTATATAAATCTCTAAATATTTCCAACACTCTCCCATACACTAAAACAATGACATTTAATAATATATAACATGGATATTGTGCTGTATATTTTTAATTAAAAACATCAATGGCAGTGCTTCCCAGAGGGGTGCAGGCAACTATATGGCTAAGCCATTAAGCTCATCTCAAACAATGGGTGTTCGGCCTTTCCAGGAAATCATTGCTCAATACTACCTCTCTAGTAAGGGTCTGGTTTATAGCTAGTGAAGAATGCAGCCTTTTAGGTTGGGCAGGCTGATGACACTAGTGGGCGGTGTCCAGAATTGACTGCAGACTTATTTCCAGTGCTTTTTTTGTTTTTAAAAAAAAAAGAGGTGCTGGTGGCAGGCTGCATCACTGTGAAAAAAAGGTGCCATTACTCAGTTCCCTTGAGTACCAGCACATAAAAAGGCCTGATTATTTCCACATATAGAACACAAGGTCTTGGTCTTCATCTTTAAGCTCTGAATGCCTTAGGGCCCAGATATTAAAAGCTATGTCCACACTGGCAAGTTAGTTCAAATTAAGGAAGCTTAATTCAAACTAACTAAAGCCATGGCTACACTAGACTTTAATTAGTTCGAATTAAGGGCTTCCTTAATTCGAACTAATAACTTTGAATAGGTTATTAGAAGTAAGGGTTAATTCAAACTAACTTAGTTTGAATTAACCAATGTGGCCATGTTAATTCGAACTAAATTCTTAGTTTGAACTAACCAGCCCATTGAAAACAATGGTGATCGCTAATTTGAACTAAACAAGTGCCATGAATGGCATTTGCCTAGTTTGGACTAATTTTTTCGAGTTCGAATTAAGCTAATTCGAACTAACTAATTCGAACTAATTTTAGTAAGTATAGACATAGCCGAAGATACTATCTCGCTGCATATTTTCCATCATGAATGTTTTGGGTGGGGATTCTTGGGTACTCAGCCCCCTCCGCACTGGAACTCAGCAATATATATCTCTTTGGGTTTTCTCTTAACTATGGATGTTGTATTCCTTTTACTGGTTCTTCCCTGGGCCTTTTTCTTTAAGACAGTATATTGGATTAATTCCACATAGAAGGGAGTGAAGAGGGAAGTAGTAGGAGGGAAATAAGGTATTGTTGTCTGTTTGGGGAAATATTAAGCCAATATTGGGAGCTGGTGAACTTTTCATTAGGAATGAATTTCACTTTTTTAAGTAGTAAAATATGCTGAAATACTATGGTTTGTGTCATATAAATATATGTAGTGATAATATACTATAATGTCAGTAACACTATATCTTCAAACAAAATAAGGATAAAGCCAACAGTACTCAATTCTAAAAATTAAAACTCAAGAAATATAGGCCCATTTAAATATGAATCTGTTAAAATACTAATGATAACATTTCTTTTTTTTTTTAATGATAGAAGATTTTCTTCTAAAGGTTCTGGTTCAAATATAATATGGTCGAATAAAATGTATAAGACAAGAAGCATTTCCTAGGAAGAAAATATTTGTTCTCCTTGTCTGGGAATGTCCAGAGACTTTTGTAACTGAAGAGTTTACTGTCTGTCAGCTTAGTTGTCTGAGCAAAGTCTTCATTTTTAAATATTATGCTCTGGAAAAAGCACCAGCGAGGTTTCTTAATGTCTTATGTCTGTGACCCATAGATACCACAACAAAGTGGTGATTTACACTTGTCTATTTTGAAATTACTAACATTGGTTCTACCCTGGTCACAAGACAGGTGTCTGTGAGGAAGTTTGCTATTATGTACAGGAGTTCTGTAGATATGTTTCAGAAATGAAAGGATTCAATGTCAGCAGCTTGTGTATAGTCTGTGTTCTTGAAGTCAGTGATTTCACTGACAAAAAAAGGCATCTTTTCCCTCCACAACTGTAGACTTCCAGTTCTAAATGCATGCTAAACTAAAACACAGACTAAGTTGGAGATTCAGGTATAATCTCTGCCTATCATATATATTAACAAGTACCCTCCCCATTCCTTCCCTTCAAAAAGATAAATTTAAATAATAATCTAGATCTTTGAGATCATGTTCTTTAGGTTTCTTGCCAAAAGGCATTGGTCAAAATGCCTTATTCTCTCCAACTACTACATACATTGTAGATTGTTAGAGAAACAGGCTAAGAAAAATAGTTTTGTTTTGTTTTTGCTGGCTTACCAAAGCTTCCTAAGCGTGAAACACTCACCATACTTTCCATAGCTTGTAAAAAGAAAGATAAACATAGTGCCACTGACTACTAGGAAAAGAATTTAAATGAAGGGCTGTCCATGAAATGACCAGAGAGGGGAGATTTGAAATTAGCATGTACAAACAGGAGAGTTTTGAAATACACAAACAACTCAAGTGAGACCTGATAAGCAAAATAGTGTATGCTGAGATTTTAGTATTTGGCAAAAATACCAAAATGACCACCTATGTTCTACACCAGTTTTTGTGTCATCACCTTTTAGATCTATCATAGCAAGAAAGAGATATCCTTAGTAAGAAAGAGCAGGAAAACTCATTTTGAAAAAGCTTAGATTTTTTTTTAAAAGACTTATACTGAACTTAAATGTCTCACTCTAGCATTCCCTCTGTCAACTTGGACTCTGCCACATAACCTCCTCACACTGTGTTCTGTGAAATGATCAGCAGTATACCTATATTGGTGTACTTGTGGAGAGGGTACCCCTGACAGATAAGGTCTAGTCTGTCTCTGACTTTGCATGACTGAGAAGGAAGGTACAAAAGACTTTCTCTGTCTTTTGCTTCTCATTCCAGAGTCAGATCCAACTGAAGTCCCTGTGCTTTGGGGAGCCTTGGGATTGCTCCATCAAATCATCTCAAAGAGTGTAGACAGGAGGCAGAGCCAGGGTCCCATCTTCAATCCCCAGTAGCTTGCAGACAATAGCTTTGCCATCCTCTATAGCATAGGGCATGGCTCACTTGCTGGTGGATTTTCTGTATCTAAGGCTATGTCTACAGTTGTTAATTTAAGTCAACTTAGCATGTCCCCACTTAAAAATTAAGTTGACTTAGAGGGGACCCTGCCAAATCGACCTAGAGTGTCCACACTGAACGCCTAGATCGACTTGTAGGAGCTAGGTGGACCTGGGACAGGTCCACGGTGGCAGGAGGGGCACCCCTTGCCAAGTGCCAGAGGGCTCAGCATTTGCCCCATTGTACCTTGGTACAATAGGTGCTGAGGGGGACAGGGACCCTGGCAGGGCATAGGAGCAGGGTGGGCAGGGCTCTGTCCTGCTGTGTAGGGGGGCACGCCAGGCTGTGGCTGTGCCAACCACCCTGGCAAGGAGGGCAGTGGGGAAGCTCTGAAGCCCCCTAAGTCGACTTAAAGTCGACTTAGGGCTACTCTGCATCCACACTGGCTAAGTCAACTTTCTAAAGTCGACTTAGCCAGCAAAGTCAACTTAAAACTAGGTTTAGTAAAGTCAACTTTAATTTTCCTTAAGTTGACTTAAGCAACTGCTTAAGTCAATTTAAGGAAAATGTAGTGTGGACGCAGATTAAATTAAGTCAATTGAAGCAACCTTAAGTCGACTTAATTTGTAAGTGTAGACGCACCCTTAAAGTCTTTAAATCATTATTTGAAAACTTTAATAACTCAGTCATAGGTTATAGGTTTATTGGAGGAGTGGGTGGTTGAGGCTTTGAGGCCTGCATTGTGCAGGAGGTCAGACTAGATGATCATACTGGTCCCTTCAGCTTTAGAGTGTATGAATCTATGAATGCACGGCTTCTCCAGAGGAGGGTGGCTACATACCCACAATCTGGTATCTGGCATTTAGTGTGACTGCTTACCAATAATCAAATATGTGTAAAAGAGAAAAAGAAATTATCATTGACTGTTTCACAGAAAATTAAAGAGAGCACTTCTCAACTGAGGAGAAATTACTTAGTCATACTTAATGCAACTTACTGTGTTCTCAGCAACATCCCTTTATGTGAAACGAGCAGACATACCATCTGTGAATGTTTCTATATTAATATTTTAAAAACTGAAGCATTCAACAACAGCTTACTTAATAATTCTTCTGCCAATTACAAAGCCATCAGGAGCACTGTAGTTGAATTTTGAGTTCATCGTAGTGAACACAGGTAAAAAAAACAATAATTTTTGACACAGGTGGTCCCAGCTGACATTTTTAGTCTTGATCCACTGTTCATCTGATCTTATAAGAACATTCAGCATGGAAATAGTCTCAGATATAGAAGAATACTAAGCTTTCTTATGGAATCTATTTTGACCCAAACTGTGATGTTAAGAAAGGGCTATGATAGGTACCTATAGTCTGTTCACACATATATAAAATAGGTACAATTTCTACTTGTCCTCATCCTTGTGGCAACAATGGGATTGTCACTGTGTTATTTGTGACATTTGCACTTTTCTATGGTCCTTGAAAACTACATTCTGTTTCAGGAGATGTACCTGTCAAGGAAGCTGGGGAGAAGGTGGATGGTATGATGAGTGGCTTTCAACACTTTGTTTATGTCTTCATGGGGTGGATGTATTTGTTAACCCTGCTTTCACAGTGTGGATCAGTCAATGCTTCCAACACAAATATTTTCAAATATTTCAGTGACTCCTGCTGCAAACCTACAGAAGATTTTCTGCCGGTATGTCTGTAATGCTGTTTTCCTTGACTTCAGATACATTTAAACTTTTAGAAAGAGGGCAGACACCAGATAAATGGTGGAACAAGATTCCAGCTTGCATTATTGATCATTATTTCCAAAGTGTTCTGTTCAAATGGTGGAAGAACATTAACAAAACTGGTAGTATGAGTCTAGTGACTATACAAAGGAACAACAACAAATGTATGTTTTTGTTGCTCCAGAAGTCTCCCATGTGAGTGAAAATGGACTTCCGTAGAGCTGAAAATCCCTTGCCTGAACTGGTGTTTTGGCAAGTTATATCTTCCTGCACATACTATGGTTGAGGATTTTTCTGGCCTTCAAAGAATAATTGACACCAGTCATACAGAATTCCCTTCATTATCAGGTAGAAAGGCATGTGTTCAATACATGGCATATATGCACAGCTTTCATCCCTTACATTTATCCTATTTCCTCACAGCAAGGTCTGAGAATTGGAGGCTGTGGACAATAGCCAGCTCCACAATGGTGTAACTACTTCTGTAAATGGATTACCATATGAGCTTTAGAAAAAAATATTTACTACACATCATAAGTTTCCTGCAGATTTTGTTTGGAGAAGCTGGATCAGACAGACTGGAAGCTTGATAGATTTCTCTAAGCACTATTTCAGAATACATATGGCTGAAACTAAGAAAATAATTCAAAATAATTTATTCAATGAATTTACCCTCTTTCTTTTACTTGTCAAATATCTAGGACCAGATCATGATTTTGTTTAATTCAGTCATTATTATAATTTGCTCTACATATTTTAAAATGATTTTTTTTCTTTTAATAACAGGGATTGATCAGGAACAGTTTGCTTTAAGTATTCTGTACTGGATATTGGTTAGTTGAGAGTAGTCACATAAGTCAAATGTCATTGTTTCTATTCTCTGATTGGGTGAGGGTAGCTCCTATGATCAGGACAAGTAGCTGAAAAAAATCAGTGGGGCTTTGATACTTTCAGGGAAATAAAGCAGTTTAGGGAGAGGGAGAAGATGAGGATTAGAGGATTTTAGAAATATTAGGTCATCAATCTCATGAATCGGTCTTGTTTTAATGGTAGATAAAAAGGGATGGATTATTTGGATAGTAGTATAGGTACTTATCTCATGTTTACTCCCACTGCTAACTCTACGCTATTCTTCCTGAGTCACTCAGTTATGGTCAAAGGCACGGCCTTCTGCCTCTCAGGCTGGACTGATGAACCAGTAGAACTGCTGAAGCAGTTAACAGAGAGTTTTGTAGGAGTGGCTAAGACTAAGTAAAATTTCTGTTGTGTGAATTTTACCTTTTTCATTCTACGTGACATTTCTGAAATCGAGCTGCATTACAGATCAGTACCCCTTAGCAGCAGGTTGGAGACATGAGATTTAAATGCAATATGGTACACAGGCACAGAAAAATAAATGTGAAAAATTGAAATGACAAAGTCATGCTGATAGCTTAGTTGTAGAGGTTGCTGAGTCAGTTTGTTGCATTATGATTAGAAAGTGGCCAGCTGGTACGAATGATGTTAAGAGCTGGTTCAAGCCTTCCTCCAAACCTGTGAAAAAAACCAGCCTTGAACCTGATTTAAGGCTAAAAGAAATTTGGTGTTTATTGTTTAGTTTTAATTTCAAGAGCTGGTTTACTTGGTGACTTTGGTCTGGAGAGGTGGCAGAAATCCAGAAAAACCTACAGAATATGCACCCCAACTCAAACCAAGCAGTTCTGGAAATCTTGTGAGAAAATCCATTCTTAAGTAATTCCCAACCCACCATCTGGACTAATGGTTACTAACCTTTTCAGTAACATGGCACACTTCAATGAGACAAACAATTCCATGGCACATCCACTTTTTTTCAGCTGAATTAATTGCTCATAAACACATTTACTTATATTTACTATGGTTAGGTCTTACTAGAGGGGTTTGCAACATAGTGGAAGGATCAGGAAGAAGGATCAAATGCATTCATGTTTCAAATCCACCGGAAAAAAAGACACATCGTCTCAATTTTGCCCTTTGGCCACCTGCATTTAGAACGATCATGTTTTAGAATTGAAAGATTGATAACTCGCTTTTAATTTTTTGATAAATTGTCATGAGTTTTATGAATTATAATTTTGGTTGTTTAAGATGAAACAATGTTTGGTTTACATTGATTTTCATTATCTTTGTACAAAATTTCACAGCACACTTGGACAGTTCTTATGGCACACAAGTATGCTGTGGCACACTGGTTGAAAACCACTGATCTAGACCAAGGAAACACACCCACATCAAAATCAACCCAGCTCTCCAAACCGTTTGCACTTCAGCCCATTCCTAATTGTGAAGCCTTCAACTAAAATATAAAGAAGGTAAAGAATCATTGCTGTACCTCTGTGCCTAGAGAGGCAATTGTGTTGGAGAAGGAATTCACTTTCAGGAAATGGGAGACAGTAGTATTGCTGCCTGCCTCTCTTGCGACTCATTCTTTGGGAAGCACTTTTATACCTGCAGGCTATGACTATGTTGAAGCTGTGTTGCTAAAAGAAGCTCCTTAGAGGAGAAGAAGAATCTCTGCATATAGTGATGAAGGGCACCTACTGATGGGCCTTGTTCATTTTGTGACTGCACCAGTTATCTCCAACCACGCCACTTAGAGCGCATAAATTGTAGTTACTTTGTGCAGCTGCATCTCCTTTATAGGGACTGTTTTTGTTGCCCAGAGCGCTTAATCCAGGTTCTGCAGACTTGCAACAGCAGAACATACGCTGACAAAACAAATAAGAAACATTTCTTCTGTGTTGTATTTATGTTGTCCTAAGCAGTAAATGTGACTTTGCTTCCTGTTTCACTTGTCCTGTATTACTCACATTTATTGTTATTATTTGTTTCTGTTACAGCAGGGCATGCTAAAGATGGTGCAGTCTCAGTTGCACAGAGCTTACAGTACAAAAACGGAATCAGCGAGCAAGGTGTCCTGAAAGAAATTCAAGTTGTGTAGAGAGTCGACAGATTATCAGGTACCTTGGGCTGCGTCTACACTTGTAAATTAAGTCGACTTAAGCTTGCTTAAGTCAACTTAATTTACCCTGCATCTACACTACAGTTTCCTTAAATCGACTTAAGCAACTTGCTTAAGTCGACTTAAGGAAAATAAAGTCGACTTAATGAATATTAAGTCGACTTTATTACACCTAGTTTTAATTCGACTTAGGGCTTAGTCGACTCCCTAGCGTTGACTTAAGCCAGTGTAGACGTGGGGTATCCCTAAGTCGACTTAGGGCTACCCCAGGACTGCACCAATGCCCTCCCTGCCAGGGGGGGGGCACAGGAGGAGCCTGGCATGCCCCCCCAAAGGGCAGGGCAGAGCCCTGCCCACCCTGCCCCTGTGCCCTGCCAGAATCCCTGTCCCCCTTTGCCCCATTGTACCTATGTACAATGGGGCAAAGGCTGAGCCCCCTGGCACTGGGCAAGGGGTGCCCTCCCTGCCCCTTTGGACCTACCCTAGGTCTCCCTAGCCCCTAGAAGTCGACCTAGGCATCCAGTGTGGACACTCTAGGTCGACTTTGTAAGTTCCCCCCAAAGTCGACTTAAAATTTAAGTGTAGACTCACTAAGTCGACTTAGCTAAAGTCAACTTAAATTTCCAAGTGTAGACAAAGCCTTGGTGTCATGTCTGTGATTTGGTGGTGAAATGAAATCCATATCCAATGTGAGGACTACATCTGAGTCATACTGCTAAGCAATGTAAAGGATTCCTCCTCCCTTCTTTACTTTGCATTAATAATATGCCACTACTCACTAATCTCAGATGTCAGGATCACTTATAATAAAGTGAAATGCCCAATGTGGCTTGATAGTACAACTAGAGAGAGGCTCTGTGATAATGACATACATACAGTTTGCAACATTTATCCAGAGGATTTCTATTCTCAGTACTTCGCAGTGCTCTTGTAATTGTGCTGGATATTAGAGAGAAAAGGGTGGGCAAGAATGAGGTAATAGCCTTTATTGGACTTACATGTGTGGGTGAAAGAGATAAATTTTCAAAGATATGCAGAGCTCTTCTTCAGGTCTTTACAGACTGATATATGATCATTACCCCTTGAAACACAGCTGCCAAAGTATACAGAAATGCCAGACAGGATGTTAGGACACAAAGTAGAAATAACTTCTCCAACTGAAGCTGAAGGAGCAATTTTTTTTTGGTAGCCAGAATACTGTTCCCAAGTTGGAATTTGATCTAGACAATGGGGTTCATATCCCATCTCTTGTAAAAACTGCCATTGGACTTGAGCGGTCAGAAGTGGTCATT
Organism: Pelusios castaneus; assembly: GCA_007922175.1. Taxonomy (NCBI): domain Eukaryota; kingdom Metazoa; phylum Chordata; order Testudines; family Pelomedusidae; genus Pelusios; species Pelusios castaneus. Next base: position 6,529,756 of record ML685793.1, on the reverse strand, counting down.
GCCTCAGTTTTGCATCTCATAGTGCTGGGCAGTTACCTAATTGCTGTAGTTCAGCTAATATACCTATTCAGTGCTCCTACTATTTGGTAAATACTGACATCCCTGACACTGAATCTCATTCAGACCCTAACATCCTTTCCTTCCCACTGGCTTTCTTCCCACAGTCTTTCTAGTTAGATCCCTTGACCCCTAGCATTCCTGCACACATCTTCAGAGATCTTGAATTGGCCTGAACTTCCACCCCGGCCTTTTAGGGGATTGCTGGCTAGTTTTCTTCTCCTATCCTACATCTTATGAGTACCACCACTGTTGGGCCATTTCCCCCCTCATATTCTCAGTTCAATCCTGCTATCTTTCCCCTGCTGCATTGAACAGCATTTGGAATGGATGCATATCCCTCTGTTAGCTTTCTACCTCTGGTATTGAGATGTACCCCATACTGAGCGGAGTTTATAATTCTGATTGTAGAGCAAATCTGTTGGCCCTTCATGCCGGTAGGTGTCCCTAAAAACTTATATGGTCAATTGAGTTGTAGCAGCAGAAAGAGGAGTGTTTTCATTTCGGCTTCTATGTAAAAGAATGGCCAATAGCACTCAGTCCACTGAAAATATCCAAGAGGGTTGGATGTACAGTGGGCCTATCTTTCTTTCAGTATCTTGCTTGTGTTTTATGGTGGTTAGAACAGACCAGGATGTCCTTCTGAAGTCTTTAGGAGCTGACTGGGTGAACAAGGCTGCCTATCTGCACCACAGACAATACCACATAAAAGGGAGGAAGCTAGTTCACATTAAAGAGGAACCTAACTGAATTGCATTTTCTTACTCTTTCATTTTGAGAGAATATATATGTGTGTGTGTGTGTAAGGGTGCTGGACTGGATGGAGTTCTTCATTCACCTTCTGGTCTTCTATATCCAAGGGAGTGCAGGGTATAACCGTGTATGTTATTCCCTCTTTTCATTTGTGCTAGGGAAGCAGAGGGATCTACTGTCTCATCAAGAGCCCTCTTCTTCCTTCTCTCAGTTGGGACCTGATCTATCACTTGGTAAAATCAATGGAAAGCTACCTGTTGATTTCACTAAGCTTTGAATCAGGCCCTTCTGTCAGAATTATGAGAGAATATTGGCTGGCCAGAGAAACGCCTTTTTCTACCTTCCTCATTTTGGTCAAGGGAAGGGATGCCAGGACTCAAGCCAGGATTTTCTTCTCACCTTCTTCCTTACTTGGCGTTTTGATCAGGGAAGACTGTGTGTTGGACTGCCAGGTGATCCCCTTCTTCCTGACAGCCTGTGATTGAGTGGTGGATGGCCAAATATTGAAGTTCACTTAAAAGTGTTGGCCTTTTTCTACTAATTTAGTATTCTATCTGCTCATTGCCAATGTCTTATCTAAAAAGATAGCACCTTTCTCAGCTCAGTGTCTCCCAATACTGTGCTAGAACTGTGGTTCAGTTCTAGTTGAGGACGGACCCAAATATTAGTGAAGTCAATGGGAATCTTTCCACTGGCTTCAGTGGGGTTTGGATCAGACCCTGAGGGAAGAACAGCACCACTGCAGCCTGATTGATTTTCTATGAGGGTTTCTGGTCAAGAACTCACAAGGGCTGAACCTGCTTAATTTATTGAATCTGTTGAGATCACAGTCTATGGTGGGTTGGCTGCAGATTATTAAACTATACTAATCCAAGCATATTTGCAAATCCCACAGAAGAACAATGACAAAAAGCCATAATGCCTCAGTGTTATACACACAAGTTTAAGGTCGGTGAAGTATACCATACTGTATCAATTGTGTGATCTCATACTGTGACTGAGATGGATAAAGTAGTTGGGATTAAAAAAAAGAGGTAAAAACCTTTCTCCTTTGTATATCTTTATCCAAACTAGTCATTTGGAAAAGTCTAGTTAATGGTTTGACCTCATTATTTTTCATTTATGTGGGTTCTGCACTTCTAGGCGCTGGGCCTGCCCAAAAGCAGAATTACTGAAATACTGTAATAAAATGCCTTCTTGAGGGATTTCTGGCCCATTTTTGCAGATAGTCTGAAAGTCTTTGGCTAATGATTCTAAGCTATTGAGGTCTTTCCATCACATGTTCCAATGGACCAATAACATATAAACAATGGTCAATAAACTCTTCACTTTTCATTATGGATTTTTGACTTTTGACTTTCTAGTTAGCACTGATTTGTCTTTGACATAGGCTAATACTGAACAGGAAAATAACTAGTGTATGATTATATATTCCATTTTTCTCTGCTGAGTTTTAAAAATATTTGGTTTTGATGTTAGCAATGTTTGTGAAACAGTCACCAAATGGAATTGATGTTGATCAGCCAGGTAGACTTTTCAAACAATGAACTATTTATTCTTTAATTGGTGCTTGGAATCTGTTATTTGTTTGTCATCAATGCAACAAGTACAAGACTCAAAGATTCTTTCATAGGCATATGAGGGGGTCTTCCTTTAGAGGCAAGAGAACCTTTAGGAGTTTGCTACTGTATTATTTGGCCTAAAAACATATGCAGGAGACATGCAAATAATAAAGCATAGTGCCTAATCTCTCACTGTACAGAATTTGCTTAATATTTTTTTTATCAAACAGAAGGTAAGAATTTATAGTGTATCCCTATGTTTTAGGAAGGATCTGTGTGTATAATCTATATCTATGTGCACACATTACTACATATAATATAATTACCTTTCTTACTTTTTTCTCCCTTGCTCCACAATAGGATACAGTACAGTAATATATGTAAGTCTCTGTGCATATATGTGTGTATGTTGTGTGTGTGTACACACAGAGTAGTATACTATATCCTACTTGTGAAGAATAGAAAAGTGAGGGAGATCTTGATAAATAAGCAATGTGAGTCACTTTTCTGTATGAGGAATGACATAGAAAAAAGCCCTAGAGCTATTACTTGCTTTTGCCTTCTACTGAGAGAGAGAGAGAGAGAGAGAGAGAGAGAGAGAGAATAAAGAACAAATAAACATGTCCATTATTTCAACATGTAGAATATTTTCTTTTTTTTAAAGTAGTCTATATATTTCATATCTGATACTCATTGAATAGTCTAAAAAACTCTTCCTATTTTTTTATACTATGTGTACTTTTGGAAAAATGGCATCCTTTTTATTTACAACATCTAGCTGACTAGAGTAAAATGTGTTAGTTAATTTTATTTTTTGACAGCTATTTGGGCTGATGTTTAATTTCATCTTTGTTTTCCTTTCTTTATATGACTTATGATCTCTTCAGAAAGAAAATTCTTTGCTTGTAACATAGGATATATTTTTATTATTGATCATTTATAAAATTTTCTATATTCACCAAACTGACTTTCACCTTTACAATGTACAAGTAATGCTTCAAATTTTTTCCTTGCTTTATATAGCTTCCTCTCCATCACATTCCTACACTCTAATATTTCTTCAGTCTTTCTCTCAGACTAGCATGAAATTCAAGTCTGAGGTTGAGGCCTGCTTCCTCTGCCCTTTAGAATGTTAAAACGGTAAGACAAAGAAGTGAAGGTTTTACAGCTTGGTCTCATTCTTATATCTTGATATACTATTGACAATTTTTAAACTATATTTAGCTAACTGAAAACTCTGAGAATTAGTCTTATAATACAGCATATGATTGCTGCTTATGAAATAATTAATCAGATGTTTGATTAAAATGGTAATTAGCAGAATTAATTTAAAAACTTTTCTGCCATACTTAATCATAGAATCCTAGGAAGGGACGTTGAAAGGTCATCTAGTCTAGTCCTCTGCACTTACGACAGGACCAAGCATTATCTAATTAATGTAAATATGTACATTTAATATATGTCACTATGATTGGTTTAACCTTTAATTTTGAAATAACGCTTACTAACAAATGTACAGGTCTGGGACCAGTAGTGATATGGGAAGACTGGTACATCTAGATCACTGATTCTAATCTATCTTAGATTGCAAGCTAACATGCATCTGACATTTGTTTGTTAAGGCTGGCTGGAAAACAAGAATTCCCTTTCCTTAGGGAAAGGTTTCGACTTTTGTTTTTCATTCCACATCAGACCAAAAATTAGATCTTTGGAAATTTTTCACCTGCCCCCCCAAAAACAAACAAACAACCTGCCCCCTACAAAGCCCCCAAAATAACCAAAGGACCAGGAGTTAGAGCACTCGCCTAGGAAGTGGGAGACTCAGATTCAAGTTCCTCCTCTCTGTCAGACAGAATCTCTCCCATCCCAGCTGAATGCCCTAATCACTACTCTATTGGTTATTCTAGGGTTTCATTCAAAAATTTCATCCTGCACCAGAAGGAATATTTCTACGATGTTTTTGGTTTCAGGGAATCAGCATTTCTGATGAAAAAAGTTTTGCCAGAAGTTTCTGACCTCTATGAATGAGTTTGATGGTCTGAATCCAGTTCCTAATGATTGCTCTAAAACCCACCATTGTAATTCCCAAGTCTCTGCAAAGAGTCCAAAAGTTGAACAGTCATGGAAAATTAACTATCACCTCAGCTGTAGAGGTCCATCCTGAAGAGTTGGTCTACCATGATATACTATATCTGTCACTCCATCAGATCCACTGTATTGAAATCCTGGTTGCCTAGAAGTTGTTTCTTAACGCATTATTTCAATAATGATGCACTATCTGAAGTACATACAGTGGATGAAATCCTGTCCTCATTTGAAAGGATTTCACAGTGGCTGGATCTTACGAATGTCTCAGTGTACTTGAATCATTCTTCATTCCTCATCACACCATTATGTAAAGTGTATCTTTTAAGCTACTGTAATGCTTTCATGACACTAATGTGGAGTTTAAAATATAGTATAAGTTATTAAAAATGTGTAATGATGACATAAATAATTTACTGAGCTACAGCAAAATGCTGTGTAGTATGACATGATAATTATATTGTGCTGGTAATAAAAGTGTTTACTTCTTTGTAAAATTATTTTTACTGAACATGAGGAGTACAACATATCACCAAGATAACAACAGTAGAAATGACAACAGTGTAATATAGGTACTACAGGTAGACAGAGTATCTCAGTCTTGGATTTGGGTAGTATAAATTTGGATAGTATTTGGGTCCCTGATTTTGAGTACCACTTTAGGATGGTGGCTGGTGTCAGGAATTAGACCTTGTGCACACTACAGCTTTACCGTGCGATAAGGCTGTGAGCGTACACACTACAATGTTGCCTGTTGCATGGCAACAGCCCTCTTGCTGTGCAACAGGTACCACCCACACGATCGTGGTAATGCTTACCACGGATCATCTGTCCCTTAATAGAGTGTGTATGTACACTCATTGCGGGTTAGACTGCCTCCGGAAATGTTCCAGGGTGCCAATGGAGGCCACTCTGGGACACTGGAACTGTCATACTTGTCAATTTCACTGCTCTAGCAGAGCAGTGAAATTGACAAGCAGGAGCGAACTCCAGCTGTTGTGAGTGCTGGCACTCACAGCGGCTAGAGCCCCGCTACTACAAGGAGTCCCTCAAGCTGCTTGGTTTCCCGGCTCTCCTGGTGGCTAGAGCCCCGCTGCCATTGGGTGTCCCTCAAGCTGCCCGGGAAACTGAGCGGCTTCAGGGAATCTGCAGCAGGGCTCTAGCCTCCACTGCTGGGGCTCCCCTGCCGCCAAGAAGCCAGTGATCTTGGCGGCAAGAGACCCGCTGCCAGCCTAAAGGTTGACTGGGCAGTGCATGGTGGGATAGGTGCCCACCATGCTCTGCTCCTTCTAACAAAAATGCAAAGGAGCATGTGAACACTCCTTTGCGTTAGAAGGATTAATGTGTGGATGGGGGAAAGCATTACAGTTATAATGCTTTTCTTGTCCTGCAACAATTTATTGCGGTACAAGTATGTAGTGTGTACATAGCCTTAGTTTCTTTACACAGAAGGATCATTTTATTCCTCTGAACGCCAAGTCTGTGACTAACTCTGGCCTTCTTCCTCACCCTGTACACTGATGTTGAGGCCCAGGGCAATCTGGCCCTAAGAGTTTTCTGTGGAGAAATATGCTGACTAACTACCTTCCACGTGGATGGAATGGGTCATTACCTCTCCAAAATCATTCTGGCTAGGTCCAGGTCTTTGACCAGGATATGATACTATTGTTGCTTGCTAACATGGGTACATCATGTAGGAAGCAGCTCTGCACTTAATAAATTATGCCAATCAGAAAGACCCTCAGGCAGTAAGGAAACCTTTGCTGACATATGCTGCATCTTTTAAAAGAAGTGCACTACAACAAACAATGAGGTATTTTTCAAGGTCTAATTATCAACATGTTCAGTTAAACAGAACTTGTAAGACTATGGATAATAGCATAGGAAACTCCAAGTAAAATTACAGATGTCAGCTATCTAAGGTCAGAATCTTTAGGGGGTACTTAGCATAAATGAGAAATATGTATGATTTTCTTCTCTGCAATCACCAGTGCTGATGTTGCAACACTAGCATTTGGTTTTAGGGGGTTTCTTCTAGTAGTAATTGTTGAAGGTAATTCACAGTAACATTATAGGGTACATAACTTGTGTCATTATTGACACTACTTCCAAAATGGCTTGGTTACTATGGATGAAATTCATCATTGCACAGATAGACAGAAAAGGGCCTGTCTACCCCTTTAATGCCCGTAGGCCCCCAAAATACGGCTTAAGTGCAATGTAAGTGATCCATAAGCCATGTGTTTGTTCACAGGAGTGAATTTCACTTTATGAAAACAAAAGAATACAAAATATCTTGTAATGTAATGCAAGACTATCTGGAGTAACACAGCTAGTGAGTACTGGAGAGAATTCCCCAGTATTTCACCTTGAATACCATACCAATTTTGCTAGATTAAAATAGAATGATACAGTGTTATTTAAACAATAATAAGAAAACAAGAGAGTTCTATTCAAACATTTGATCTTCGATCTATAGACTGCACTGTATATGTCAGAATGGTATTGTCTCTATCACATTCAGCTCTTTGAAAAAGATCAATATCTGGCAATACTTCATCAAAAGCACTGATGGTGTCCAGTAACTAATAATGATAATATTGTGATCCAAGGACCTCTTGGTGCCAACAGGCAGAGGGCATAGCAGGGGGCTTAGAGTTTTTCAGAATCCCCATGGGCAGATATATGCTAAAGCAGGGGCCCATAGGGCTTTTTAAAATGGCCTGCTCTGCCCGGCCACTGGCTGGGAGCTGGGCCAGAGCCGCCCAGTCACGGCGTGCATCTGGGAGCTTGGCTGTGGCTGCCTGCCTCCTCTCCCATCCTGGCCAGAGCTCCAGGTGCTGTCGGCATGGATGAGGGGCATGCTGGGGGGTGGCGTGGACCGGCACGGCTGGGAGCGGGGGGCGAGGCTGGTCGGCGTGGCTGTGGGCATGCTGGCTGCTGGGGGTTGCTGTGAGGAGCACAGTGTGATGGGGGGCCATGGCCTGTGGGCTTTGGGGGGACCACCACGGCCATGGGCTGGCATGGCCACGGCGGAGGAATGGGGTGGGAGTGTAGGCCACTCTGTTGCTGGGGCCCAAATGCCTGCCCACAAACTAGCTCCGCTCATTGGCATCCAGGCACGCCCCCCCTCCCCTTTAAAAAAAAAAACCAAAAAAAAAACCTTTCTTTTTTTCAAATTAAAAAAAAAATCTTTTGGGCTTGAGGGCCACAAATATAACTTTTACAACCCTGAAGGGCCACTAGTCCCTTTAATTAAAATTTTATTTAAATTTAATTAATTAATTTAGCAGCTAAAGGGTGACATATGAGATTTTTATGAACAGCCTACTAGTAGCCCACTGCAAAATGTGCATTTGGATAATATTTAAAGAATTATGTATTCATACTGAAAATTATGTTCTTAAGATCTTGGAGTTAAGGTCACCAGGAGGTGATATACCTCAGACATGTTCCTTTCAGACAGGAAGTAACAGGTGTTTATCTCCCTATGGTAACAGATAAATAGCTCCCTGTCTGACCATGTGTGTATTGTGCATTGTATGTCTCATAATAGAAGCTTGTTGTAAGATTACAGAATCTGCAAGAGAGACAATCTACTGGAAGAAAAAAAACAGCAGGGAGCTTTCTTCTTTATGGCTGAGATAAAAGATTGTTAGGTATCTCTGGGGACAAGAGAAAAAAACAGGATCCTTCACCAAGGAAGTAAGCTAACAATGTGTTTTCTTATTAAAGGAGAGTCATAACTATAAACAGCTGTAAAAATGCTACAAGGGTTTTGAGTGAACAATATGCTACAAGGCAGGAGAGTTTCTTGTTAATGAAGTCTAGCTCTAGAATGTGTGTTATGGCTTTATTTTATGTGTAACCATTTGTTTCTAATACTTTTGCTTGAATCTCCATGCTTTGTTAAATAAACTTATATTTGCTTTCACTGTAAACTGGTCTAAGAGTTGTTAGTTAAATGGTGTGGTACTCTGAGGTGGAACTGGTCACAGTACTATGTCTCCACACAGTGGTATGTCGCAAGGAGCTGGGGAGATAACTGGATTTGGCTGGGGGTGGGTGGGCTGGTGTGTCCTGTAGGGTCATGATATACCGCCAAGTGTGTCGCAACCCGCAAAAGGTTGAGAACCACTAAGCTAGGGTACGCTGTTTCTTTGCAAGGAATAAATCTGTGAACACTAAGAATGTCCAGTGGGACACAGGCAGGACACCTCAGGAAACACTTGGAGGGCTTGAGAGTGCCTATTGGTAGTCTGTAAAGAAACAGCAGAACTGAGAATCTTAAAGGGGGGTGCTTGCGACGCTTGTGGTCATTGGAATTAGGAAGCTGACGCCCAACAGATACAGACAAGGATTTCTCACGTAAGGTCAGGTGGTAACAAGGTGCCCCACAGCCCTGGGTATACCTGGGAAGGGTCACAAATGTTCAAGTATACAGTAAGTCCTGTACTACCATGTTTAGATTTGGGATCTCAAAAGCATGTTGTTGTAGATGTTAAATCTCTTGCATATAAGTGGGGGTTTTTTCTCTCTATAACAGCCTCCCACAGTTTCTTACTAAACATCCTCTTCTCATATAAGACACTAACCCTGTCTTGGCCCCAGTTCCATTTACTTCCATTATATAGCATCATAATACACAAAACCAGTGACCTCCTAAAAAATAAACAAACCTACTAAGGAGAAAAACAATACAAGGCTTGACCAGTAAATAAAAGCCTAGAGACAATTCTGCCACTCTATTCTTTGTGATACCAATGAGAGAAATGCTTCGTGTGACTGATTTCAGGATAGACTAGACTATCTGTTTTCCTTCTCATGCATTAAAACTGTTCACTTAGCATACTTTACAATTTCTTAGTCTTTCTTTTATATGTACTTAAGTAGAAAACTATACACCTGAAGAAACTTAAATTTTCCATGAGCTGTTTTATATCAGATATATGATGACACAGATTTTTGAATTTCAGAGAAATTATCGCCCCCGTCAACCCAAATACAGCAATCAAAAATAAAACAGTTTCCTCTTCAAAGCAAAGGCATTTTGTACCTAATTCCATGTAACATGTCATTTGATTTTGTGTCATTTTACTCTCTTTGATTGTGTTGCAAAATAAGAAACATCACCATATTGGAAGAAAGGCAAACCAGAGATTATATTAAGTTGAGGCAAATGGTATTCACCTTTTATAGCTCCTATGTTTTATAATGAAGATACTTCATTGAAACAATGATGCATACTTCAACAGTTCCCTGGAGAGCAGTGAATCCTGTTTGGAGAGATTCATGAATATGTGCATTAGCACAATCCAACTGGAACTTGCCCTTAAAAATGAACCACAAGAGAAGCTGATCAGTTTCTGCTTATGTATATAATCAGAAGGTTATCGTATTATCTCTCTCCCCACAGGGAAAAGCAGATGCATATTGTACACCACTTTAAGATGAGAAATGCCAAAAGAAACAAACAAGCTTTCCCCTGCCCACACATACTCCCAGTAACATTCTCTATATGAGATCAACAGAAAGACCTTTTAGAAAAGGAAAGAAAAAAATACATGATCTATTTCTTTAAATGAAGATTTGTTTTGCATATGACTAGTCATCGCCTAAACCTTTTAAAAAATTTACATCTGCATAAATTTAATCCAAGCCCATTAATAAACCTGAAGTGAGTTCAAAGACTGCTATCGATGGCAAAGAGATGAGACACCGTTTCACAGAGTCAAGGCTTGCAAAGATATACATGAAGCTCTGTGTCCTGAAGATGAATGAGGGACACTTGGGCAGTTCTTGAAATGGTAGTTTATTTAAAGTACAGAGAATTCAGTGAAAAATACTTCTGGCCAGTAGTTGGTGCCCGGCTTTCAAGAAAAATGGCAGACCACCACTAAGTAGTGACAATGATGAAGAATATCCATATAGATTTGCAGATTTATCTTTAGGTTTGTAGCAACCTTGGCCATACGGAAAAAAAAAGTAAGAGTATTTCATGTCTTTGGAAACAAATTAGAAAGGATTTTTGTATCTTGAGACTATGATGGTGCTTATTATTAAGTGATCATTACACATCCTGTATAGGGACAATAAGAAATAACAGTTTAAACAAGCAGTCATTTTCATACATGCTAGTAAAGATTTAGGTAGTCAAACAAAATGGGAAAGAAAAAATACTGTAAATGATCTGATATGTAAAATGTGCCTTTGCCTTATTATATCCTATCTGGTATCTTCTGAGCCCATAACAAGATCTATATTAGTGGTTTGTAGTGTAAAATACATGGTAGAAAGATTTGCTTAAAAAGAAGTCTACAATTTTATTATAGCAGGAAAAAACTTAATGACATTGATCGGCATGTTTAATTTAAACTGTCAGATAGTCATTACAAAGACATCTATGATAATGAATTTGGAGAAACTGTTACAAGACGCTACTTCCCATCACAAAGAGCAAAGATGGTTGTGGGTTTTTTAATTTTTATTTATTTTAAAGTACACACCATGAGTAAGGCTTTGCCTACTGCAGTTCAAAGATCTTGAATACAAAACCTTTTTAGCTGTCTACTCTTCTTTTGTTGGAAGCAAAATCCCTCAAATGGTATGTACCAATTTTTTATGGTTTGTTTTTAAGGAGAGAGTTTATGACAATCTCTAACTAAAACACACAGACAGGGCATAATTACGCCCTCTACTTGTACAATAGATTTATCCCCACTTTGCATCACACACTAAACTCACATGTCTGGCAGATTAGCACCAAGCTCAAGCCCCTACTTTGAGAGTTTTATTTTTTACTTGGAAACTGTTTGAATGTCATTCAATGTGTGTGTGTGTCTGTGTATATAAAGTACCCTGCTTGCCCAGTTCAGCCACTTGAAACACTCAGCAATATTTTTTTCCCCAGTTGATAATGGGTCTTTTCTATGCCAAAGAAGAAGAAAAACCATTTTTTTCTTTAGGAGATAGGAAGAAAGACTAACAGTTTTCCTTTCCCTGTTTTGCTGTAATGTGTTGCATCCAGCTATAACACAGCAGTTATTATCACATGTCATCAAATAATCAGTATAAGCTAATGTGCTGTCCCTCAGCAATGACTCCACATAGAAACCTGAACAATGATAGTGGTGCATAACTGCCATCTCTGTACCCCTCCAACCCCTGTCCCCAAAACCCATGCTTCATGACAGTGATATAAACAGTATATAATAGAGGAGAAATACTTTAGCGCACCAAACACCTTGCTGGAATTAGACATTTTTGGCTGCATGTAGGGTTGAACAAAAATTCTCATGTAAGACATTGACACCAGAGAATTTTGGCTGTTTGTTGCTCTCATTGTGCTCAGGCCATAGAGCCACAGTTATTTTTTTTATTTATACCACTGAAGTTTGGTGAGACTTTGGTTTTGTGCAAAATGCAATTTTCACCTTTCACCGATGTAACTGCTTTTTGTTTGGTGAAAATAAAGCTTGTGCATCAGAGAAGGAGGATGAAAGGGGAATGGAAGGTCAAAGGGTAAATTCCAATTGCTGAGACATGTTTTTATGAGTTGAATCTCAACCATGTGATAAGCAGCATTCTGACTCTGAAGGCAAGGGAGTTTGAAAGCATCTGTGGAAAATCTTCAAGAAACACTGTATAAATTTAACTGTTGATTTATGAAAATTACTCTCTTGCTTGAACTGTTTATTTTATTTTTTGTTTCAAGGCTTGAATGGAAATTTTCATAGCTAAAACCCTGCATCCAGCTTGGTAAATGGAGGAGAAAATAAGCATATAATTTCTGTTTTATGAGTGACAAGCTCCTTCTATCCATAAATAAGTCTTTAATTTAAAAGAGGCACAAATGGAGGAAAAGGTGAAAATTGTGGTAGAAGCAGTAATCTTAGGGACAGGAGCACAGATGGTATCTGAAGCAATAGTGGAATGGACAGGGCTGCAGACAACAACAGTTGTAGTAGACACTGCACCTTACTCCTTTCTCCACCCTTAATAAAAACCAGAATAGGCAGCAACCAATCTTTCAGTCTTCTTGACAGATTCTTCTCATTCCAGCAATCTGCCACTCACAGGCTCAGCTGATGAGCTGTCTCTCTTTTCTATTAGTTTTTAGTATATATGACTGCACTGTAAGGGGCACACAGATCACCCACTAAGGTCAGTGATATGGATAACTTCTGTTTATTTGGCAGATGGTTGAAGCAGGGGCTAGCTTCAATGTGGCTGGGCCACTGAGGGTCTCCATGCCAACTGCTGTAACAGAGGTATTGATGGTACTACAAGCAAAGGATAAGTAGAACAGGAGAGTGAAGGCCAGTGGGCAAAGCCAATACTTATCTCTGACACTTGCCAAAGAAATGGAAAGACAAGAAGAAAGAAATAAATTCAGTGAGATCAATGGCATGCTGATGACCTTCATGGTCATACTGAACCAAAGTTCTGCTGGTATAACTTGGCATAGCTCAACTGAAATCGGTGGAGTTATAGCAGTTTAGACCAACAGAAAACTGGCCCATTGTTTTTTGTTATGAAAGTACTGCAGATGAAGCTGCAGCCCAGAGCAAGTTACAAACATGAACCCTTGGAATGTATTGTTCCATGAGGCTTTAGATAATGTAAGAAACCCCGGGATTTTAAACATGGCTTTCATGAACATACTTAACATAGTTAAAAAATTAAAAAAAAACAAGAGTCCTGTGGCACCTTATAGACTAACAGATTTTCTTCGGCATAAGCTTTCATGGGCTATAACCCATCTGCCGAAGCGGGTTATAGCCCACGAAAGCTTATGCTGAAGAAAATCTGTTAGTCTATAAGGCTGCGTCTACACTGGTAAATTAAGTCGACTTAAGCTTGCTTAAGTCAACTTAATTTACCCTGCGTCTACACTACAGTTTCCTTAAGTCGACTTAAGCAGCTTGCTTAAGTCGACTTAAGGAAAATAAAATCGACAATGAAAATTAAGTCGACTTTATTAAACCACCTTTTCATTAGATTTAAGGCTTAATTCGACTTTTTAAAGTCAAATTAAGCCAGTGTAGCCCTGGGGTAGCCCTAAATTGACTGCCAGGGAGGGACACAGGGGGAGCCTGGCATGCCCCCCAAAAGGCAGGGCATGGGGCAGGGTGTGACACTTTCTGGATTTAGGGAAGCATTTATGATATTATTTTCTATTCATATATCATAAATGCTATAATCCATAGGAACTATGTCATGTTTGGTATCAATAGAAAGGTAGTAATTTGCTGGGAATGATTATATAGTATATGTCTAGGAATTCTATTTCGATTAGAAGTTAGGAATTTGGTGTTATATCTATACTTTAACTTGTGTGATCTTATGGGAACGCCCCAGACAGGATGTCACCAACCATTTTCTCCTTAATGTTAAGGAATCTGCCAGGTGATATGGGACCAGGGAGTAACGTGACGAGCCATTAAGGACATAAGGAATACAACCATTGTGTCCTTAATGGCTCAGCAGTTTAGTCCCTGGGACAATTGTCCCTGGCACATTCCTAAACATTAAGGACACAATGATTTTACACACCCGCCTCTCTCAGGTATTTCAATAAAATAACATAAGTTAAAGTATAGATATAACACCAAATTCCTAACTTCTAATCGAAATAGAATTCCTAGACATAAACTATATAATCATTCCCAGCAAATTACTACCTTTCTATTGATACCAGACATGACATAGTTCCTATGGATTATAGCATTTATGAGATATCCATTGAAAATAATATCATAAATGCTTCCCTAAATCCAGACAGCATCAAACACAGGGCTCTGCCCTGCTATGGTCCCTGTCCCTCTTTTCCCCATTGCACACAAGGGGTGCCCCCCCCGCCACCGTGGACCTGCCCAAGGTCCCCCTAACCCCCAAAGTCAACCTAGAGCATCCAGTGTGGACGCTCTAGGTCGACTTTGTAAGTTCCCCTTTAAGTCGACTTTAATTTTAAGTGTAGACACACTAAGTCGACTTAAAAGTCCAAGTGTAGACATAGCCTAAGGTGCCACAGGACTCTCGTTGTTTTTTGCTGTACACAGACTAACACGGCTACCCCTCTGGAAATTTCTACCATTAAAAAATTAAGACACTTATATCCCATCCAGAATGTTAAGAGAAACTATTTTGATAAACAATTTACTAGCGCTTCAGTGGATGTATATCAGCATCATTTCATGGGAGTCATCAGAACTACACCAACATATACAGCTGATGATTTGATCCAAAAATCTTAAAATAGCCAATTTGTGATGAAAATGTCTGCCTTTTTGTTATTTTTATTTTATAGAAACTATTCTTACCATGTTGAAGCAAATTAATGTAATAAAAATCAGATGAATGATAACAAAAGAAATTTAAAAAAGGAGTAAAATATGGCTTTATTATTTTAAGGGTTTGCACTGAAAACTCTGCACTGAGTAGAGCCATTGACCTTTAAGGACAATTCATGTGAATGAAGATTTTGTAGATGATTGCTGGGTTTTGTGAATTACATTTTATCAGCAAAATGCTTCAATTAGAAAAATCCAAATGTGTCATCTGATTACAAACAGGGATGATTTGAGACACATTTCTCTATTCCCTTAAATCCTAATCCGCTGTATGATTCTGATCATGCTATGCACTTTAGCAGGACATGATGGTGCTCAGGACATGGTGCATCTCGCCTGCTTGTGATCGGAACTGGTTGCCAGGCACTTAAGTCAGATTTCTGTATCTCTATTTTTATTGTAACCTCTATGTCTCCTGGTATTACAGTTTTCTATATTACTGAATTTATCTGTTTGTGACTAGTTCATTCAACTTCTGTGTCATTTGAAAAAAAGAGAGAGAAAAATGCATAATTTTGGATTATTTTCTAAGAAAAAATTGGTATCCTTTATTCAGTGTAACACTAACAATAATAGATTATTGCTTTGCTTGGGACAAATCAAAATAACCTTAACTAGACTATTTAAAAGATATTAATGGTCTTTGTAAGAACAAAAGTGCTAAGATAAGCTTTTCCCGTTTTTAAATTGATACACTAAAAATTCTGTATTTTAAAAAATTCTAATAATTCAAAACAGAGTAAAATTGGACAGTATTACAGATTCCACATGGGTAAACAAAAGCTTTTTGAGAGAAGTTTCTGAAGAAATGTTTATGGTTTATCTATATTATAAGTGCCCTCTACTGCCAAAAAGCTATATTACAAAGAGAAGAGCAAAAAAAAAAGCTAAGAAATACCAAATAGAAATCCACCCTGGGAATGACAGAAAGGAAGAATATGATACTTATAGGTATTGCTGCTAAGACTGCAAGGCAGTTTCCTCTGAAACGTTCTACCAGGAAAATTTTTATTAACACTCCTTCCCCCTCCCCCAAAATCCACAAATCTGCGAACAAATAATTTATACTTAGCAGTCCTAAAATGTTTTGTGTGCTTCCTGTTTTTCATCCTTGGTTTCTCTAACATTTACCTACCTTTCCCTCTCTAGGTTATCTGACCTCCATCACCATAATATCTGACTCTTCCCTACAAGTTAAATGATGACAATGTTTTCTTATCGTAACGTAACACTCAGTGCCAAATAGTGACTCAGATTAAAGTAGCTGCACAAGGAAATAAGATCTGCACGTCCATACTAACATTCCCTCCATTTTGTATGAAGTCCAGCCTACCAACCAGATAGAATAAGGAAGGAGCACTGGCTGCCTTTTCTACATTCGCCAATCAGTGGCCCATGGAGCTGACAGGATATGTTGGTGGTGAGAAAGATGGGGAGATGTTTGTACTAGCTAAAGAGATGCAGCAGAATACTTCCCTTGGTGCACATTATTTTTACTTACATATTTTTCCCTGAATTTCTCTTCGTCCTGGATTTCATTCTTAATAGTCCTGAATCAGTGGTGCTGGAACAATTTTTATAATTTTATAATGGGGGGTGCTGAAAGCAGAATTCATGTATTCGGGTTATTATTACAACTTCAAGCCAGGGAGCACAGAGGCATCCCATGTACTCTTAATTCCAGCACTTAGACTCTGTATCGTACAACAAAGAAAAAAGGGCAATTTACTAAGCCCTATGTTTTAGCTTGTAATATAGGCCAAGTCAGATTTAAAATTGTAGCTGAGGAATAGGCAGATTCAGGGATTTTGTTACAGAAAACTCTAGAAAAAATGGGAAAATGTTTATTTTCCAGACAACTTAAGTTTTTAGGTAAAACTCTCCTAAAGCAAAATTTAAAATGATATCTCTCTCTATATAGTGTTTGATACATTTAAATATGTATTATATATACATTGTGTGCACAGATAATACACATAAACATGTAAATTTTGTGGGAGTGCGATACTACTGCAGTAAATCACACTGATTCATGAAAAACTAAGATAAACGAGTCACATGCGGTTTTGTAGTCCATTTCCTTACTAGTCATCTAGTGGGATACTAATACTACAGTATGTTTCAAGCTCCTGTCCATGTCAGTTTTTAATATTGGTACATTTCCTATGCCACTTTTTTTGTTTTACTTCCACTCTTTGCAGTCAATTTTTGTGGCTCTATGTTGGTTACCTAGGAGACCACTGCAGAATGGAACTGGATTGGCTCTGTTGTCAGAGTAATTGTTAGAGTTGTCAGGAGTTGGGTTTTTTGTTTTTTTTTTAATGGTGGATGTATATGAGGGATTATATATATATCTATATTGAGTTTTTAAATTGCAATATAAAAGAAACTACATGGATTATAGGATGATATCAGAGAAATTAGAAAAGCATGAGATCATTTATGACCTCTAGTCCATCCCTTGCTAGTGCAGGATTGTTTCCTATATTATATTCTAGAATGCTTTATCTAGTCTGGTTTAAATGACTCAAGCTAGAGGGATGTTAGCACTGTCCTTGAGAAAGGTTCTGAAACTGGTTTCCCTTAGGGAAGTCATTGAAGTGCGGGATTGTATTGTTAGGAAATTACATAATTTCTTTTAAAATTTCAATAAGGATATCTTAAAGAAAGGAATTAACTATGTAGGTTCATTAGGCTGCAAAACTAGTTCTTAGACTTGTGAGCTGAGATTTCTTAATAAGCAAGTCACATTGAAATAATAATACAAATTTATGCTGCACTAACATTGAACATAAGAAAGCAGTTGTTCACAACTACTCATGCAATAAACACATACTCATGTGTTTATTACTTAGCTGATGTGATTGCTGGCCATTATCTTTGAAAACTCATGGCGAATGGGGGAGGTCCTGGAGGATTGGAAAAAAGCAAATATAGTACCTATCTTCAAGAAAGGGAAGAAGGAGGATCCGGGGAACTACAGACCAGTCAGCCTCACCTCAATCCCTGGAAAAATCATGGAGCAGGTCCTCAAAGAATCCATCCTGAAACATGTGGAGGAAAATAGAGTGATCAGGAACAGTCAGCATGGGTTCACCAAGGGCAAATCGTGCCTGACCAACCTGATTTGCTTCTATGATGAGATGACTGGATTTGTGGATGCGGGAAGAGCCGTCGACATGATATACCTCAACTTTAGCATGACATTTGATACGGTTTCCCACAGCATTCTCATTGGCAAGTTAAGGAAGTATGGGTTGGATGAGTGGACCATAAGATGGATAGAAAACTGGCTAGATCAACAGGCTCAGTGGGTAGGAATCAATGGCTCAATGTCTAGTTGGCAACAAGTAATGAGTGGAGTGCCCCAGAAGTCGGTCCTGGGGCCAGTTCTGTTCAACAACTTCATTAATGATCTCGATGATGGGATAGATTGCATGCTTAGTAAGTTCATGGATGACACCAAGCTGAGGGGAATGGTAGACATGCTGGAGGGCAGGGACAGCATTCAGGGAGACTTAGACAAATTGGAACACTGGGCCAAAAGAAACCTCATGAGGTTCAACAAAGACAAGTGCAAAGTCCTGGACTTAGGACGGAAAAATCCCATGCACTGCTACAGGCTGGGGACCAATCAGCTAAGTAGCAGCGCTGTAGAAAAGGACCTGGGGGTTATGGTGGATGGGAAGCTGGGTATGAGCCAACAGTGTGCTCTTGTTGCCAAAAAGGCCAATGGCATATTGGGCTGCATCAGTAGGAGTGTTGCCAGCAGATCGGGGGATGTGATTATTCCCCTCTATTTGGCACTGGTGAGGCTGCATCTGGAATACTGTGTCTCCCCACTACAGAAAGGATGTGGACAAATTAAAAAGAGTCCAGCAGAAGACAATGAAAATGACTATGTGGCTGGGGTACATGACTTCCAAGGAGAGACTGAAGGAACTAAGCTTATTTCGTCTACAGAAGAGAAGACTGAGGGGGGATTTGATAGCAACCTTCAACTACTTGAAGCAGTGCTTCAAAGAGGAGGTAGGTAGGCTGTTCTTAGTAGTAACAGAGGACAGAACAAGGAGCAATGGTTTCAAGTTACAGCTGGGGAGGTCGAGGTTGGATATTAGGAAAAACTTTCTCACTAGGAGGGTGGTGAAGCATTGGAATGGGTTGCCTAGGGAAGTGGTGGAATCTCCATCTTTGGAGATATTTAAGGTCCAGTTAGACAAAACTCTGGCTGGGATGTTTTAGTGGGAGTGGTCCTGCTTTTAGCAGGGAGTTGGACTAGATGACCTCATGAGGTCCCTTCCAGCCCTAAGATTCTATGATTCTAAGATTCTATGTGTATGTATATACACCATTTAAAAAAACATAATAAATATAACAATTTTCATATTAATTATTTTACAATATATGCACATTATTTGTGTGCATGGAAGAGACACTGGATTTGCAGTATTGGAAAGTGAAATCCTGTTTAGCGCCAAAAAAAGTTAATAGATTTAGAATCTAAGGACAGAAGGGACCATTATGATTATCTAGTCAGATCTCCTGTGTAACATAGGCCATAGAACTTCCCCAAAATATTTCCTGGAGCATTGCTATTAGATAAAACATGTAATCTTGATTTAAAAACTGTCAGAGATGGAGAATTGACCAAGACTCTTGGTAAATTGTTCCAATGGCTAATTACTCTCACTCTTAAAAGTTTATGCCTTATTTCCAGTGTGAATTTGTACTTCAACTTCCAGCTCTTGGATTGTGGTATATCTTTCTCTGCTAGATTAAAAGAGCTAATTATTAAATATTTGTTCCCCATCTAGGTACCTATAGACTGTAATTAATAACCTCTTAACTTTCTCTTTGTTAATCTAAACAGATGGATTTCCTTGCGTCTATCATTATAAAGCAGGTTTTCTAATCCATTAACCATTCCTGTGGCTCTTCTCTCAGCTCTCTCCAATTTTTCAGCATGCTTTGTGAATTGTGGACACCAGAACTGAAAAACAGTGTTACAACAGCAGTTACACCGTTGCCAAATACTGAGAAAAAATAACCTCTTCTACTGCTACTTGAAATAAGAACCGCATTAGCCCTTTTGGCCACAGTTTAAAAACTGGGAGCTAATGTACAGCTGATTATCCAGCATGATCCCCTACTCTTTACCCTGAGAAGCAGTGACTCTGAAAGAGTCCTGCTCCCTGTAATAATGGCTTACATCTTTTTGATCCTAGATGTATACATTTTTATTTAGCCATATTAAAATGCATATTGTTTGCTTGTTCCCATTATACCAAGCAATCCAGGTGGTGCTGTATTGGTGACCTGACTTCTGAATTATTTAACAACCCCAATTTTTGAGTAATCTGCAAAATGTATCAGTTATTATTTTATATTTTCTTCTCAGTCACTGAAAAAAATGTTAAATAACAAAGGCCAAGACCAGTCCCCTGCAGAATTCCATCACAAAGCCCATTCTTGACAATAATTTGCCATTACATTTGGAGATCTATTCCCATTACATTTCCCATTTGCCATTACATTTGGAGATCTATCAGTTAGCCAGTTCTTAATTCATTTAATGTGTGCCATATTATTTTTGATCATTCTAGGTTTTAATCAAAATGATGTAAAATACCATGGCAAATACCCACACAGCAATCTATTACATAAACATTCTTCCCTTTACCAACCAAACTTGTAATTGCTTTAATTTTTCTTTTTTTAAAAAGGTACCAAGTTAGTTTGAATTCACAGGACCTATTTTCCATAAACCCATGTTAATTGGCATTAATTATATTACTCTCCTTTAATTCTTTATTAATCAAGTCCCAAACCAGCTGCTTATTATCTTGCTTGATATCACTGGGGCAAGCATGCCAATCTCTTGTTTGGTGTGAGTAGGGGGGGCATTAGATCCCATGCTGTGTGTCCGAGGGAGCAGTTTAATGGCCACAGTCAATGTGGCTGCACTCTCTCCAACCTACATGGCCTAATGCCCAGAGTCGATATGATTTTCCCTTCCCTCAGGATGGTGTGGCCCATTGGCTAGAATCAGCAGGATGGCCCTGATTCACAGGGTGGTGTGACCCAATGGCTGGAGTCAATAAAGCAGTCCTTCCATTCAGGGCAACATTGCTTAATGACCAGAGTCAACAAAGTCACCCACCTTGGTAGGATAATGTGGCCTATTGTCACACTGGGTAAGTAGGGAGCCATATAGGGGTGCACTTGGGGTAGGGAGTCAGGGGCCTTCCATGCTCCTATGAGCTTCCGCCAGGGTTCTGGCAGTGGCAGGGGCACTCACCTGCAAGTCAAAGAGGATCCTCCTGAAACATGCTGATCAGTCCCCCGATTCTCCCACAGTAGCAATGTGTAAGTCCCCTGAGCTACTTCCTACCCTTTCTTCTATGGCAATGATCTACAATTTCCCTTGGCCTCTGGGGTTCTCAGCCAGTGCAACACTTAGCAGCTAGGTCCCTTCTCTAGGTTTGCTTGACAGACTGGAATCCACCTGGGGCTCTGCATGCCTTAGCTCTGGGTTCAGAACCAGTTGCAACTCCCAGGAGAGAGCCGAAAGTCTGTATCTTCCCACTTCAGCAGCCAGCTCTGATTGTTCCCTCTTATACCCAGTGTCCAGCTGGAGCATGCCCAGCAGGGATCAGGGCACGGCCTCCTCAGCCCCCAGGATGGAGTTAACCTTTGGAGAAGCTGTGCAGGTCAAGGCATGCCCCATCCCATGGGACATGAATATCAGACTGACAGGCCTATAATTATCCAGATCATCCCTTTTAGAATATTACCTTTCTCCAAGTTTTCTGAAATCACCCAGTGTTCCAATAAAAAATAACATTAATGGTCCAGTGAACTGTTTTAAAACTCTTGCATGCCAGTTATCTGGAACTGCTGATTTACAGCATAATAGGGGTCCTGCAGACTTCCCATACAACACCATCAGCACTGCTCTGGAGTGACAACTCCTTTGAGTGAGCGGAGCTTAGAACTCAAATCTCCATGTTCATTGGATACTTAGTGTCTCTAATGGGACTGGTAACAATGGTGTATTTGTTCCTAACTGTGGTCATGAATTTTGTTCTGAATGTAATAAGTTGAGATGACAAACCTGATTACAGTGTAGAAGTATCTTCACAGGGAGAAAATACCAGGCACTAACAGACTTTTTGAACAGAGCAGAAGACAGATAAATTCAATTTAGAAATTAGGCTCAATTTTTTTTAACTGTGAGAGTGATTAGCCAATGGAAATCCCTACCAAAGGGAAGTGGTAGTTTCTTCATCTTTTGATGTTTTCAAATCAAGACCGGGGGCCTTTCTGGAGGAGATACTTTAATCAAACACAAGTTATTGGGCTCAATATAGAATAACTGAATGAAATTTAATAACCTGTGATATACAGGTCAGAGTCAGGGGCGTTGCTGGATAGCAAAAAGATCCAGGGCTGCGGCCCCCCCAGCCCACTCCCTGCTAGCCCCCCCCAGCTAGGCCACACCCCAGACCCCTCCCCCAGATAGGCCCCACCCCCTGTTCAAGCCACTAGGCCCCTTCCCAGTTCACAACCTCACACACACACTCAGAAACAAACCCACACCCCATGCTCCTCTCCATGCTGGGTTGCAATACAACTCCTTCGTACTCATCTGTATTAAGAACTATAACAGAAGCAATCTTTCTTAAAAAGTCAGACCATGTCAGAAGGACACATAAAATGTGTCTCCCTGTCTGACAAGGCACAACATTCCCCATCCCCTCCAGGTTCCCGTGGCTGAATATCAGGAGCCAGGGACCTCAGCAAACAGGAGTGGGAAGGAGGGTGGTGGAGCAGGAGAGTGGGGAGAAGGGGAAGGGTGGCAGGGAGCAGTGCAGCTGGATGGTGGGCACCAGGAAAGGCAGCACAGTAGCTGCATTTTCCAATGCTGTTCCAGCCCTGGGCCACACGCCTGAGCATGCTGCAAGGCAGGAAATTGAAAAAGGCTCTGGCCAGGTCCCAGCTTTCAGGTGCACACAAACCAGGTGGAGGACGTTGGGGAATTCACAAGGCAAGCAGGTAGACGGCCTGGGGCTTCCAGTGTGGTGCCATGAGCGGTGTCGCACCAAACTAGCAGACCCAGCCAGCCAGCCTGCCGGCCTGTGCCTCCCCTGCAAATAGCCAAAGAGAAGACAACAGAGTGAACTGAAGAAAAGTCAGAGAAGGCTGCTGCACTGTTCCCTACTCTCACCCCACAGCTCCTTCCAGGCTCCCAATCCCTGTCCTGGGGAGACAAAGCAGAAAGGTCAACAGCCAAAACCGAGCAAGCCCACTCTTATAGGAAAGGCAGATTCCAAATTAAAAACGCAGCATTACTGGGCCGACAGTAATAGGGACAGAACTGAGGGGACAGGGTTTATTACTGGGCAAGGGATGAGGGGGCAGAGATGGGGGACAGATCCTGCACCAGGGGCCAAAATCACCTTCCAGTACCTGTGGGAGAGAGCGCAACCCTAAATTGTCACGTACTCACACCCTAGGGTGGGCAAGGGAAACTCAAACAACTCCATTTCCTCCAGTCACCCTCCACCCACTGCTTAATTACAAACACACAAGAAAACCACATTTCAAAGCACAGAATAAATTTTAGGTGCACAATATGGTGCTGGTCTGCAGATTTCATCTTTATAAATAAGGCCAGCATTGGTACTCCCAGCTGGGGGATGATCCCTGGGCCACTCATCCCCCAACTGACCTCACTGCATGGGGAGGAGGGGTGATGCCCAGCCGGATTGATGGACCCAAGCCCAGAGAGGGTCCTTGGCTGGATGGGAGGGATAACCCCACCTCACACTTGCCACCTGGGCCAGGGGAGAGTGCAGAAGGGCTGTGATCCCCAGCCCACCCTGTCATATGATGCACAGTGGAGTATGATCTGTATAACTTTGCTTTCACTCCTGCCAGGTAATTGTGTGGTTTGATGTAAAATGTGCCATGCAAGCAAGGTTCCTTTCTGAATGCTCATCAACATGCTCTGCATTATCATGTTTCCTGCAGCATCACATGTATGTGTGTATAGATCAATAGATCTGAAACATCCCAGGTATTTCATATGGCTCCGGGTGGAGTCTCTCTCTCACAGCATGAAAACTGATGAGATTGGATACACAACAAAAGATAATGTAAATAACAAAGAGAATCACCTAACAAGGAGAAGGGAACAAAGAACCTCAGAGATCACACCTGGAAAAAGGGAGGGGACGGAAAGTTTGATAACAAGACACTTGGAAGTGTGAAATAGCTTTTCTGGGGCCCTACTTTTAAAAATCTGGTCCAAGAAGGGTCATTAAAATCATGGGTGTTAGAGCCTCTTATACCAGGGTTGACTTTTGCTTAAGGTAATTGGTATGATGATCTGCAGTTGCAAAATGCTTACAGGGGCTAGTCTTTGCATTTGAAACTTTTACTTTAAGCCTGCATAAATAACAAGCATTAGTCCACTGTGGCTTTTTCAACACAGGCCAAAACTGAAGCACATAAAATAACATGATTTCTAGCAGGTAAAAATAAGCTTCACTCATGATCTCCCAATAGAATCTGAAATCTTAGGATTTTTTCCCCAGGCCCTGGCATTTGCTCCCTTGCCAGCCTGGGAAGTGGGAGAAAGGGGACTCCATTTGAAACCCATCTCCCTTCAGACTTGGGGAGGGTGAAGATCCCTAAGAAGATCAAAGCTGAGGATGGGGGAGCTGTACTGTGGCTTCAGGATGTGGGACAGCTGATAGAGGTTGGGGGACTGAACTGATCCCTGAACTAAAGGGGTTTGGTTGGGGACAGAACTGAGGAGATAGGGTTAATTAATAGACAGGAGGTGAGGGGGGCAGAGGTGGGGGGGACAGGTCCTGCACCAGGGGCCAAAATCACCTTCCAATACCTGTGGGAGAGAGAGCAATCCTAAATTGTTACATACTCACACCCTGGGATGGGCAGGAGGAACTCAAAACACAAGAAAGTAGTTTAAAAACACAACTCCATTTCCTCCAGTCACTCTCCACCCCCTGCTTAATTAACAACAAACAAACAAGAAAACCACATTTCAAAGCACAGAATAAATTTTAGGTATACCTTATGGTCTGCAGAATTCATAAATAAGGTCATCATTGGCATTCCTGGCTGAGGGATGATCCCCAGGCCACCCACCCCTCAACTGACCTCACTGTACAGGTGGGGGGGGGGGGGAAGTGACCAGTCCCCACCTGCCACCCTGGAGAAGGGACGGGACGATCCCCAACCTACAACTTGCTGCTGCTCTGGCTGGCCACCAAGTCACCTACCCATGGGGCAAGGGATGATCCCCAGCCTGCTCCCCAGACCCACCAGACTGACCTGGGGATTGATCCCCTGCTCCCAACACCCCTCCCCCCACCTTCAGGTTCCCCACACACACAGTACTTACTGGTGCTGTGTAGAAGAAGCTGCTCCTAAATAAAACAGGATGGAGGGGAGTCAGCTGCAGCGCTGAGCTGGTGCAGCAGGGGAGAGAGGATTTAAAGTTCCCTCTTCTCTCCCTGCTAGTGACTGAGCTACATGCTGCAGCTGACTCTGTTCCCAGCTTAGCTCCACCTCTCCTGCAAACAAACTATCTGATCATGTGCCTGCTGGGGAAAATAGATCAGGCTATTCTACCCAGGGCTGACGCCCTGTGAGCCCAACGGCAACGACGTCTCTGGTCAGAGTAGTCCTCTTCTGACCTTAAACTCTGTGAATCTATGAATTTCACACAAGCAAACAAAGATCCATCAGATAATAACTATTTTGATCTTTCCCGGGCTGTGTCAGATTAAAACAAATGACTATAGATGACAGATAGGGTCAACATGTATAATAGGAAAAGTTAGTCATTCAAAGAATAGCCATTATTATAGTTATTATGTCTATTATGGTAGCTCCTATGGGCTTAACTAAGGATCAGGGCCTCATTTTGATAGGTGTTATACACACACGTAGTAAGTCTGTGTCTCAAGGCTATGTGTACACTAGAGGCTCTGTTAAGTTGACTTAACAAGGTCAACTTAAAGTCGACTTAAAGTTGGCCTTGTTAAGTCAACTTAGAGCATCCACACTAAACACTCCAGTTGACTGCCTGCGTCCACACTGGCAGGTGCTAGGTCGACAGAGGAGTGTTGGGGGGCCCTGGAGCTATGTTCCCTCTAAGATGTGCAGGTGCATGGCAGTGCAGGGGCTGCCGCACACCCGCGCACCTCTCACAGACACCCGTGCAGCCCAATCCCTGCGTCCCTTCTCCCCAGCCTAATTCCCCGGCCATGGCTCATCCCCAGCTGAATCCCCCGACCACAGCTCTCTCCAGGCCGATCCCCCGACCGTGGCTCTCCTTCTCTCCAGCCCGATCGCCCAACTGTGGCTCTTCTTCTCCCGAGCCATGACTCTCCCCTTCACCCCAGCCCGATCTTCCCTGGCCATGGCTCTCCCCGCCTTCTCTCCAGCACGACTCCAATTAGGTCGACTTAGGGCTATTCCCCATCCACACTGGCTTTAAGTCGACCTAACAATGACTTAGGCATTAAGTTGACCTCCAGAGGTGGAGTTATTAAGTCAACTTAAGGAAGTGCCCAATGTGGACGCAGCAGTCTGTAGGTCAACTTAAGTGTCATTAAGTCTCCCTAAGGTGCAAGTATAGACATACCCAAAGAGCTCAAAGTCTAGATTTACGACAAGACACAACAAGTGGATGAAGTAGCAAAGGGTGATGATGGTTAAATTAGCATGGTTTATACACTAGGAAGTAGTTGTCACTTGCCACTTGCTAAGCCATTGCCAAAAGGCAGAGGTAATACAAACAATATAGAGTGGAGAAACAAGTAGCAGACCACAGTTACAGTCTGTGTGCTTAACTGATGCTCATCCAAGCACCCATAGGTGCTAAATGGGAAAGGGTGATGAAGGAGCAGTGCCATATCACCTTCTGCCAGGCCTTCCTAGCCCTCCTCCCCAAATATATACATATATGCATGTCAGTTACATTGCAGAAGAGAATGCATGATCAGTGACCCAGTACCTACACTCCCAATAAACTACAATATTTTCATGTTTGAAACAGACTGCAGATATACACTCTGCCTCAGTATATACATGCATGTTACAGATTCATATGGTAAGGCAATACATTCCAGTAATATGCATTACTTTAAGTACTATTACAGTACATAAATATTGCGTAAATACAAATACATACAAGGAAAATAAAAAAAGGCCACAGCTTGATTTGCTTAATATAGAGTTGCACAAATAATCACTAAGAAATCACTAATATTGTCTCTGGTTACCAGATTAATTACTGTTGACCTCAGCATTAAGATCTCTCCATTAAGAATAGCCTACTCTAAGTGTGGATACCAAATAACTCAACATGATAAAAATGCTATTTTCTCTGGACAAATTTGCCAGTCATCATTCTTTATGCCCTGTAACAGAGAAAGATATCCCAATCCTTCTTCAAATTCAAGCTCCTAAAGTAAAGACAATCAAGTGTCACACAGACGATAGCAATCCCTATGTCTTTCCTTAGTCCAATCCAAGAAGACATACGGTAAATCTATCAGTAGTTTCTAGTTCTAGAATTAGTACCACTAGTTCCTTGTCAATCTCCATTGTACCATGCAGGTCATATCACTACCCTATGTGGAAGGTAGAATGCCATGAAACCCATGAGCAAAATCCTGCCTGTGTCCCAGTGAATCACACCTTAAAAGTCTATTAATAAAGAATTAAAGAAGAGCAATATAATTAATGCCACCAATGTGGGTTTATGGAAAACAGATCCTGTTTCTGAGCCTCATCCACAGCACTGCCCCATGGCTCTACTCCTGACTGGAGAATTGGGAGCCCTAAGTTCTGGCTCTGCACTAAAGGCACCACTCACAGGAACCTGATTAAAGGCGTTCCTGAGTCCCTGATTTGACTGGGTACACTATTTAAGACCGAAAGAGAGACAGGAAGTGCAACTGCTGCATTTGACCCTGCCTTCTCACCTGACTCCTGAACCCTGCTTTTCTACCTTTCCTCTTGTTACTATTTCCCTTCCTTTCTCTTGGTTCTTGTTTCCTGCCTTGTACCTGATCCTTGTCCTGGTCCCTGACTCTGGCTTTGACCCTGGGCTTGACTCCTAATGCCAGATCTTGCTCCGACCACTAGGTCTGGCTGCCCAAGCCTTAGTTGCGACAATGTCAAACTAATTTTATATCATTTTTTGAAGCAATTACAAGTATAAATGAAAAAAGTGATAGTGTTATATACTTAGATGTCAATCAGGCATTTGATTTGGTACCATATATCATCTTGATTAAGAAAATCTAAAACAATATTTTGCACACATTAAATTGATTAAAAACTGTCTAACAGAGAGGTCTCAAAATATAACTGTAAGTGGAAAATAGTTTTTGAGCTGGTCTGTTTCTAGCAGGGTCTCTATGGCTATGTCTACACTTGGCCAAATAAGTCGACTTAGCATGACTATACTCAAAAATTAAGTTGACTTAAAAGGGACCCTGCCAAATCGACACTTAATTTGTAAGTGTAGATGCACCTATAGGGATTAGTTCTTAGCCTTGGCTTACTTCTTGGGGAGTGGTAAATAATGAGGAGATCATTGAACATTGAAATAGAGCAAGCTAGATGGCTTAGTAAACTAGGAGCAATTGAACAATACACATTTCTCTATATCCAAACGTAAGGTCATACATCTATGAACAAAGAATACTGGCCATACTCATGCCTAGTCTACACTGCAGGGCTAAGTTGATGGGAGATATGCACTCATGCCGCAGAATGTGTATCTCCTCTCAACTTAATTCCTTTGACTTACCTTGCAGCCTTCACTTGGCTGCATTGACCAGCAATGCTCTCCCATCGATGCAGCATTACTCCACTTGGGGGAGTAGAGTTACTATGTCGACGGGAGAGCAGTTCCAGGATCAATTAAGCAGGCGTACACTCGCTGCTCAATCGATCTCACTGCGTCGATCAGTGGGGATCGACGCAGCATTTTCAGTATAGACAAGCCCTCAGTGTATGGAGGACTCCATTCTAAGAAGCATGACTCTGAAAAAATGTGGGGATAATCAGATGATTATGATGGTGGATAATCAGATGAATATGAATTCCCAGTGGGATTCTGCAGCCAAAAGGTTGTGATTCTTCAGTGTATAAACAGGGGAATACTGAGCAGGAGTAGAGTTATTGTATTACCTCTGTATTTGGCATTGGTGTGATCACTACTGGAATACTTTGTCTAGTGGAAGTAATAACTAAAGAAGGGTACTGAAAATGGCAGAGACTTCTGAGAAGAACTATAAGAATAATTAAAGGATTGGAAAACATGCCTTATTATGATTCAAGGAGCTCAATCTATTTGACTTATTTAAGAGAAAGATAAGGGGCAATTTGATCACAGTTTGTAAGTGCCTACACGGGGAACAAAATTGATAATAAAAGGCTCTTTGATGTAGGAGACAAACGTATAACAAGATCCAAATGCTGAATGTTTAAGCTATATGTATTCAGACTAGAACTAAGGTGCAAATTTTTATCTGTGAGTGTAATTAATCTTTGGAACAACTGGTTGTGGAGGATTCTCCAGCTCTGGAAATGGTACCTTCTGGTCTTAAAATCTATGATGAAAATAAGAAACACTCACTCCGGTTATAGAAGAGTTCAATTTAATAAACAAAGGAAAGGATTTTCCTCTTCACTACTGTTTCCTCATGACACTCTGGCAGTGCCCAAGAGCTGTAAAAGCCTTGCAGCATTCCTTCCCCAGTAAGAAATGAGAGTCCTGTGGAACCTTAAAGACTAATAAATCTTCGGGCATCTGACGAAGTGGGTTGGAGCCCATGAAAGCTTATGCCCGAAGAAATTTGTTAGTCTTTAAGGCTCTGTCTACACTTGGCCAAATAAGTTGACTTAGCATGTCCACACCATAAATTAGGTTGACTTAAAGTAGACCTTGCCAAATCAACTTAGAGCATCCACACTGGGTGCCTAAATTGACTTCTAGGGGCTAGGTGGACCTGGGAGTGGTCCATGGTGGGATGGGGGGCACCCCTTTCAAAGTGCCAGGGGGCTCAGCCTTTGCCCCATTGTACTAGGGTACAATGGGGGCTGAACAGGACAAGGGCAGGGTATAAGAGCGGGGTGAGCAGGGCTGTGTCCTGCCCTGTGGGTGGGCACGCCAGGCTCTGGCTGTGCCAGCCACCCTGGCAGGGAGGTCAGTGGGGGAGCCCTGGGGGCTCCTTAAGTGGACTTAAAGTCGACTCAGGGCTAATCCGTGTCTACACTGGCTAAGTCGACTTAGCCAGTAAAGTCGAATTTAAACTAGGTTTTATTAAGTCAACTTAAAATTTCCTTAAGTCGACTTAAGGAAATTGTAGTGTAGATGCAGAGTAAATTAAGTCGACTAAAGCAGGCTTAAGTCGACTTAATTTACAAGTGTAGATGCACCCTAAGGTGCTACAGGACTCTCATTTTTTGCTCAATACAGACTAACACAGCTACACCTCTGGAACTTGTCCCCAGTAAGAGTTTCCCTGGCACAGGCACAACGCCCATTGACCTTAATAAAGCCCTAATTTCAACCTGTTCTATTCCATGGCACTGGTGCCATAGTACCAAACATCTCATTCCTTCAGGGGTTTAAAATCAGTGCCCTCCTCCAGCAATGAGACTACTGTGCTCTGGTTAAGACCCTTCCCCTGCATTTAACGAACAAATGGGCAGGGAGCTTGGATTTGAATAGGGTTGTTCTTTGTCTCTGGTATGAACAATGTGAAATGAAATCACCAGAAGTGAGAAGAAGGATCAGCGCTTAGACAAGAAATCATTAGATCCATGCCCAAGCCTGTAAGCTATATAGAAGGGCAAACACTTCAAAACAATCTCACCAGTATTTTAACCAGCATCCCTGAATCTGCTGTCTGATTGAATCATTGCTTGCATAAGCATCAACATTTCTGTTCATAAAATTATGCCCCATACTACATCCATAATGATTTCCTCCTCCCACATGACCAAAATCAAAATAAGAGTTCCAGAAATGTCATATTTTTATGATACTCTTTCTTCTCACACAATTTTGGCTAATATTTCTTACACTTGGAATTCTAGACCAAATCCATGGCTCCTTTACATGTCAATAAACTACCATAATTTAGTGTTTGAGACAGACCGCAGCGGTCATATATAATGCCACTGTCAGAAAGATCACACAAAGAGAAAGGATCTAAGTTTCACTGCTTCTCTAAGAAAAGATTATTTTTAACACTTGCCTTAGAGGTTGATAGATAATCCTACATTCAAACTTACCTCTTAGAGTTATATTCCGGAGGAAGAAGTTCACATAACCATTACCTATTAGCATCTGCCCCAGGTTATCAGCACTAAAACTTATAGATGTACTTCTGGAGTTTTACAAAAGGAAAACTTAACCTTCTATGAACCCAATAATACCTAAAAATGACATAACCATTCTATGCCTCATTTTATAATTCTTTACAGATATTTCAGATTTGGTCATCTATGTTAAAAATAGCTAAGATTCTTTGCATGGCGATCAGAACTTTCTCTGAAATTATAGAGCAGCTCTGAATATAAAGCTTTAAAAGGGTTACAGCATAGTTAGGTTAAAAGCTACTCTATTTGGTTCTGGGAAATCACTGTAGTTATAATCAGGTGACACACTTGAGCCAACAGACCTAGTTTAAACAGGGAAGGGGCTGGTGTTTTCAGTTATGGGTCCTTGATTCTTTATTTCATTTCTCCTCTTCGTGTTTAAATGCCAAAACAAACTGCTCATCAATAATGTTGCCAATCTTCCCCAAGCTTGTGTTAGGGATGTAGTTATTAAATATATGGAGAGTTTCAATTTGTGTAGATTGGATTTTTTAAAATTGCAAAGTAGTTTAAATTGTTGTTATATTCTGTATGTGTCCATAGGTCAAGGGACAGGTCTATATTTAATAAATATAAATTAATAATATAATGCTAGTTATCTGATGTCATATTTTTGCACTTACTTTCTAAGGCTCGTGTATGGTCATTCAAAACACTGGAAAATGCATTACATAATAACACTTTTTATTAAACTATTTCTGAACCATTTTCTCTATCCTCACTAGAATAAAGTAAGTGCTCTTCAGAATTCTCTCGACAAGTAAACTCTGATTCTTCACACCACTGCCTTCTTTTGGCCTGCCCACCCACACTGGTCTTTATTAAACTTCCAGTAACTGCTCTTACAGACAATGGATCTGTTATCTGAAACAGGAAGACCACTCATCATATGTTAAAATGGTAACTGTCTGTACAGCATCCTCTGCTCCAACTAAATGAATGTCAGCCTTGTCTTAATCTCTAAGTGTTTCTACATATAATTTCTACCATTTTTTAAAACTGTACCTTAACCACCCATGTAATTCTTTGAAATTTGACATTCTTGCTGTCTACAGCTTTGGCCCCTCTTTCCAGCCTCAAACTGATATTTACACTAAACTGCTAGAATGAAGATGCAACTTTTATCCCACACTGGCTCATCTAGCTACAATATATCTGTTTACTCATGAAAACTTCCACTCTAATAGAGAAAGGAAAGAAGCAGATCCACAAATTTGTGCCATAGGCAAGTGTGAATCTTCCCTGAGCACACACCTGTCATGCATTCTATGGAACCTTCAGACATATTATTTATTTATTTGAGCAGCTCTCAGATGTATAAATAACAAATAAACAGAATAAATAAAAAATGTGTCCTACTACTGAAAAAACAATGAAAATCCTGTGGCACCTTAAAGACTAACAAAATTTCTTCAAGTATAAGTTTTCTTGGGCTGCAACCCACTTTGTTGTTTTTGCTATATACAGACTACCACGTCTCCCTCTGGCACTTATGCTATTACAGAGCTTGCCAGCTAATTCCAGGTACATTTTCATTAGTGAAAGTAAACAGTATGTAGGGTTCAAGGAACATCCATGAATGGTCACTCCTAACCTGCATCATATCTGGTCTTGGAAGACTCCCCCACTGGGGATGCTGCTAGATGGGCATGATGGGAAGAGACGACTCAGAATGTAGACATCTGAAGCCAGAAATACTAGAATTTGATTCATCATCTGGGTGTAGCTCAGCAACCAGCAGCCCTAAACTGACCACCTGTCATGCCAAACCAAGCTGCCAGACATCTGCTGAATGTGTCAAAGGCCCCACCTGAGAATCATGTCAGCTGACAAGTCCTTGATGAATGGCATCCTTTTCTTCAGAGAAACACCACTTGGAAACTCATAGAGCTATTCACAGGCACACAGTTAGACAAAATTCTTAGTGATATTAGGAGCCGCACTGCGGTTGACTATGACAACATATCTCCAGAGTTCTTGAAGCACTTCAGGACTCATGCTCATCAGTGGCTGGCACAGTTCTTTATGCAAATGGTCAATGAAGATTGACTTCCAAAGACATGGTGACTGTCAAAAGTCATTTCTGTCCTAAAACCAGAGAAAGATTTTGTAATGTGGTAAGCTATTGTCCGATATCTCTATTGTCTATGCCAAGGGTTCCCAACCCCTGGCCCAGGGGACAAAAGTGGCCCATGGGGCTTTTTAAAATGGCCTGTGCTGCCCAGCTGCTGTCTGGGAGCCAGGCCGCAGCCACCTGATCCTGGCATGCAGCTGGGAGCCTGGCTGCAGCCGCTTGCCTCACTACCGGTGGTCACGGCCAGATTAAGGCTCTGGGGGGGAGGGGGTCAAGGGCTCTAAGGGCTACAGAAGGATCCGGGGGCCAGTGTGTCATGGCTGCAGGTGTGCTGGGGGGCCGCAGGCCAGTGCAGCATGAGTATGGGACTGCAGGCTGTGAGGGGGGGCAGCATGGGCCGCGCTGCTTCTGGGGCCCATACGTCTGCCCACAAGCTGGCCCTGTTCATTGGCCTTGTTCATTGGCATCCAGCCCCTTTTTTCTTTTTTTCCCCTTTTTTAAAAGAAAATCCCTTTTTCAATTTCTTTCAAATTTTTTTAAAAATATTTTTGCTTTGAGGGCCACAAATATAATTTTTACAAACAAAATGTTTTTGCTTTGAGGGCCAATAGTCTATTTAACTAAAATTTAATTTAAACCACTGGTCTATGCCGTTCAAGGTGCTGCCAGTCCCATTCTTCAACGTATCTCCCCAGAAGTGGAGTTGAACAAGCAGGGTTTCAGAGAGAGAGGAGCATTTGTGATTCAAGTGCTAGCTTTGACAACATCAATCAAAATGGTTTAAATAAAAATCTGAATATGAGAGCTGTATTTCTGGACCTAATAGCAGCATATGACATGGCCTGGCACATGGGGATACTTGCGTTGGTAGTTAATGTAGATCAACTTTTCTTCTACAACAGATTTTCCAAGTGCACATGGCTGACAGAACTAATGTATGGAAAAGAGAAATCAACCATTTACCCCAATGCAGTGTGCTGGAACCCATGATTTTCAACCAGTACATAAATGACCTTCCACTTACGCAGTTCTGAAAATTCATGTAAACAGATAACATTTGCTTAGGTATCCAAATGACAATCATTCCCAGAACTTGAAGATCACCTAAATCTAAACAACTGACTTGATTAAAGATGGGTGAACATTATAGTCAGTGGAATTTACAACCTAATACAACCAAGATAGTTTTGAGTATGTTCCGTCTTTATAATGCCAGAGCAGCAAAAGAACTGAACACCTTTCTCAATGGTCATTGCTTGAAACCTGAATCTCACTTAATATACTTTGGAGTAACCCTAGATTGATCTGTCTTAGCCACCTGAGGAAAACTGCAGCTAAGGTGAGGTGCTGTAATAGCCTTTTAAGCAAACTGGTTGGCACTTCATAGGAAGCAAATGTTCAAACTCAAGTTTAGCTTTCTGTAATTCTGCAGAAGAATACTGTGCTCCATTTGGCTTCATTCATCACATGAAAAGTTGGTTGACACACTACTATACTTCATCATGAACATCTTTAACTGGGACAACTCGATTCTCACAAGTACCATGGTTCCCCATGTTAAGCAATATAATTATTTCATACATCTGTTGTAAGGATGCTATAGCCAGAATGGTTGAAAAGATCAAACTCAAGCCTACCACTATATATAGACCTCTTGAACCACTTGGTACTACATTTATTGTCACCACCCACTTCCCCTGCCCAGCTTTCTCTGCAATGTTTATGTGATATAAAGAATGGTCTGCAGCTGACATCAGAAACCGCGCTCTTATAAGTCACCCAACCATGTGTGTACCCAATGTTGGTTTGCCATACTGCTCATGGGCCCCTCTCAACTGATTTGGAACAGGCCAGGTATGCAGCTAGACTTGAAACATGGGCCAACTAGAAGATCCTCCATGGGACAGTGGCCAAAGATAATGTCACGTATCAGTGATCTGATGGTGGTCTGAAGACTCTGCACTTCATTGATGAGGCTGCTGTAAATTGGCTTGGCAATTTCTGTACCTAGTACGAAGAATGGTTCAATTAAACAATAGAAAAAGAATGATTACTATTATTTGCTCAATTCTTATAGGCAACAAGGAAGAGGTGGGTCTGATGTCAAGATATGAATGAGAAGAGACCAGTAGATTGGTGGGCCAGTGTTAGGAGGGAATTCCATTCATGAAGAAATGACATAGAAAGAGAGAAGAAAGATGCTGTGCGAGCTACTGTTGAATGAAGCACTCAGGCTGACATCAGTGGCTGAGCATAGGGGGTAGAGAGATGTA
The DNA here is from genome assembly GCA_007922175.1 of Pelusios castaneus. NCBI lineage: Eukaryota > Metazoa > Chordata > Testudines > Pelomedusidae > Pelusios > Pelusios castaneus. The sequence goes on along the minus strand of ML685793.1, from coordinate 6,494,160 downwards.
ATAAGAGACCCCTAAGTGAAAGAAATGTAGTATATTAAATCCCCATATTCAGATGGGGAGGACTCCATTGGTGCAAGAATTGTTGAAGGATGTGCAAGTGTTCTGGGGACAGGAAGGAAGTGTCAGAAGTATGGCCTTAGCATGCAGTCTGTGGAGATCAGGGCAGCAATATGGCCCAGAGGAAAGCCCTAGAAGGATGCTGTAACATAGATGGTCACCCATACTGAATTACACCTGGGACTTCCCAGTCCCTGGAGCAGCTCAGGATCAGGAGGATGCACTAAGGTGGCTTAAAGCCACCTGAGCCATCATTCCTCCACAGTCAATAACTATACCATATTTCTTAGATATGTAGGTCATGGAGGAGTTATGTAGGGACTTAAAGGGAGAACAAGAAGTTTAAACTTGATGCACTGGAGTAGGTGGAATAAATGGAAGGATTCAAAGAGATGATGTAGTTTGATTAATATGAAAAAAAATATTTAGCAATTAACCAATTTTCCTCCCATCACCAATGCCAAATACCGATCTCTAGATCTTCCTTTTTGTTACTGTGGCAGAAACTGAAGACTCCCATTCAGCTTTCTTTCTGTGGATAGGTCACAAAATTTTTAATTGCCCCTTTTGTGTAAAGGGCAATTAAAATCTTTTATATAAAATATTATATAGATGCTATCTCAGGCTTTTCTACACATAATAGAAAATATGGACTGTAATATCTGGGAATATAACATGGTAAATTAAGGAAGCCATAGTCTGAATTCAGAGATTCTTACTTAGGATTTTAGGACTCAGTTCTACACTCTAGTATACACTCCTTTGGGATTTACATTCATGTAATTGAATGCAGAGTTGGGCCCCAAGGAGTTCAATTTGGCCAGTAACATAAGTTTAATTTGTGTTATGTTTTCAGATTGGGGTGTTATTTTTTTTGTTTATTATAGAAAATTACAAAAAGATGTAAAAATAACAGCAACTCAACTTTGGTTCCAGGGTGGTGGGTTTGGGGGTTTTTAAAAAGTTTTTTAAGTTTTAATTTTTAAGAAATTTTAAGTCGACTTAATAAGACCTAGTTTTAAGTCGACTTCCTGCTTAAGTCGACTTTATTAAGTCGACTGAAGCCAGTGTAGATGCAGAGTAGCCCTAAGTTGACTTAAAGTGTCCTCCACTGACCTCCCTCCCAGGGTGCCTGGCACAGCCAGAGCCTGATGTGCCCACCCACAGGGCAGGACACAGCCCTGCCCACCTCACTCCTATACCCTGCCCCTGTCCCTGTCCTGCTCAGCCCCCATGTACCTTGGTACAATGGGGAAGATGCTGAGCTCCCTGGCACTTTTGAAGGGGTGCCCGGGGAAGGAAGGCACCTCTCGGGTGCCCCCCTTCCCACCATGCACCACTCCCAGGTCCACCTAGCCCCTACAAGTCGACTTAGGCATCCAGTGTAGACGCTCTAAGTTGATTTGGCAAGGTCAACTTTAAGTCAACCTAAATTTACAGTGTGGACATGCTAAGTTGACTTAACAAAATCAACTTATTTGAACAAGTGTAGACATAGCCACTGAGTGCATGGAGAGGCTGCTAATGAGTTTAACAATGCTCAATAGCACAGTGGACGCAATGAGTATGTCTTGGTGGGATTGGAGGTATGGTCACATTTTTGTTCTCCCTGCACACTGGAAGTGCCTGGAGTGCTTTACTGGGGAGAAAGCCATGGCTTGCCTTTTTTCAAAAACATAGCTAGACTGTTTTTTAGAGTTGTACCTTCAGCACCCACAGAGGCATCCAGCCTAATATTAGCCTCAGTTACACTAGCAAAAATCAGAAGGAGAACAACCGAAGTCAATGGTGTGATGTGTAAGTAAAGTCAGAATCAGGCCCACATTTCTGTCTTTCGCTTCCTTAGGCATAATACTTCCAGCCTGTCGGCTAGAGTGGCTCATCTCCTGCTTTCTTCACCTCCACGCCAAGGCCCTGAATTGAGTAGCCCATAACTGAACCCCATCATATTTGTGAATGCCCAAAAGGATGATATTTTCTCTGAGAGCCAAGGTTAGGTGGTTGAGAACCTTTTCTGTAACAAATTCTATATAATGTGGTATTAAAGAATCCCACGTCTCCCTATATATTTAATTTATATGTATGTATATATATCCACATTATGCAGTCGATATAGATATTATGCAGATATATATCCCTATAATTGTGAAAAGCGCACAGCATGATGTAAATCATTTACTAAATCAGATTAAAGGTGCTATTACTCATGGCAATGTAATACTATCTGTAATTTCTGTGTTAAACTTGACATTATAAATCCTTTAATCTGAGTATTTAAAAGCTGTTCTATGGCTCATTTTTCAAACAGCATTCCCGCTAACACATTTACTGCTAATGAACCACTAACATGTTCTCTCTTTCTTAGATAAATGCTGTTGACCAACATTATTATTTTCTCCTCACATAATTATTTTTTTGGCTTTTTAATTTAATTGCTTCAATAAAAAATACTCCAATAATGCATTTTTAATTACACTTCCCAGGTGACCTATGTAAAAAGAGGTTTTATAATGAAGCCATAGTAATTAGCCTGTTGCAGTCCAGTTTGGGGCTATTGTCTAGTTGTCCTTTCCATGGTTCGCCTTAGCATGACTAGAATTCTAAAAACCTTATGTATTATCTCCCATAACGCTTAGGAAGGTATTAAAAATGTGTGCAATACTGGCAGAAGCAGGCTTTCTAATTATTGTCAACTATTTCCAGTGTGACGTGCTAGAGTCCCTTGAGAACTGAAACAACAGCCCACTCCACGATTTGTAATAGGCCCTAGAGCCTAAGTAGTTGTAGACAGAGCTGTTTCCCTCAGGATAGATAATTGGTTTACATAGCAGCTCTGAACTAAATCCATTTTTTTTCTGTTGTGATTTCCCTATTTAATATATATATAAACTATTTGGGGATATTAAATATGATGTGGCTCAGTGTTTAATAGCAGAATAATTTTCGTGTTCTTCTTTGCTTGGAAATCTAATAACAATTATTACCAAATATTTTCATGCATGAAATGTTAAAATACTATTAAGGCCAAAGTCTGTGGTCCGCAATCAAGCCAAACCTTCATAGAAGTCATTGGGAGTTTTGTTCAATTAAATACTGCAAAATCTAGCCCTTAGTTTACTAAAAAGCACAGCCATGGTTAAGATAGATATTATACCTAATGTTATTTTCTGTCAGATTATTAAATAGGACCACACTACGGTTGTAAGCAAAACTACATTCTATGATGCTTATCTTTTAATTTCAAACACATTTTTAACCAGGAAATTACTGGAACCATTTAGAGATAACAAGTCTGTGCCTGTATTTTCTATCCAACCATTGACTTCAGTGGGTGGCAGAAGACGTGCAGGACTGGGCCTAAAGTTTGCTATCTGATATGTACAAGTAACTACAACAGCTATAAGTCTTCTCCTTTAGCTACTAGTCAGCCCTGCTAAAAAAAATTATTTATTGATGTACACAACTGGGAGACAATATTTGCTAGAATGCTGTTTCAGTGAATCCTTATATCCGGTGTTAAAATATCATTGCTGGATATTTTGTGCCTCTGATATGAAAATGTGCAGAAAAAGAAACAATGGACAAACTCTTAGCAGTAGAGGACAAAATGTGACATCTACACTGATATCCTGAGGGTTGTAAATCTTCACAGAAGTACCCATTGGCATTTCTCCTTGTAACTACGTTTGGATTAAAATCTGCCCACAGTTATAGCCATGCAACTCTGATGTTGACGTCAATGGATTTGCACAAGTGTAAGTCAGAGCAGAATTAGGCCCAAATGCCAGATGTACTGAGCCCTTATAGCTCTCACTGACTTCAATATCTCTAATATGTGTAAGTGCACAGACTTGTTATCTCTAGCCATTCTAACTGTGGCTGTAATTAAGTGTAAGAGAGACATAAAATGTCCAGTTGCACCATGCAGTTGGGGATCTCATTTAAAGAGCAAATATAGGGCAAAATTCTGTGATCCTCTTCAATGGCACTCAGCAGCATGCAGGATTGGCTTCTGTTATGCTACTTGAGAATCAGGTAACAAAAAATTACTTTGATTGGCTATTTTAGGCTTTTTCATTTATTAAATAAATTATTCCACATTATTGGTCCAGAATACCAGAAATAATTACAAATTTACTGCAGTGTTTTGGTTCATGCCTTTAGACTATTGTATGTACATTTAAGGATCCAATTTAAAAGAAAACTTAAGCACTTGCTTAAATCCATCACTATTCAGCAAAGCATGCTTACTTCAAATGGGACTTAAGCAATTGCTTAAGTGCTTTGCTGATTCAGGAAATTGTGAATTTATCATTCCATGGTACCTACAATAAAAAATAAAACCAATGCACTGCAGTGGAGAATTCAAGAGCAAGATATTCTAGTAACTAGTGGTTTCTGTGATTCATTCTATGTAGACTGTTTATTAGTAATAGTTATACTATTTTTAATGTAAGGGTTAATAGTAGTACAAATGAAACTGATATGTTTCATGCTAACACATGAAATAGGAGGTGTTATAGCTGTGGTAAAATTAAGTATCTTAGAGGAAAAGAAAAGATGAGAAAAAAATCAGTCATGTGGGTTGTCAAAAATAACCTTTTGGCATTCTAATAAACTGTTGCTTAGATAGAAATATCAGGCTATTACTAATGGCTATTAATGTGTACATGCTTCATGTAATTTTATAGTATCTTATTTTAATATCTATAATTTTAATGAATTGCAATTTAGGAAAGAAACAATTTTCATTTACTTTATATAACATAATTATGGACCAAATTAACCCCACACTAGTCTTAATTACATTTAGTTTCATTTGGCTGATCAAGCAATTAACATGACACTGTATTTTGGAAGTAAAAACCAAGTTGTTATGGTCTTTCTTCAAAAAACATGTACTTGTTCATCTCGAGTGTAACCACTGTGTAAAACTGTCCTTTGGGGTTTTTTTGTTTTGTTTGTTTACTGTACAATTCAGTGTGTTGCAGCACAGGACTATAAGTATAATGAGGTCCTTCTGCACCTGGGGTCCTGTTATACTATGCTGCTTAATAATTTTCCTTCCATCCTTTATCTGCTGGTTTCAGATTGTTCCTATGTGTTTCTCTTTTAATTGCAAACTAATTTTAGTTTTGACATTAGTTATAATAAAAAAAAACACAAACAAACTTGTATTTCTTCAAGTGTCTGAACTGCCACTCAGAATTTTTAAGAAAGGAACTGCATGGCTTGGGATAAAGGTTTTCACTATATTAGCTAAGGAGCGGTGAGGGGAAGAATACTTTTAAAAGCAAAGACAGAAAAGGGGCCCGGCCGGGGGGGTGGGGGGGAGGAGGGAGGGGAGTTCTTTAAACATCCAGCCACATGCTGAAGTTTTTACTCAATGTTTACTCAACAGGAATTTTGCTTGCCTAAGAACTTAGAGAAAACAGAGAAGGGGCTTTAGGGTTTGGCCTATTACCATTTAGTACTACTTATCACTCATCTAATCCTTTTTTATTAATTAAGAGAGAATATGGTCCTTTGCAATATGTGAACCTAATTAGGGTAACAGAAGATTATTTAGGCAGAGTTCATAGACAGGATGCATTTTCAAAGAAGTAACTTAGATACCATATTGTCCATTTAGAAGGGCATGTGAATGTGCCAGGTATTCATATAATTAGAATTGTTAGATAAAATGGACACTTCATTTGAATACAATCTAACCATATAGTTTTCATTTTTTTTAAAGGCAAACTATGACAAAAGACCATCACCCTTTTCAGTAGAAAACAACCCATGCTTTTTTTTTGTGGTATGCAGGGGTAAGGAGTAGCGGCACCTTTTTTGCTGTCTCCTCTGCCCAGCTGGGGGGGCGAGGTCAGCAGGGGAAAGGAGAGAGTTCCTGCGAGAAGAAGGGTGGTGCAGGAAGAGGAGGCGTGGGAGAGGCATTTTTCAAATTTACTATTAAGATAAGAGTACCAGCACTTTGTTTTTAAACAAAAAAGGCACTGAAAACAACCATGTATTTGTTTTAATGATACGTTAAACTGTTTTTGTGGAGAGGCTCTTTTGGAATTACTACAAAGGATTCACAAGCCTTTGCTCTAGAATCTAGTGCTTCAACTGCACTCTAGCACATTTTCTATCCCATTTTCCATCAAATTCAACTCTATTTAAGAGTCTTTTTTTTTTAGTATCCTTAACTGCAATACTGAGAAAGCAGTGACTTTATATTCTTTTCTTTTCCCCCACAAAATACTCAGGGTTCAATGCTTCTGCTTTTCATGGTGAGATCCATTAATGATGTCTGATTACATCATGCAAAAAATATTTTTTCCACTTTGCATAGAAAGGAAAACAGCAGGTATTTTCTGTTCTTCATATCCCCTGTAAATCCTCCATGTCTCAGATGTAAAGGATGTTTAGAATGAAGACAACAGGACTATGGTGGTGTCTGAAGTCTTGTGTACATTGGGAATTTGCCCTCATTTGAGTCTTTGGTGGAGCTGCACAAGTGCAAATCCCTGGACAGGCAAAGCCATTATAAGCCACAATATGAACAGGTACAGTTTACTCCAGTTTCAAGCAGGTGCACATCTTAACCAACAGCAGTTTACACTGTCTATGCCTAGAATTTGCTCTGGAGCAGCAGTACGTAAGGTCAGCCACCAATGGCTGGAATGGCCAGCATATGCAAATCTTAAGAAAACAAATTAGACATTAAATCACATATAGTAGCAACTATATGAAAAACCATATATCCTTTGTATCAGTTTGGCTGCTATAGTAATTTTTTTAAAACTAGGAGGCAGATTCTTCCTCCTTCATTCAAACTGAATAGTACCTTTCTCCACACTGATTGTAGTGCAATTGCATGGAGTAAGTGAACAAGGGTAGAAAAATCTAGTCCTACAGCAATAGTCTGATCAGCTGGAGTGAAATGCTGGGTCCATTGAAGTCGATGGGAGTTTTGCAGTTGGCGTAAGTAATTCCTGACAGAAGATTCACGTAAAAGAGCACAGACATCTAAAACAGCTGCTAAAAACTGAGCTCATTATTGCTTTTTGTCTCCCACAAATTCTCTCTAATGGTATTTCTAGACCAAAAAAAAAATCTTCTTTTTAAGGGGATTTACACTGTGAACCACAAATGAACTTTGAAATCAAAGATTATACTTTCACACTCAGTAGAATTCATGCTGCTTCCTACCTATATTGTGTGGGGTAGGAAAATACTGTACTAAGTGCCAAAGGTAGTGGCATTTCTCTACACTTCTAATCCAAAAGTGGCACTATTGCCTCTCCTCGCTCATTGACAAGTTAAAAATATGGTGCTTCATAGAATTTTTATGTGCACTTGCTGTTCATCAACACTCAACTCATTTGCAGTGACTTTATTCTTGAAGCACTGCTCTAACTTCTAACTTTGTAACTACACCTGCAATACAACCCATATATTGGGTGGCTAATTCCACGCAAAGCAAGTGCCTGGTCAAGTGCAGAGAAAGTTATAGAATAAGAAAGACACCTAAAGGTGGGATAAGGGCTGAAGAGTCAGCCCAAGTGGATTAGGAAGCAAAGAATGTTTCTGACACTGTACTGCCTGTGCTTTTCCTCTTGTAGGGTGCAGTATAGCCCCAGCAGAAGTTATATAGCATATGCAGGGACTGCTCTAATTTATGACAGCCCACCCTGGTCTGCCTATGAGTTGCTTTCCAACATAGAGTCCCTGTAGTGCTCAGTGTTCAACAGAACTATCCTTCTCCTAGCCACATACATGCCTTTTATGCTGAGAGCTGTGAAGTGGGACTTTCAGGGCTGCTTATGTTGACTCTGCACTGCTTCTTCTCACTGGCTATGTCTACACTTGTTAATTTAAGTCGACTTAGCATGTCCACACTTAAATTTTAAGTCGACTTTGAGGGAACCCTACAAAATCGACCTAGAGCGTCCACACTGAACGCCTAGGTCGACTTCTAGGGGCTAGGTGGACCTGGGACAGGTCCACAGTGGCAGGGTGGCACCCTTTGCCAAGTGCCAGGGGGCTCATCCTTTGCCCCATTGTACATTGGTACAATGGGGCAAATGGGGACAGGGACCCTGGCAGGGCATAGGGGCAGAGTGGGCAGGGCTCTGCCCTGCTCTTTGGGGGGGCATGCCAGGCTCTCCCTGTGCCAGCCACCCTGGCAGGGATGGCAGTGGGGAAGCCCTGGAGGCCCCTAAGTCAACTTAGAGTCGACTTAGGGGTACTCCACGTCTACACTGGCTTAAGTTGACTTTAGAAAGTCGACTTAAGCAGAAAGTTGACTTAAAAGGAGGTTTTAGAAAGTCGACTTAATTTTTCCTTAAGTCGACTTAAGCAGCTGCTTAAGTCGACTTAAGGGAAGTGTAGTGTAGATGCAGAGTTAATTAAGACGACTTAAGCAAGCTTAAGTCGACTTAATTTACAAGTGTAGACGCTC
>ML685793.1:6434853-6485554 GCA_007922175.1 Pelusios castaneus | reverse complement strand
ACACTGGCTTAAGTTGACTTTAGAAAGTCGACTTAAGCAGAAAGTTGACTTAAAAGGAGGTTTTAGAAAGTCGACTTAATTTTTCCTTAAGTCGACTTAAGCAGCTGCTTAAGTCGACTTAAGGGAAGTGTAGTGTAGATGCAGAGTTAATTAAGACGACTTAAGCAAGCTTAAGTCGACTTAATTTACAAGTGTAGACGCACCCATGGGGAATTCTATCCTAGCTGTAACAGCCTCTTTACTGCCCCTAGATACCATGGGGATAATCTATGGGGGCTAGATTGCTTCCACTGTGGTTTAGCAAAAGTATAAATTGGAAAAATAAAATCATTCTAAAGACTGCAATTAGAGTGCCAAGAAAAGATAAAAAAAATTACAGTCACTGAATAAAATGTGGAGAATTTTTAAAGGCCCTCGCTTTTTAAAATTTGTGCCTGGGAAAGGTGCCTTTCCTCAGCTGTCACTGACGGTTTAATAGCAAAATGCTGTTGTAAGATTATTTATTACTATGAGAATGTTATTTTAAACACAATATGCTGCTGAACATTTAATAGGAAATATAGAAGTTGTATAAATAAGTAATACTAAATGACAACTGGCAAAATAAATGAGTAAAATATATTATATAATACCTTACCTTCAGTTTCTTATCACATTTGTACATTTACTCATTAATCTGCAAAATTCAGTATTTCACTATGGATCTCCCCGTCAGTCATTGGTAAATTAGCCAGGTTCTACTCTATTTCGCACTCAAATCACTTCCATTATGGTTGGATAATGGTTATATCATCAATAAAGAGTATGAATCCAGTTATGTGGAGACCCCAGCTTAACCTTTCCATATGCTATTGATATTTATAGAGCTTCTGACATAATCAATTAGCCTGAAAACTAGCACTCATGGAAGGTAAAACCCATGTAAAGGAACCATTGCTTCTGCATTTTCATTAACCTATCAAATAAATGTGTATGTAGAAAGTATAAGCAAATATAGTGCAAGTGTAATGTACCATAATCCCCCAAATTTCTCAGGTCAGACTGAGAAGGACTGTTTTTCAGTGATGTCTTCTGCGGTATGATTGATATGTGGTGTCTTCTGCAATATGATCTATATGTGCCTTCATCTTCATTGTGATTTTTGGAAAGTGAAAATCACACAAAAGACCAGCTTTCTTTGTTAAGGTGAAGTTGCCCCAAAAGTATCTGCAAATTTATCAAAATCCCATTGTGTCTTTCTACTGACTTCAGTGGTGTTTTGAATCAAGCCTTTAGAAAGTACAATTTTGCTGCACACCTTTATTAGCAGATTTTCTCAAACACCCCATTTTTTCTTGCTTTCTTGAGTAATGGCGTGAGACATGTTTCACACCACTGTATTATTTAAATTGCAGTTTCCCACTCCCTAGATCTTTCTTATATGCTGAATCCCCATGCATCCTTTGAGCCCTGCACCTAGAAATTCCCCACTCCTTTCCATTATGGGGCTTCACTGTTCCACAGATGTGAAGTTTTCTTCAGGAGGATGGAATATTTATTTATTTCAGGTTAGCACATTCATAGAGTATTTGACACCTGTACATAATTTCAAATATACGAATGATTATTAGGACCTGATTCTCCTCTCCCTTGAACCAGTTCTCTGCTTTTGTGAGGCTTTTCCATTCAGTGGATGTAATCTTGATTTACACTGGTGAAAGATGGGAATCAAGCCCAAAATAATGCAAATAAGAAGAAACGAAATATTCCCCCATGTCCCTTTTATTACACAAAATTTAACTGAGCAGATTTCCTTATGTCATATATTTACCCTGGAAGCCATTTTACTGCAGGATCTTACTCTTCCTCGTGTTTGTATAATGAAATTAAAGGATTGTACAGGGGAAAAAAATCAGGGCAATTCTCCTACGCTTGCAATTCTTATTTTTATTTTTGAAATTAGCTAATTATTTGAAGATTTCTTTTCTTCTCTTTTGTAGGGAGAGCAAGTCAGAGAAGAGCAGCAAGAAGATATAGTTGCAGTATTATGGAAAATGGCATATAGTGGGATAAAATAATAAAATATGTAAAGAAGAATGCCTGTGGGGAAAAAACTAAACTCAATGTCCAGTCAAAGTCATTCATTTTAACAGAGACAGGATAAGGGCCCAGTGCAGCAATTACAATATTAGAAGTACCGATACACTTTAAACTGAGCTCCAAATATGAAGAGGTTGAAAATACCTTAATTGCTCAATGTGTGTGAAAAGGATTTTTGAGATCAATTTGTACTCACCCCCAAATGTGAATCATACCTGAATATATCCCCAGGAGGCATCAGTGCTCTGAACTATGGGGAAAATCCAGTGGAAGAGAGGAGTCGTGGACATGCTGGAGAAAACACACTCAAATTCCCATGAGAAGAGCAATCTGATCATGGTGCTGGTGTTAGAAGGCATTCCTCTGTTATATTTGAATCCTTGTTACACATCTGAATGTCAGAAATGTGTCCACTGGCAGGTTGCAAACCATTCAGCGCACTGAGTGTTTCTACGGTTAGCCAAACAAATCAGTTGGCTAGTGCTAGCTCAATTTGGCAATTCAGCGTCTTGGATGCCCTTCTGCTAGTGCATTACCTGAATAATTATTATGGCAGGAAATGTAATCGTATCACCTACTTCACACTTAAATCCGTAGTCATAAAACAGCGTGTCTTTTTCAAAGTCACTCATTGAAAAGACCCATCGAAAGGCCCTTATCATACTGTTTTAGTTACCTAATACTTTTCAAACCAATCATTTTCCTATGAAAATAAATCTTGAATATACTCCTCTTGTATCTCTCTAATTTATCATCATGTATAGTGCCCATTACAAATGTTTTTTAGCGCTTCCTAGAGAAATTGGATCTGCTAGTTGTGTCCTTAGTGAATTTCACGGGATCTTTTCGTCTTCCGCCCTTCTTGATCCTTGATCACATATGGTCAGGCTGGAAGAAAAAATTATAGTAAATTTTGCCTCTTTTTGCTAATGGCACCTTTTGTGTTGTTAACTTGTAAATCTAGGTCCTGATCCAATTGCCAATTAGGCACACGTTAGGATGGGGGCAATTATTTTTGTATATTTGGTCCTCATTACTGTTCCCATGAAAGTAAATGTGAATGACTTCATGGTAAGTAGGACTGAGCTCCTAGGGTAAAATTCTGGTACCCTGCAGTCAATAGCAAAACTCCATTAAAAACTAGGTTATTAACTATAGATTATTAATTATTATTATTATTATTTATTATTATTGGAGAAAAGCTCAAGAAATTATTATACAGAAGAAATTTCCTTAAAGATTGGAGACTGTTGGATGGGAGACCTAACAGAGAATGCTTAGAACAAGGTGATGGCTGGCAAGGAAAGTTACATTGCTGCAGCACTAAATTTAGGATTACTCTGGCAAAATCTAAGACGCATTAATGTAATATGTTGATTAAAAATATTGCTGTTTTGCTTAAATTGTAAAGTTAGAAAACACAGTACAAGTATGGTATCTATTTTATCATTCAATAAGGGATGTTCATGTATAAGATGGTGCTGTACTAAATAAAGAGATATTTTTGAGACGCACTAGTCAGTGGTCTAGTCCATTTTGTTTCATATCACATCCCATGCCTTTAATGCAGCTATACTCTTTTATTAAAATGGGAAAATATATTGTTTATAAAGTCTACTCTTGACAAATAGAAACCAAAGCAAGGTGCAAAAAATCTATTGTTCCCATAACCAGCAATACACTGTGAAATGGAATAAAGTGATAAATATGTAGTATAATTGTTTGTTGTTGCTATCTATCTGTGCCTAGTGGCAAGGAAGTCCAAATGAATTACAAAGAAATTTTTAATAAAAGAACAAAAATTGATGTGTTCTATAACCTGAGAGAACTTTGGATAAAAAAATCCCCTGAAACTGAAATTCTCTTTAAAATCTTCTTGGTTTTTATCTGTTCTTTTTTCCCTAGCTCTTACTTAAAAGCCTCTGGGTGATTTGTCCTATTCCCTGCCCAATAACAGCTAAGCCATTGTTTTAGGAAAGATGTTTTTTAATGTTGTATATTTTATTTTATATTTTTTCCCTAGGACATCTCATCCATACATTGCAGAAAATGTGAACATAAGCAGCTGCAATATGAGATGAACTTTGAACACCAAATAGGTAGGCCCTAGAGGGGAGGAACTGAAATATGAGCTGCTTACTCTTGGAGCCCTTTAAACCTTCCAATCTGTTTTAAATTATTTTGGTGCCTCTATTTAAAGGTTAAATTTTTGTTGTTGTTGTGAGCCATAGTTGAGTAATACAAAACCTGGGCAATATCAGCATAGAGTCAAATCACAGATTATACACCCAGGGTCTTTTCTGATCCTGTCTAAAGCGAACCAGCATGTTTATACTTAGCAACACATTTTGACATGAATGAACTTTTCACGTCTCTTCTCATAAAATAAACACATGCATTCAACAGAAAAAAAAAATAACTAGCTCAAACATCAGGCTTACCTAAATTATTGTTAGACCATAAATTGAAATGTGAATTTAGTTACAGAGACACACACATACACAACAATCACTATAACACTGAATATTATACATCAAACCTTTTCCATTGATTTCTTTCTTTATGTTGTACCTTTAACATTTCATTAAAAAACGAAACATTTTTTCCAGTCTTTTCACCCATATCGGCATCCAGTGCATTTTTAATGTTTCTCACTTCCTTCTCCAGCATTTTTTTTCAGGGCTCTCACAGTTGGAGCATTAGGGCTTAGATGTCAGCATGAATGCAGTTTCGATGGCTGCTTTTTGCCATTGCCATGTTAGGATCAACTCTAGCAAGTGCTAATGGGAAATTCCTAGAGGCCAAGCCATTTTCAATAAATTAGCATCAAGACACTGAATCTTTGTATAGCATTTAGGTGTAACTTGATTCAAAATGCATATTTGGGGATTTCTGAGAATGCTGCCTTTGTTTTTTATGCAAATAGAAAAAGCCTTGGAATCTCTTGAATTTATTTGAACAAAGATGACCACCATGAATGGATCTGGAAGTATTACCAAATGACAGAAATACCAAAGACAGTTATATTGCAAAGATCAGAATAGACACTTTTAAAAAAAATTATGCCTTCTAAAGAACACTCCTCTTTGACAATTCATTAATTTTACATATTATTATTCACACTCATTTTGAGACACTGCATTTGACATGATACTCATCAAATGTTACACTAGGCTGGAGACTCAGAAGTCTAAAATATAACTATTAAGGGGTTTATTTTCCTCTCAGTGTGCAAGCTAAATTCTGTTAGAATTAATAAGAGAATTACACACATACATATTAAAAAGTGAATATGATATTAGTATTTTAAGAAAATAGCATGACATTTTTCTTTCACAGAGTGAACTGTGACCTGGACCTTACACAAATCTTTTGATTCAAATCACGATAACCATTTCTTGCATATTGCTGTTCTTTGCTGCTTACTTCAAGTAATGGCTATCCACTCAGTGAAGTCAAGGTTTCACAAAATAACTGTCATTGCTATACGTCATCCAGTCCAACTCAGTATGAAAGTCCAAATATTGAGCCCAGTGCTCATCCCAAGAATTGGTCTGGGAACTCCAGAAGTACATGAAGACATATGGCAAAATAGAGGGTTTATATTAAAATAAAAATGATAGTATATTTTAGTTGTTTTGTAGCTGCGAATCAATTCACACTCCAGAGCAATTTGATTTTTTATAACATTTTCAGTTTTTTAAAAAGACTTTCTTTTGTGCTGTATTTTTTGGTCACATTCTTTTCACCATAGATTTAGGCTTTGACTATTTTAAGTTTTTCAGCTTAGCTAAAGAAAAAAACAAAACAAACAAAAAAAAAAAACCCCCAACAGAAATAATCTTCTCCTAATGCTCACATAGGACCTGATCCCTCCTTGACTTCAACAACATTTGGATAAATCCCATGAAAAACACAAAATGAGAGCAATGCTGCGGAATAACCTTGGAGAGTATGAAGGGCTACATTTTAAAAAAATGCATTAAATGAGCGTTAAAATGTACAATTTCAAATTAAACAAAGGAAAATTGCAAAATATGAAGAAAATTATCCCTTTTATGCATACCACATTTTAAAATCTAAGTTTTCTTACATCAGTTTTGCTTTGGCGTTATTCCATTGACATCAGTAGAGTCGTTTGGGGTTTTTCTCACTGTGAAAAGAAAATCTGGCCCAAATTTCTTTTTTTTTTTTTTTTTTTTTTTTTTCATTAGAGAACAAGTAGAATTAAAAAGAAAAGCATAAAAAAGACTTTGCCATGTGACAGTTACATTGCTGGTATCAGAGATCTCTGTGGAAATTACAACTAATTCTGTTCTGATCTGCATGTTAGCTCAAAAAAAAAATCTGTTTCTAGTTTGCTTAGGGCCTAGCTTGCCCCTTGGAATTAAGTGAACTGGAATTATGGCAAAGTAAACAAGGATGGAGTCAAGAGACTAATTATTTCTATAGAATCAATTCTCTGGCCATTTTAAATTCAGCACAGGAAATTTCTATGAAACTTGCCAAAAACATGGCTGAGCCAAGTTTGGAGGTTAGTATACCTCATTCGTTTGTGGCTTCTGATAGAGAGCTGTTATCCATCAGGCGCAGCCTGTTACAAGTTTTGCTGCTCCAGAAAAACCTTTTGGAAGTGTGCTTTTTGCTTTATTTTTAAAATCAAATTCTTATCCCTTAATTAAGCTTGAACTCTATTATAAACAATTAAAGTCTCAATCATGGGATGTGTTAAACTGGGAAATGCTGGGAAGTTCAAAAGAAGGCTTTGGCAGGTATTTAGTTTCAGCATATTTATTCATAGTGGATTTGGTTCAAAGCCCATTGACTTCAGCAGGCTTTGGAACAAGCTCTCTCACTCCACGAGCGGAAGGAATTTTTCCTTAATTTCTGTTTAGCAGCATTACAGTCTCTTCTGTTTAATTTTTTTATAGTTTACTATAATTGTGTCTTTTTTTTAAAAAAATCCGATTTAAACCATTACATAGTTGTCATGGAATTGTTGGTAATGTGTGATTAGATTATGTTGTCTTTTGCCAGGACACTTGTAAATGAGGCATTATCCTCAGAGATTTTCTTGGCTGAAAATGTGAGTAATTAAAAATGTAAACAAACATTATCCATTACATATGCCACAATTATAAATACTTCAGGATAATACAAGTTAATGACTCTTTAGGGATTTAGCTTAATTCTGCTACAACATGTTCCATAGGTGTACAAACAAACAGTTAAGCATTTAATATTTTAGGCACGCCTACTGTATTTACACAGTATAGTTCTCAGTTCCAAAAAGGCAGCATTACTATAAGAGCTGCAACAATGGTAGCATAAAGGCTGGGCTAAGACAAACAGGGAGGGAACATTGTAAGGTGTCCAGGCCTAGCAGGCCTTCCGTGTTTAGGGCCAAATCTTGCTTCTCTGTGCAAAACCTGAGTAAATGAGCATAGGGCAGGGGATCACTGCAAATGCAGGGAAAAATGGAATCCTATCCCTATCCCTTTACATCTGTGGAGACCCAACTCAGCTTTTCGGCAACCTACAAGGACATTTTAGACAATGAAACAGCATAATTGTGGACTCAGTGAATGTGACCCTACTCTAACATTCCTCTTCTTTATAAAGACATTGTCATGGACTTTCTGTGGTTTACCCCCCATGGATTATGTAAAAAGAAACTGTGGTTCTTTTTGTTTAAGGGTCCTCCAGACAGATGGGTTCAGGGAAGAGGCCAGGATCTATCTTCTGGATAGTTGATATATTTTGGTGGAAGATAGCTAGAATGTGAATTCAAGACTTCTTTCTTTCTTAAATATTTTGATTTAAAAAATTAGATCATACCACCCTATTCTAGAAAAAGGCATGACCCAGTCCTCTGAGCACATGGGGAGATTTTCAAAGACACAAAGGGCAGAAAAGTACCTAAATCCTATTGAAATGCAATGGTATGTGATGCCAAATTCTAAGGTCCCTTGGAAAATGCTACCCAGAAACCCTGGTGTTCTAATCCTCATTCTGCCTCTGATTCCTTTTGTGACTTCAACACAATTCTGTGAACAATCTGCTTTCGTTTCCCCCCTTGTAAAACAGGAATCACTACTCATTTCCTTCCCACCTTATGTTTTTTCTAAGCTCATCTCTTGTCTGTTCTTGAGTTCATTCTTATTTTCATGCTGTCCCTCATGCTTAGAAAAGCCGCTCAATTAATGTTTACTAAACTACTTTCCTAAATTGGAATTAAGAACTCTTAAACAGTCATATATTCTCCGAGGCATTTTAGTTATAATGTCCACTAAAAGGGCAGTATCCTAAAAACCTGTGTAAAGACAATATGGTGACTCATTCATATGTCAGGTGTTTAAACCTTGCATGAAGGTGATGTTTAATTACTGCTGAGTCATATTAGCAGGTGCATTTTATTAGCTCCAATCAAGATTTGGAGGCTCTTTCTCTTTGAACAGAAAGAACTCTGGAACCATCTAAGTTTAGGGAGAAAGCTTAGACTAAAGGTTTATGTTTAGTTGTTAAAGAGATAGATTTCTCATAAAGCCAAACCATAATGAAGTAATAAATTTGGATTAGCTAGTGTGTGTGACCTGTTCAGAGTGTGGATGGCAATTTCACCTATACATTTTAACTAATGATCAGTTTCACTCTACTGAAAAAATAAGGATCTTGGACTAAAAAGTATAAAAGTTTTTATGTTATTTACACACATTCTTATTTGAATAACTTAGTACAATAAGTATGTCTCTTTTCCCTGAAGTATGTCGTTACTGAATTGTACTATCTTCTTTCCTTGATTAGGTGCTTTGTCTTATCTGCAGGAATACATCACTTTGTATGTCAATGGTGTAAGATGTATGTTCTCCATTGCAGTTCACAAAAAGTGCTATCTTTACAAAACAGGACTTTCCAATGCTTAGGTTTGAGATCTTCTCTTTTGGTTTTAGACTTGTTTCTTATTCTCAATTACTCTTAGGCCCCTTTACACTACTAAAGTGGGGTAAAGGAGACAATTACTAAGCAATTATGTGACTCAGGCAGGCAGTACAACAACAGAAATATATATACAGATTCCAAAGATAGGAGCAATCAAAATCAAAGAGTATGATTTCATTCACCATGCTTTAAAACAACAATCAGATCCATAACTCATGTTAATAAAAGCCTACTGTACATCCTGCACAATATGGTAAATGAAATTTCCGAAGATAGTTAATGTATGCAGTAATTTCAAGACATTTAGCATTGTGTGTTTGCTGGCTCATTTGTTTTGATTAATTATTTCAAAGGGGAAGGAAACAAACCTGAACTCAAATCAGGGCAAGAAATAATTATTTAAAAAAAAATTTCCATTGCAAAAACAGAATTTTATTATGTCTGCTGTGTCTTTAAAAAGCACACAACCTACAAAGTGCCACTATCTGTCCTCTCTTTGGCTTGTTGTCTCACACTTTGTAAGGAAAATTTCTCATATTTGTTAGATCAACATAAAAATACCTGACAAGCCTGAAATGTTGTTTTCTTTTGGTTTAGAGTGTCTTCTAAGCAAGAGGGATACTGATTGAAAACTAACTTCAACATTCTAGAACTAATGGGTTGATTATGAAGTGTCTTATCTTCTGCATCCCTGTATTTTTCCCAAACTTTGTCTCTTGCTTGCAACTCTACTGCAGAGTTCCCAAGGCTACTTTCAGTATTTGACCTCATGTCAGTCATGACTTCTCTTCTTGGCCCCCAGTGCTTTTGTTTCTTCCCTTTCCTCCTTCCATTCTCTTCTGTGAGTGACACTGCTGCACAGGAGCCACAGCAGCTGAAGAGGAAGTAGCAGGAGGTGCATGTGTAGTAGTTGAAATAACGTATCTTTCTAACTTGGTTTGGGTGAATTACACCACCTGTGTGTAATTATGCCCTGGGCCCCAGTCAAAAATGGGACCCCAGGCTCAAGCCCCTGAAACCCCTGCAATAATCCAGTCCCGCTCAGCACCAGCAGGGTAGGAGTGCTGAGCTGAGAGAGAGCTCCTACCTTGCCGGTGCTGGAGGGAGGGCGGAGTCTAGAGCCAGAGGCCCAGCTCTGAGCTCTATTCTGCCCCTGGGTTGGCTGGCCCACCTCCGGGGGTGGAGTGGGGTGGAGCGGGGCCAGGGGGGGTCCTGCTGGTGCACGGCCAACCACTCCCCAGCACACTGGCCAGAGTGGAGCCACGGCAACAGCACACTCTGGCCCCAGTCCCCCCCCAAAGATGGGGCCCCCCGTGCTCAGGTGGTAGGTGGGGGGGCATGGTCAGGGGGGCAGGCAGGAGGGGCCCTGCGGTTGGGGGCAACCCAGGGCCCCCAGTCTGATCAATCTGGCCCTGGTCTAAGATGAGAATTGGGCATCAGAAATCCAGGTTGTAGCGTGTCATTCCTGAAATGATCGCATTTATATTTAACCAAACTGAAACTGAAATTCAAGTCTAGTTTAATCAGACTTGAATGAGTGAGACTGGATCATATTTTGTCATGTGACTTTTAAATTGGCTAAAGAAAGTGAAATAATTTGTGGTTTGTTATGGTATGAAGCAAAACTCTGGAGTTTTTCATGGATATACTTGGAAAATTGAAATAAATTATTTTGAATGCTCTTAACAGAGGGAAGGTTTTGATTATGTTAATAGAAGACGCAGAGAGATTTGTTAAATATAAAAATAATCCACCCCATATCATGGGCAAAATTGGCGAATAAAAGATAAAATTTCAGAGGTTTTAAGATCACTGAAATGTGTCTTGAATATGCAAGTAATATCCAACCTGAGGACCTATGTAATGACAACTAAGTAAAATAATACTTAATAAAAATAATCTTCTCCCTCCCTTCTTAAGCGCTGTCTCATTTACTTTCCACCACATTACATTTTCAGTTCTTCAGAGTGTATTATAACAGATATCACTATTGAAAAATATTTTCCAGACTCTCTTATACTGAGAGCTCCCAATGCCTCACATGTACAAAGACACACATTTTTAATGAACCAACTGGACTTATGTTTGTAACAGAGATAAGGTGTTGGGACTGGGTAATAGAAAGCCCCTGCTGAGTAAATGTAAAGCCTCCACTTTATGAAATGTGAAAATAATAGAGTCTGATAGATAAATGACAGACAAAATAATCCTGTCACTTGTATTTTCTGTTTAATACCTGAATGTTTGTTCTGATGTTACAAATTTTTAAACCTTATTTTTTTTTAAAGTAAACTGGTTATATCACTGTTTCATCTGCACATGAAATATTGTAGCAGATGGTACAAATTTACCAGGTTGTAGCGCAACACAGTATGGATTATGCAATTAAAGACTGTGTCATAATGCATATGCACAAGGACTGAATTCAGGTTGCACAGGCAAATTTAATCATATCATTTCCTAACTCTTGCATGCTTGACTATGGAACCTGAATGTTCTTAATATTTTTTGTATACAATGTCCTAGTTTTATTTTTTTAAGAAAACTGCCCCCCCCATTTCCATCACATGGGAGCACATTGCCTATGTTGTCAGCAAGGTTGAAACCTTTATATCTACTTCACAGCCATCTGCTGCTAGAGTAATGAAATTACTGGTAGAAATAGTGTGTTGTCATCCTCTATGTGGATCAGCACTAGAGGAGGATGAGATGCATGCTTTAGCAGTGGCTTCACAAATATTTACTGACAGCAGACGGATAGGAAGATTCCATTTCTGGAGGAAAGTGTAATCCAGTGTGAGATTCCATTTCTGGAGGAAAGTGTAATCCAGTGTGACCCCTTTCTACTTTGTTGGCTTCAGCAAGTCCAGTCTCTTCCTCTTCCTGACTCCTTGGCCCACTCTTATTCTAACATAGCCAATCCCTTAATCCTGACTTTTTAACTGATCTGCCTCTCTGCTACCCACCCGCACACTCCACACACACTGGCTCTTGGACCTCGTCTCCTACCTGGGATCCTCATCCAGTGTCAATCCCCCACCAGCTTCTTGCCCCAGTCTCTCTAATTCCCAGGGGTTAAAGTAAGGGGGAACGCACCGGAACACAGTTCCGGGGCCCCCAAATTTGAGGGGCCAGAGTTCCGGGGCCCCTAAAAATCGAAAAATCCGGCAGAATGCATGTTCCGCCCTGCCCTGGCTGCTGGCAGGTCCTACGCCCCGCCATTGTTAATCACAATACTTATTGTGTTATGCAGTGTTTGCTAGTTTGTGACAATAATTGCTATAGACACAAACGCCATATAAAATTATAAATATTTTTATGGAGCGATAACCGATGTATGTGGTACTGAGAAGTGGTTGCAAATGCCTACCTGGGCTGGGGCCCGCACATGCATGAAAGGGGCCCAGACAATACAGGGAGGGGGCCCAGAGATTAGAAGGGTTCTGGGGCCCATCATATTATACTTTAACCACTGCTAATTCCTGTCTCCTTTTCCCTACTCCACTGATTGCTCTCTTCTCTCCTTGCTAGTTTCATTAGACACCTTTCCTCCACCACCCCTCGTCCATTTTTTGTCCCCTCAGCATTCAAATTAGATGTTTTATTTCTTCATCTTGCCTGGGACCATCAAAAGAGAAATTAAAAGCAAAATCCCTTCACCATGATTTGGCCCAAATTTCAGATATTTGAGGGATTGCATATCAATAAAAACAATGTCTTGATTATTGTGTGTCTGGTACTGTCCCCTGTGGTCTCCAAGCAGACTGTGAGGGAAGCAAATGTGACAACGCACTGTAGACCCTCTACAGTGAATATGTTCACCAAGAATCCCACCTTAAAGAATGATAACAAGAATGGTACTGCTTATCACATCTGCCCCACTAGCATGTGGATGAAAAACCATTTTAATAGCTGAGGCCCAGTCAGGGCTAGATCAGGGCCTGGGGCTGCTCACTCTCATGCCCCTTCTCCTCCCTCTTCAACATTTTTCACTACCTCAGTCCTATGGGAAATGTATATTGTGGTAGTGGTTAATGGGGCCTCCTCTTTAAATTCTGGGTTCAAAAGTCAAACTATGGGCAAAATTCTCTCATCTGATTCTTACTGCAAAGCAGTTATACTCAGAGTCACATATTTTGTAATTGTTGGTCCAAATTAATTTCTTCTCTTC
The DNA here is from genome assembly GCA_007922175.1 of Pelusios castaneus. Taxonomy (NCBI): domain Eukaryota; kingdom Metazoa; phylum Chordata; order Testudines; family Pelomedusidae; genus Pelusios; species Pelusios castaneus. The sequence continues at coordinate 6,472,365 of ML685793.1, read as the reverse complement.
TCTGTCTGTCTGGGTGGCACCTGTTTATGCCAGGTCTGATTTTGGCCTGTCCTCTCTGATCTGTATGCTGGCAGGATGGCTTATGTCCTAGACATGCAATAGGCAATGATCCACACTCCTTCTGCCCACAGGTGCCACGTTAAGTCAATATTTTCCCTATAACATTTAGTCACTCTAGTGTAGGCAAACTGGAGACCATCTTCACACTAGCATGGAAGGTAGTGGCAGGAGCAGGGAGAAACTAAAAACAGGACTCACTATTATATGCATCAATGGATCCAAATACACCAGACCCTCCCCCTGGGCTGCACTCATAGCAATTTGAGGTGCAGAGAATGCGTCAGATGCTCTTCTGCAGCCCTGTATCTTGATCTTGCTCATGAATAGAGACTTTCATCTTTATAACCCCATCCTCCAGCTTTACCTATGTATAACCGAGTCAGTCTGGGATTTTGAGTGAAATAAACATCACCCCTCATCTGTGAGCTCTTTGGGGGAAAAGAATATGTTTTTCTGTATGTAAGGTGCTGTAAAAATGTACAGCATCGAATAAATGTTTTGTAATAAAACATTAAAATCAACAAGCAGCAATATGTCTATTTAATAATGGCCAAAAGACAGCTCAATCTGATATAAATTGGATAAACAATTTCATATAAATTCAATTAATTAGTGTGGTCTTAAGTGTGCAAGCAGCCTATTTTGTGGAATTATGAACAATAACTTGTTCCAGAGCTACTGTTATATAATTGCCTTAAGTCAGAGGATAAAGGAGCGAGAAAGCTGAAAATCCATTATGCTCATGTAACAGTCTTACTAAAACTAATTAGCTGCTATCTACATTTTCACACCTCTATTTCATGATCATCTTTGCTTCCCACAAAAGGAAAAAAGTAAACAAAATGGTATTAAAATATGAGGGTTGTAGGCCAGATTCTCAGTTACTCTGTGCCACTCCAGAGGCACAAGATCTCCCCAAAGCTTGCTAAATTGGCCCTATGGATATGTCTACAATGGAATTAGGAAACTCAGCTGGCCCATGCCAGCTGATTTGGGTTTACAGGGCTCAGGCTAAAAGGGCTGTTTAACTGTGGTGTAGGTGTTCTGGCATGGGCTGTACCCTGGACTCTAGGACTCTGCCAGGGGGTGGGTCTCAGAGTTCAGGTTGCAGCTAGAGCCTAAACAATTACATCACAATTAAACAGCCCCTTAGTGTGAGACTTGCAGGCCCAACTCAGTTGGCACGGGCCAGCTGCAGGTGTCTAATTGCAGTATTGACATACCTTCTATGAGGGGTCTTCTTGTGGAAGGAAAGGCATATAGACCCAAAGCATACTTCATTATATCACAGTTCCAAATGTTGTCTCATAGTTTAATAGGTTCATGGAGCAGAAGGATGTTTTTGTTGATGACTGATCTGTTTGATGTTACACATTGTACTGATTATGTTGAGTTTTAGGATTATGTAAGTGTATGTAGAGCCAGATAGTATGAATGCTAAACTATATTGTGTAGCAACTAACATATGTAATTTTTGTTTGTTTGTCTGTTTCTTTGTTTGGTGAATTGTGCTCTATGTATTAGCATAAGTGTACCTTGGAAATGGAGCCTTTGATTAGCAAATGGAATTTTATAATCTAGTAATTTGTTACTGATCTCATTTTCCATTTGTGCAAGATTTGGGGGGTGGGGGTGGGGATTTAAGGTTATAAAGGCATTATACATCAGTGAGAATATGCAGAGGCATGTCTTGAAAAAAATTGTGCTATCAAGTCAAAATATTGTAACCAATGCCTGAAATTACAATCCCTCCACTGGACAACAAGCATGCACACTGGGTATGCGGTAGTTCATCTTGGAAAAGAGTTATACTACTGCTGAGCTTTCCTGTTTCTTCAGGAAGACCTCTATTGTTCTGAGTGCCCCAAAAGATGACACACTGTGATTCTCTGTGTTCTACTGAAATGATATTGCAGGTGATATTGTTTCATTAATAATGTTATTTATATTATGACATTCCTATGCAGCTTAACACATATGGGTAAAACTATTAGACCCTTTAAAAATGCATTTAGCACGTTGAGCTCGATTAGAGGAGGGGACAGCAATTATCCTACAGCTAAACTCTTTACTAGTTCGCAATACGAAATTTCTAGTTTGAAATTCATAGACATTTAGAAAATTAATCCTTCATGGAGAGAAGATACTATAAACTGTGAACTGAGCAGAACAGAGACCTTGTGGGTATTCACTATGGACTCGTGTCCCCAGAATGAAGAGCTCCATCTAAACTGTTTTATAGAAGAATCCTTTCAGTAAGGATGTTCAGCCTATTAGCCTTCTTTACTTCATTCTGAACCAATAGATCTTGCATTTACAAAGCCCTTTCCATCCTGGGATCAATAAGTGCTTTCCAAAAACAGCATACCTGAGCTAGGAGGCAACCACTAAAGTAGAACACATCAACATTTCTACTGTCAGCAAAAGACAAAGTTACTGTGTTTATTTCCCAGCTGAAGTAACACTCCAGTTACCTGCAGGGTCTCACTAGGGGACTGCTTGGGAGCAATGTTAAATCAGGCCATTCTTTAGCAGTTCTGACCATGTCTCATCCCTGACTCCTTCACTTTTGGAGCAACAATGGGTACCTGTTGGGCCCCTAACTTGTATAAACTGCAGCTCCTGTCCTATCACTGCAACCTGTCTCAAGCTGTATTTGGACTTCAGGAACTGAATGGGTGAAGTTACGGTGGCACTATTGTCATTTGCAGTGACATTTGCAATCCAAATCCCATTCCTCCAGTTCTCATTGGGGTACCGTTAAAATCCATATGGGGAAGGGAGAGAGGAATCCATCCCACAAGGCTATAGAGCAGCACCAGAGATACTCTTCAGACTCTATTTCAGTCATTAAAATGAAGCAGCCTCTGGTGTCTTCTTCGGTGCTGGGTCAGAGGCTCTGCTTTGTGGCAAGTCCTTTGGTTCCATCACGCCCGTGATCTTCCCCACAACTCCAAACAAAAATGAACCCAGGGCTTTGCAATAAAAGAACCACCAGGAAGGTGCACAATGCAGGTAAGTGAACTTCTTCACACTGCTCCTAGATCCTGTCTTCCCCCTAGCAAAGATTGACTGAATGGATTCCTTTTGCTGTGACCCTACAGAGGTGGGAGCAGGATTTTCCCCAACTATTTTTTATTTGCAATATTTTATTGGATCCTCTTAGCACTTTGTGTGTGTGTGTGTGTGTTTAAAAACACATAGGAATTCATTAAAATGAGTAATAGAATAAGAAGGATGCTGAATAATATTTTAAAATAAAAACACTGACAATAAGCATTAACCAATAAAAATCAAAATTTTAAAATGCTTGAATTACTCTAATGGGTAATGTTTGGTTACATGATTTAACTGTCATAAGTATTCACAACTATTGGTTTAAATTATTTTTCTATCAATCTTCTTACTTCTGTGTAACAGAAATTCAGAACATTTTTAACCTAAACATATACATTGGTTAAACAGATAAATGGTGTAATTATCTTTGTTGTATATAATTTTTCATAAGGGATTCATTTAATTGAACATACCTTTCAAAACATAATCTATGTCTTAATTAAGCTTAGCAAATATAAAATTTGAAACCACATACCCTGTATTGACAGGGAAGTTATAGCTTATTTTTATTTTTTCCTACACCGCTGCTAATGACTGTTTTACTTAAACCCACCACAGCACAGATGTAACCCAAGCATATCCAAAAAACGCTCTCTTTGATTTCCTTGTCAGAGATCAGAAGTCAATTCTTTATATACTGTAAGTCTCTCAATAGCAAAATAAGAACTTATTGATGCTAAGTACATTTCAGAGCTTGTAGAAAAGACACACATCATTGTAATGTGTGAAATTTTAATCAGGAGTGTTGTGAAGGATAAAGGTAAACTGACTGCTATAATTAATGTGTTCTGCCACAGAGATTTAACTGACACATTTGTGAAGTGAGGGCCTATGTTAACTATTCCATTGCTTAAGTTCTGTCATAGCTAAAGAATAGTAGTGTGTCACGGTCTTACCTTCTACTGCTCTCCAACTATTCAAGCTCTTTCCTAATATAGCGCCCAGTCCCACAAACACTAACTACTGTGTGCAGTGCTAACAATTGTGAATAATACCCATGGCATTAAAGGGACTATAATCAGTAATATGTATTATACCCAGCGGTGAGTGTTCACAAGACTAAATCTTCAATATATAACCTACTGTCTCTCTACTTGACCATTTCAGGTATTTTACTTATTTATAATTAACTTTGCAACACCATGTGGCTATTGTCTAAGCCCCTGGCCAAAGCCACACTAATAAAACAAATTTTAACATGTTGCCAAAGGTACACACTCCAGTGTATCTACTATCCCAACCGTAACAAGGACATAGGTATAAAGAGAATAATCTTTTAAAAAGAAAAACACATATCACATTTAATCCATCTCGGGGGAAAAAAGCCTACGGCCCTGATTCTGCTATCCTTACTCACACTGAATGGAATCATATGGTCCCACTGAAGATGATGAAACTGGTTTTGGAGTATGGTAACACTCAGCTTAAGTAAGAGTGGCAGAATCAGGCCCTGAATGAACAAATGTGCTCTGCACCTTGCTCTGAAGGTTAACAAACTGGGATGGGTCAGACTAGTAGGGTAAGGAAATGCAAGGGGTTTCAAGAAAGAACACTGACATCAGTTCCTGAGAGTTCAGCTTTAGGGACACTTTGGGAGAGTATTCATTTAACACTCATTTTCTTTTGCATATGGTTGTAGAAAATACATTATTTTTTTATTCAATTTATATTTCATCTTAGTTCCAGACACTGAGTGCTATGTATAACTAATTACTTTAATAAAGGAATGGCAGCCTTGTAACAGACATGGAAACAGTGTTAGTACTTAATTTTTTATTCTGAAGCTATAGAAGGGTTTATGGCATAAATCACATTTGTAATGACTTACAGGCCTGAACTTCCATAGGCAGTCAATGCTCCTCATGGGAGCTTTTCTGGCCCAAGGATAGCTAAATCGGGCCCTTTATGGATATTTTATTTTCAAGCAAAATTAATTTTTTAAAAAACTTGTTCTTTCAAACAAAAATAATCATGAATAGTCTCTCTTTCCTAAAACACATAAGCATCAGTGCAGCTTAGGACATTTCTCTCACCAGCATTGGTTATGAATATGCAGATCAAATAATTATGATCAAACTGAGATAATGCTATGCTTTGTTTGCTTTGTTTTAACCTTTTACAGTGTAAAACTACCTGAAAAGATCTACTGTAGATTCTTCTCACAGTGCCAGTGTGGTTGAGTAGCAGCAAAAGACATACCAGAAAGGGAAAGACAGATATGCCACTTAAATTAAATAGGAAATGAATTGGCCAGCAAGTTGGCATGTCTGCTGAGACAAATCATAGACAACATGTCTCTCAACAACAGAACTTATTTGTTTTCTCTTGCCAAGAGATTCATCACTGCCCAGGCAAAACAGGCAAAATACATTAGTGTCATGGTAAACTGATAAAGAGAAGTGCCTCAATCTAGCATCCTCAATGGTGAAAGTCTTAGGGCTGTATTGATCTGTGTTATATAAATCTTGTTTTCTGTCTGCAGAAGTGAATCAGGAATGACCCTTAAGGTTAACAAACATTGTAATGTCTTTCAGCTGGGGCAGATGCCTATGTGCTCCCCCACATTGTGTTTGGTCAAGTTCCTTCTTGTCATTTTACTGCCAAGGAGCTTAACTAATTGCTGGCAATCATAAGACAGTTTGATGGAGGCAAGAATTCCTACAATTGTTGAGTCTCTCTCCCTTTTTTTAGTCTTAACAAGCACTCAAAGCCATGTAGCGGAAAACAATCAACACTGAATTAGTCAGCGGGAGTCTTAGCTGAGTTGGAACTTTATGTAATTGGCATGTCATGCTCTTACATAGCCAGGAGCAGGCCTGACTAAACTGATGTATTTTGTTTCAGTAAACTTTTACAAAAGAGGTTTTACCTCCTCTTGTTTTGGTTGTATGCCCTAGTATGTGCTTAACATGATTTCCTTCTGACTGGCAAAACCATAGTACAAACATAGGGGTTTTGTACTGGGTATGTTTTGCTACATTTGATATTGAAACAGTATATGCAAATAATGCCAATATAAAACAAACAAAAAGTTTACTAAGGGATGGTGAGCTTTTAAGTAATGCACCTGCAGCTTATGTTTAAAGGTGTACAAATTCAATCATATTGCATAACTATATTGGAAAGATCTTCATTTAGATATGGATTTTTGCATTATTATTTCATGTATGATTTCATATTTTATGCTATGTTTGGTAAACATATTCCTGTGAAGCAGGAGTGTGTTCTTCCAGCTGAAACGCCTCTTAGAGAAGCTAATTAGCCCTGCCCATCTGATCCAATAAAATTTTGCTATGTGTCTCACTCTTCCCTATAGGATAGATTTCGCCCTTATATGGAATGCTAACATCCAGACTTTGGGGAAAAGAAAGGAGTTAATGCTTTCCACTAAAGGTAACTACACAAAGCTTAAGGCATAGCAGCTGTATTCTCATGTACTAGTGTTCCTCTTGTTATAGCCTTAAATCAAATAATATAGTTGAACTTGGCATAGATTATTCAAGCTAAAAGAGAACTGTTCCTGAAGAAGTACTCTCTGCTTCTATTACGTCATAGCTGACAATATAAAGACAAGATTCAGAGAACTAATAGAGCCCCCCCCCCGCTTTTGTCATAGAAAGGTCAAGCCAGTTTTCCACAATTTATATGTATGTCATTCTCAATATAGCAACAGAATCTCTTACAGAAAACAATGTAAGTAAATGTCTCTATGAAGCTACTAGTCACCTGATCAAAAGCCAGTGTTGAAAAACACTTCTAATGACTGTCTCTTATGCATCAGTGCACCTACTAATGAGCTGCCAGAAAAGGCTTTGGAAAGCTTTGCTAAGATAGAACAGGAATGTGAGAAGCCTGAGATATAACTTCCCTGCTGTGATCCCTGCCTTTCTACTAACAGGGAGCCTGGGCTCTGAGCTACTAATGAGCATGCTGGGTAGTGTGTCCAAACCAATGCTGGCTATAGACAATCCACCTGTCTGCTTTCAGATACAGAGTGTGGTGCATGAGAGTAAGACACCCTGTTGTATCTTTTCTTTAAATAATTTAGATATTTATTGATTTTGTTCACATTTTTATTTTGTCTTTGCATTGACCTTACTCTCAATGGCAGTGATCACTCTGGGAAGCAAAGAAGGAAAGCAAGTTTCAAAGAAGTGCTTTCCCCACCCATCCACCCAGGAAATTGGTGCCATTATGTCAGATTACAGCAATCCAGAATTTAAAATTTGTTCCCCTGTAAATACAATAATGCATCTCAGGGATGATAGGTATAAAATATAAAAACTGAAACCAATACATTTAAACATCTCAAATGACCTTTAATTAAATTAGAAGAATTCACAGTAGAACATCTGTTTGACACTAAAAATAGTGCGCAGTGCATAAATTAAAGCCTATATTTCAAAAGGCAGCTTGCTCCACATCTTTATCCATAGACAAAAACCAGCAGGATACTGGTATAAAACATTTACTTAACTCTGTTTGCAGAAATTCCCTATAAACGGAATAGTTACCACAGGATACCTTTCAACTCCAAGCTGTTCACAGAACATGTCTTGATGGTACTTTGGTCCCTTTGGGTCTTTCTAGAGGTTACCATGCCAGTTAACATTTTATTAGCCAAATATGCAAAACTGTAGAACAGAAGCAATGTAACTTTCCCACTTAGCAGTAGCCAGTCATTTTTACCCTGGAAGAAAAATAGAAACATAGCAGCTGGATTCAGTAATAATTATTTGAATTATTTCCTGCATTCCCAGAAGAAAACCTCTTTAGCTCACACAAGTCTGTGTCTAGTGTTACTTCCAGTTAACTTTTGTTTATTTCCCCGTTTGCCACCAATGACCTACATTTTGATGTAAACGAGCGGTAATATAGCATGATAACCCATGTAGTGATTATAGTATAGATACTATATAATGTCTTTTTACGTGTGTTGAGCAAATATCTTAGGGTGCGTCTACACTTGTAAATTAAGTCGACTTAAGCTTGCTTAAGTCGACTTAATTTACTCTGCGTCTACACTACACTTTCCTTAAGTTGACTTAAGCAGCTTGCTTAAGTCGACTTAAGGAAAATAAAGTCAATTTAATGGAAATTAAGTTGACTTTATTAAACCTACTTTTAATTCAACTTTAGGCTTAAGTCGACTTTCTAAAATCGACTTGAGCCAGTGTAGACCTGGAGTAGCCCTAAGTCGACTTAAAGTAGACTTAGGGCTCTCCAGGACTCCCCCACTGCCCTCCCTGACAGTGGGGGGGGGGGCACAGGGAGAGCCTGGCATGCCCCCCCAAAGGTACAATGGTACCCTGGTACAATGGGGCAAAGGCTGAGCCCCCTGGAACTGGGCAAGGGGTGCCCCCCTGGCACCATGGACCTGCCAAAGGTCCCTCTAGCCCGTAGAAGTCGACCTAGGTGTCCAGTGTGGATGTTCTAGGTTGACTTTGTAAGTTCCCCCCTAAGTCAACTTTAAATTTAAGTATGAACATGCTAAGTCGACTTAACTAAGTTGACTTAGCTAAAGTCAACTTAAATTAACAAGTGTAGACATAGCCTTAGGGATCTAGTCTCCTCTTGATACATATATCTAATTCTCATTGACATTAATGGGACTTGTGTGCACATTGAGTGGAGAGGGAAAAATGCTTTAATTTCAAGGGTTAATACACATAGCAAGCTGGTATTAAAATACTATTGAGTATTATTAGCACATTCTGACTGATTATTTTTTTCTGAGTGGCAGACTTAATTTTATGTTCCATGGCTTTAGTTTCAGTTACAATTTTAAGAGTGTTTAATTTTTTTTCTGAGTTAACATACTTGATTTCCATATTAAAATCATTTCTTGGAAGGTTCCAAAATACTTATCAGTCCAAATTATGGGGTAAAAACATATTTAGTTTTTATTTTTAAATAATCAAAATGGCTGATTTGGGGGGAGAGCATTATAGCATAATCTAAAGGGGAAAGCTGAAAAAACACAATTTAATTTTTTGAAGGGAATGAGCACGGTGCAACGAAATAAATTATTCAGATCTATGCAGGTGACTATAAACTGGAATACCCTAATAAATGTCTTGTGTCAGATCTTTAAATCTTCTGGAGTGACTGCATTGCACTTTATGCAAGATGTGGGGTATGTGTGTAGGGGGGAATGGTGGGCTCTAAAAACACCATTCTGTTCTCCAGATCATCCCCTGGGTGAGAGCCCCAACCAGTCCCTGGTAGAACAACCTAAGGTTGCTGTAATATGCTGGTTAGAATGATCCTCTAGGAGCCATTTCGCTGGCTAAGGGTGGCTGAAGCATGGCACATATCACTCTCATACGCCCACCACACTCATAAAGACCCTTTACACTATGGGAGTGGGGAAGTGGTGGCACTGAGCTGGTTATGCTTGCTTTATGCCATCCAGGGATCCTCCCATCAGCTTGCCTCTGAAGGAAGCTCTCCATTTCCTTTGCACCATTACAGTAGTACAAAAAGGATGTAGCTGGGACCAAAATCCAGTCTCATGACTGCAGAATCTTTCTACTTATACTGGCAGAGTAGAGAAAAAGCCTTGGAATAAAATGGGTTGCACAATGGAATATTTCAAATGACTTTACTCCCTTCCCCTTTATGCAGCTACTACTACACAGCACTGAAGAGCTTGAAACAGCTCTTTTAGGGGTGCTGTAATTACTTAAGCCCTTTCTCAGCAACAGAGGGTAGGTCCTGTTGTGAGTAACTTTACCTCTCTCCAGGCTTGTGTGTGGGGCGGGGTCCTTGCAGAGGGAGGAGTGGCAATTCTCTCTTTCTTCATTTTCTCTGCTCTGAAACTAGAGTAGATCTGTGCTGTTACTTCCTGTTAATTTACTGACTTGGTATCACCTCTATTCTGGCAAGTCTCAGAACAGTGTAGCATGGCATTATTGCCTTTCTAAGGCCACATGCCTTTGGGCCCATGGAAAGTAGACTTTGCACATAGGAGAGGGATGTTTGGAATTCATCATACTTTCAAAGCACTGTACAAATATTAGCTATTAAACGCTGACAGCCCCCACCTCATGAGATAGGCATGCAAATATTACCCTATTAGTGCCCTCAGTTAAATCACACAACCCCTTCTCACTTTTCCTATAATAACCATGTATACCCCCTTAATATATTGGCTTCATTGTCTGAAGCAGCACATCTTGGCAAGGTAAAGAAACAGTTGAACCATTCATCTATCACCTTCCTCAGTTTGCGCAACGTATTTCATATGGTGCAAGCACCCGTTAGAAGCAGAGGCAGCTATAACACTAACACTGCTAAACCTACCACTGGTTGAAAATTTTCAAGCTAAACAGTTTTCCAACAGAAAATACAGTCTCATCAAAATTGAAATATTTAATGGGAACATTTTGATCTGGAGAACATAGTCAAAAGGAAGAAAATATTCAGGTATGGTAAAAAACTTCATTTTGACTCTTTTGATTTGTTTTATTGTCATTTATATTATATGAATAAAGGTGCAACAAAATCAGTCAAACTGACTTTATCAATGTGAAATGTTTCAGTGGTTCCAAATCAGAATTTTTGTTCTTAGGAAATTTAAACTGTGTGTTCAGATTTGGAATGAAAACAAATTTCAAAATGTATTTCCTGAAGAATTAAAATTCTTTTTTCTAACTAGCTCAGATTTGAGAATGATCTCTCAGATTAGACAGTGGTCTAATAACCAAATGCTCCCACTTAGACATTCCTGTGAAGAAATCATTGTTAAGTCCAACAACTTTGCTTCATCATTTAGAGAATTTGGTTTCTTCAAAGTGACTGAAAATATGTATGCATTTTTGACTCAGAAGAGAAGACCTCTCATCTTGAGAGTGACACTTTATATGAAATTCCAAGAAGACCAACAAAAATGATTGAGGCAGGAAAGTAAGTATATATATATAACATTGGTAAGTCATAAGGAAAGGGTTGTGGAGTCTGATAACCTACATATTTGAAGGGTATACTTATTTGAAGGGTGTAAACATGAAAGACAGAGAAAAAAGTTCAAGAAAAAATGTTGGCTAAATATCAGAGAAGAAAACACTTCCTAACTGTGAACTGAATTAGGCAGTTGAGTAGTTACCAAAGAAGTGATGGGAATCTAATAGTGCTGGACATTTAACATTTGACTAAGAAGGGCAGTTGAATGACATAGTAGAGATGGAAATGAATAAGACCTATTTTCGAAGATTTCAGTTGGATAGTAATAGGAAAACAAAAGGAATCATAGACTCATAGACTTTAAAGTCAAAAGGGACCAGTATGATCATCTAGTCTGACCTCCTGCAAAATGCAGGCCTCTAGACCTCACCCACCCACTCCAGCAATAGACCACCAACCTATGACTGAGTTATTTACCTCCTTAAATCATGATTTAAGGTCTTTAAGATACAGAGAAATCACCGGTAGATGAGCCATGCCCTGTGCTACAGAGGAAGGTGAAAAACCCCCAGAGCCCAGGCCAATCAGCCCTGGGGGAAAATTCTTTCCCAACTCCAAATATGGCGATCAGTTAAACCCTGAGCACGTGGGCAAGTCTCAACAGCCAGTTACCCAAGAAACAATTCTCTGTAATAACTCAGAACCCACCCCATGTACTCTCCCCTCTTAGACCACTTGTATATCCACCACATGTAGCCAAATATCAGTCAATTTCCAAAATACAGTAATCATACCATCCCCTCCATAAATTTATCAAGCTTAGTTTTGAAAGCAGTTATTTTTTTTTGTCCCCACAACTCCCCTTGGAAGGCTATTCCAGAACTTTACTCCTCTAATGGTTAGAAACCTGCGTCTAATTTCAAGCCTACATTTCTTGATGGACAGTTTATAACCATTTGTTCTGGTGTCCACACTGGTGCTGTACTCAAATAATTCATCTCCCTCGTGGAGATTAATCTCTCTGATGTATTTATAGAGAGCAATCATATCCCCCCTCAACCTTCTTTTGGTTAGGCTAAACAAGCCAAGCTTCTTGAGTCTCCACTCATAGGGCAGGTTTTCCACTCCACAGACCATCCTTGTAGCCCTTCTCTGCACCTGTTCCAATTTGAATTAATCCTTTTTCAACATGGGGGACCAGAACTGCACACAATATTCCAGATGGGGTCTCACCAGTGCCTTGTACAGCGGCACTAACACCTCCCTGTCTCTACTTGAAATACCTCTCCTGATACATCCTAGAACCGCATTAGCTTTTTTCACAGCCACATCACATTGGCGGCTCATAGTCATCCTACGATCAACCAGTACTCCCAGATCCTTCTCCTCCTTAGTCTGTTTCAACTGATGGGTCCCCAACTTATAGGGAAAATGCTTGTTACTTGTCCCTAAATGCATGACCTTGCACTTCCCATTATTAAATTTCATCCTATTTCTGATACTCCAGTTTACAAGGTCATCCAGATCTTTCTGTATGGTATCCCGAGCCTTCTCTGTATTGGCAATACCTCCCAACTTGGTGTCATCCTCAAACTTTATTAGCACATTCCCGCTTTTTGTGCCAAGGTCAGTAACAAAAAGGTTGAACAAGATCGGTCCCAAGACAGATCCCTGAGGGACCCCACTGGTAACCGCCTCCAGCTTGACAGTTCACCCTTCAGTATGACCCACTGTAGTCTCCCTTTTAACCAGTTCCTTATCCACCTTACTATATTCATATTAATCCCCATCTTCTGTAACTTAACTAATAATTTCATATGTGGAACTGTATCAAATGCCTTACTGAAATCTAAGTAAATTAGATCCACCGCATTCCCTTTATCTAAAAAAATCTATTATCCTTTCAAAAAAGGAGATCAAGTTGGTCTGGCATGATCTCCCTTTTGTAAAGCCATGTTGTATTTTATCACAGTTACCGTTATCCTCTATAGCCTTAAGTTCTTTCTCCTTCAAAATTTTCTCCAAGACCTTGCATATTACCGAGGTCAAACTAACAGGCCTGTCGTTACCCGGATCATTTTTATTCCCTTTCTTGAAAATAGGAACTACATTAGCGATTCTCCATTCATACGGTACAACCCCCGAGTTTACAGATTCATTAAAAATCCTTGTTAAAGGGCTGGCAATTTCATGAGCCAGTTCCTTTAGTACCCTCGGATGGAGATTCTCTGCCCCCCCTCCCCCGATTTAGTCACATCCAGCAGCTCAAGTTTGGCTTCTACCTCAGGTATGGTCATTTCCACTTTCATGACCTCGTTCCCATTAGCTTTCCTACCTCTATCTCCCAGCTCAACTTCACTCTCATTGAAAACAGATGCAAAGTACTTATTTAGACATTCAGCCATGCCTAGATTATCCTTGACCTCCACCCCATTCTCAGTTTTTAACAGTCCCACTTCTTCTTTCTTTGTTTTTTTACTATTTATATGGCTAAAGAACCTTTTACTATTGGTTTTCATTCCCTTCGCAAGGTCCAGCTCAGCTTGACTTTTTGCCTTTCTCACTCTCTCTCTACATGTTCTGACCTCCAAAAGGTAGCTTTCCTTGCTGATCCCTGCCCTTTTCCACTCCTTCTATGCTCTGTGCTTCCTCCTAATCACCTTTCTGAAATGCTTAGACATCCAGTTTGGTCCACAGCTCTTGCCTATGAATTTTTTCACCTTCCTTGGAATGTAGGCTTCAGATAGTTCTTGCAACATTGATTTGAAGCGATTCCAAGCCTCTTCTACCTTTACATTCCTGAGTTTTTCTGTCTAGTCCACTTCCCCAACTAATTCCCTTAATTTTCTAAAGTTAGCCTTTTTAAAGTCAAAGATCCTGGTTGCTGATTTATTCATGTTTATCCCTCCAATTAGTTTGAACTGAATTAGCTCATGATCACGTGAACCTAAATTGTCCCCTACAACCAGTTCATCTATGAGGTCCTCGCTACTGACCACTACTAAATCTAACATGGCATCCCCTCTCGATGGTTCAGTAACCATTTGGAGAAGGAATTCATCAGCTATCACATCCAGGAAAAACTGGGCCCTCTCATTACTACTAGCACACATCCTCCGGTCTATATCTGGGAAGTTAAAGTCTCCCATAATCACACAGTTCCCAGTAGTATTAACTTCCTTAAAGAGGTCCCTATCCATGTCTAAATCAGATTCCGGCAGTCTGTAACACACTCCAAGCACCATTCCAGGAGAAACTTTAGTAGCTTTTTTCCCTAACATAATTTTTACCCAGATTCATTGTCTTGTTAATTTCATCACTTTGAATTTCCCTACAGTCTACCTTCTCATTGACATACAATGCCACTCTCTCACCTTTGCCTTTATATGTCTTTCCTAAAGAGCACATAGCCTTCAATACCAGTACATCAGTCATGACTACTATTCCACCATGTTTCAGTTATCCCTATAATATCTCATCTCACTTCCTCTACCAGTAGCTCCAGTTCCTCCATTTTGTTACCCAGGCTTCTCACATTAGTATATAAACATTTTAGTTTATGCTACTTGGCCTCACCCACGTTCTTTGCCTGATTCGGCACAGTCATTCTACAGACAATATAACTCGCTAGACTGGCATTTACACTACTCCTCCTCGTAACCCTCATGCTGCTCCTTATTTCTGTGTCCTTTTTTATTTCATTTTCCTCCTTTTCAACACTAATATCAGGCGCGGAGATTATTCGGGCATCTCCCAACCATCTCCCCTGACGCCAGATTCAAGTCTCCCTTAACATGGTTATTTTATCTTTGCTGTGACCTGCACTTTCTTTCTTATTTGAATCCCTTGGTCAACTCTGGATATTACGTCAACTAAGTTCTGAGTGACTTACCTTGGCAACTGGTAAAGTTAATGTGTTAAAGAAGACTTTATACCTGATGATTTATATATTTAGGAATTTTATGTCAATAATTACCATACATATTATAGGACCACTTCATAAAATTACACATCACCATAAAATACCTGCTATGGCATATTTAATTTTGAACTACTAAAGACAAAAAATGGAAGTAGTTACAATAATCATTATTTTCAATTATATGTAGCTAAGTGGTTTTACAAAAAAAAAAATAGCCTTCCAAATTACATAGTTATAATGTATTAATGGTAGCATAACATGTCATTACATTATACAACATCATTTCATGGATATTATATATAGTTAGACATTTTAGACTCTCTTCTCCTCATAGTTATTAGAAGATATTCAGTTTTTCAAACCACATTCTGCTTAACACTATTACTTAGTTTAACTTTGATGATTCTACTTCTTAGCACCTTCGGCAGATGCACAGATTAACATCTTTGTCTCCATTCCTTCTTCTGGAATGGTGGTAGTGCTTTAGCTCCCTGCAGTTTTCTCTCTGGACCCTTGATGTTCTCCCCTTTACTTTTTTTTTTTTTTACTACAAATAAAATATATTCTGCTTTGAGGGCTGCAAGAGCCGCTGTGCAACCCATTGTGTACCCCTGATATTATCCCCTTTTGTGTTTCACTACTAATAAAAGAATTCTGCTCCAAGGTCTGGAAGAGCCAAGGTGCAGCCCAGAGAGCAGATGAGAGTGGCCTGTTGTCTTTGAAGGATCACTCTTCGGAGTTTGCACATAACAAAAGAATCTATGACATTTAGATCTTTTGTGATATTATTGCAGCATCTCCTGCTGTTGGTCCATCTGCACTATCTGGGGCAAACACAAGGACAAACACTGGGCCCTATGAAGCCAAGAGGAAAACCAAAAATATTATCCTATTGAAAAAAAAGAAACCTTTGCTGCTGCAGAAAGTCACCAGCTATCCCAGTGGTTTACAGCAGTGATGAAGCAGTAAAATATTGCTCTTCTGCTATATTACTTTGCATTTCTTTACATAAATTTAATCTTTTTTCAACAATGCAATGCCTCAAACTATTTAGGGCCTTTGTATTTTTAATTTACCATTTTCTGTATTTACTCTGAGCCTCTCAGTTTTCTCTTATCTGAAAACGTTAATGTCTATTTAATTTTATCCATAAGGTCACTAATGAGTATATTGAATAATGCTGATTCCAACATCAACCTCTGACGTGCACCTACAGAGATATGCTCCCAGTTACAAGTATATCTATAATCTCATTATGTTTCCTGATCTGTGAGACAGTTGTTTTTCAAACGTATTTAATTGTTACCCCAATATGCCTCTCTAATATTACAGTGAATTTCTATGCCAAAAATATTGCTAACATCTGGAAAAATTAGTATTTGTTTACATTATTTCCTTTAGTTAGACACCTTATAATTTAAAGCCTGTCAAAGAAGACTATCAGGTTAGTTTGGAAACATATAAGGTGCGTCTACACTTACAAGTTAGGTTGACTTAAGGAGACTTAAGTCAACCTAAACTACTCTGCGTCCACACTAGGCTTTCCTTAAGTTGACTTAAGCATTTCCTTAAATCAACTTAACACCTCGTTTTAGGTCGATTTAATGCTTAAATTGACCTTATTAGGTCGAGTTAAGCCAGTGTGGATGGGATTAGCGCCTAGTTCGACCTTATTAAATTGACTTAAAGTGTTAAATCGACTTAATAAGGTTGAAAAGGGGCTATGTCTACACTAGAAAACTTAAGTCGACTTTTGTTAAGTCGACTAAATACAGTCGAGTTAACTTTTCTAGTGTAGACATAGCCATACAGACCAATATGCCAGGCTCTCCTTCTCTCCAATTGCTTATAAAACCAGTTTCACAGTAGGTGTTATACTATTCTATATGGCATAGAGTTAGGCCATTGGTTCTTTCTTATTTATCTTTTCTAGGACGAAAACTATTATTTTTAGTCAAATGCAGATAGCATAACCAGGACTGTGCAGAGCATGAGAAGATACAGTCCATACTCTTTTTAAAATAAACCATACAATACAGACATAATTCTCTATTGTGTTTCTGTTGCCTTGTACTGCTCTTCCAGAACAAAGCAGAACTAAAGTGGATATAGCTGTAGGAGGATTCTCCTGTGTCAGGCAAAGGGCTAAGGGAATATTTGTCATGCCAGGGGCACTCTTATGCCCAGTAATGTGGGACTGCCAGAATAGCTGTATGGGGTTGTTGGCAACTGGGTTAGACTAGATAAACTTGAATTTCCTCCAATTTATGCTGGGGGGCTAGCTGGGAGGTTTTAAAGTCAATTGCGTCATCCCCTGGAGTTATACTTAGAACCCTTTGTTCACAATGGCCATAATGCACAGAATGAGCATAAAGTGGGAGGATCTCTAAGGCTATGCCTACACTTGAAAAGTTAGGTCAACTTTATGAAGTCGACTTAATAAGGTTGACTTTAAGTCAACTTAAAGTGGACCTTATTAAATCGACTTAAGAAAAGTCGACTTGACTTTTTAAGTATAGATGTGGCCCCTTTTTGGCCTTATTAAGTCGACAACATTTTAAGTCGACTTAAAAAGGTCCAACTAGGCACTACTCCATGTCTCCACTGGCTCAAGTCGACTTAATAAAGTCGACTTAAGTGCTAGTTCGAATTAAAATGAGGTGTTATTAATTCAAACTAACTTTTCCTTAATTCGATTTAAGAGGCAGCTTAAGTCAAATTAAGGAAAGCCCAATGTAGATGCGGAGTAAATTAAGTCGACGTAAGCCTCCTTAAGTCGATTTAATTTCTAAGTGTAGACACACCCTAACTGGAACATAGGAATTGCTCTGTATAAACAGACCAAAGATTCATCTTGCCCAATATCCTGTCTGTTGCAGTAGTCAGTATCAGATGATTCAGAGGAAGGTGGAAAAACAACACAGTAAGACATCTAAAAGAATCACCCCCTCATGTAGGGCTCAGCCTAATGCCTACTAATTAGAATTCGGCTTAACCCCCAATATTTTGTATCCTCTTGAATTCTCTTTTTTAACATTAACCATTAAAACTATAGATACTCTTGTTATCATATATATGTCCAGCTCCTTTTTGAATCTTGCTAAATTTTTGAATTCACAACTAGGTGTGAGTAAATAATTGATTTTTCAGTTCAATGGACATAGCGACAAAAGTGTGGCTCGTTTTTTTAAAAGTTTTTTTATTTGAACAAAATTTTTTAAGATCGATTCAACAAAATACTTCCTGAATAAAATGTCAATTTGAATCAATAGTTTGATTCAACACAGCTTTTCATTTAGAAAATATAAATTCAAAATAAAATGTCAAAACAGTTCATTGAGAAAAGGTTGAAATGAAATTCAACCCAAATGTGCTGCTAGTTTTGGTCTCTTCTATAAAAGCATTATTCTATTCGCCAAAAAAAATCACCCAGCTCTACTCACATTCTGCAATAATGGGTTCCATGGTTTAATTACAAAATGTATTTCTTTTAATTTCTTTTGAATTTTCCATTTTCATGGAATGTCTACACATTCTTGTGTTATGAGTTAGGGCAAGTAGTTTTTCCCAGGCTACCTTTTATATACATTTATCATGTCCCCTCTTATTCATCTCTTTTCTAAGTAATGATCCCAATATCTTTCGTCTGTCTTCATATGAAAGATTTTCTATGCCCCTAATCATTCTAATCACCTGTCTCTGAAACCTCTCTAATTCTGCAATACCATTTTTAAGATAGGGTGACTAGAACAACACATAGTATTCTAAATGAGAACGTATTATTGATTCATATAATAGTATTATCATTTTTTCCATATTATTCTCTATCTCATTCCTTATGCCTGATATCTTATTTGCTTTTTTTGACCATAGATGCATATTTTGACCTCAAACTGCCCACAGTGACACGTAAGCCCATTTCCTGAATTGATAGAGTTAATTGAACACCTAAAGGTGTATGACTAGTTTAGTTTTTCTGCTCTAATGTGCATTATTTTGCATGTATCAGCACTGAGCTTCATCTGCCATCATGTTGCCTACTCGCCTAACTTGGTTAAGTCCTTTGAGGTTGCTCATAATTTTGTCTGAATTTGACAAACCTAAATCAGTGCAAAAATGTAATAAAAACACACTTTGGTATCTCTTTTGTTGGTGAATTAGCAATATATTTTACAGAATATTGGATTTAAAAGAGAGTTTAGAGCTAAAGGAAATTGATTACTTGGATGTGACAGTGAAGGGAAGAATTCCCAGGCCAGGGACGTAGCCAGTCCCTGGTTTCTGGCTGGGCCCCTGAAAGTGCGGGGTAGGCCCAGCAGTGGCAGCTTTTGGTCACGTGATTGAAACCTGCCCCCCTGAAGGAGCGGGAGAGGCACAGTGCCCAACAGCAGTGTGAACTTTGCTGCCATGGCTGCAGGACCAGCCAGCAGCCAGCGGCTGCAGCCGCAAGTGGGGTAGAGGCACCAATGCTGGGACCTCAATTCCGCTCGCAGCCATGGCTGCGGGGCCCGGTAGCCATGGTCATGAGCAGGGCAGAGGCCGTCAGGATCTGTAGCCACAAGCGGAGCACAGGGGTTGGTGCTGATGCAGCTGCTCCGCTTGCAGCCCTGACCACTGGCTGCTGGGTGGCCCCACGGTTGGGACACTGCTGCCAGGCGCTAAGGTGGGAGGGCTTTATGCCAAAGGGGTGGGCCCTGACCTACTCGGGCCCACCCATGGCTACCCCTCTATCCCAGGCATAAGAGGCAACATGGAAGAAGTAAAAAAAAAGTGCAAGGTACCGCACAATACAACTAAGAAAACAAAATCTCTGCCTAAGAAGCTTACATATTCAGATGCCATTTCTGCAGCAAGCAATGAAAGAGATTTTAGAAGTGGCTTTTTGGATACACTATAAAAGATAGTATCCTCAGTCTCTTCTCTTTTGGCTTTCTGGCAAACCTTATATTCTATATACAGTTGTTTCTAAATCTTGGCACCCACATTGATTTTAGCATGGACAGTAATCCTGCTCAGTGCACACTGCAGGAAATATTTATATTTAAATATTTATTACTACAGACACCATTTATTCCAGAGTCTTATAAATCCCAGGCACTTGTGCTCTCCTAATAATAAAGAAATAGTGATAAGTAATATTTCCATTATTATATTCACCACCAGAAGAGGACCTCAAAGTACTTTACAGATTTCAACCAAGTAAGCACTGCAACTCCTTTAGAATTAGAGAAGGGATATATAGGTCACTCATCACTTCTGTGATGGAACACTGCAGCTAAGTAATTTTGTGTAGCAATACTACTGAGGTCCTAGTTCTGCAGTGGGGTCCTCTTGCCTTGATCCCTGGAACATGCAGAATCCTACTACAGTTAATACAATGAGCTTGTGGCACCTTATAGACTAACAGATTTCTTCGGGCATAGGGTTTCATGGGCTATAACTCACTTCGTCAGATGCATCAGGGTTATAGCCAATGAAAGCTTATGCCCAAAGAAATCTGTTAGTCTAACAGGCTTGTTGTTTTTGCTGTGCACAGACTAACACGGCTACCCCTCTGGAAATTACTACAGTTAATGGAACTTCATGCTGAGGCAAAGGGGCTGTCTCAGAAGATCCTAATGCAAGGTAGGCGGTGAAGAGAATGATTGAAACTTCAAGAGGAAATCCATTCAGATATCTTCACCAAAACATATTCCTTCAACTCACTCGTGTAGTATGATGCTTCATTCAATATATCAGACAAACATTGATGATGCATACATCATAACTGTGTTATACTGTTCAAACTGATGTAGACTACCATAAAAATAGAACCATCTTTATGTTTACTTAACATTGTTCATCACCTAAATGACTGGCATTTATGCTTTACATCATCAGTGTAACTATGCTCTTAAAATTAACATTTTAGAGAACAGTTTTGTGACAAGTGGTGGGTTGTGTGCCACATTCCACACCCATGGAATAGAAAGGCTCTGCTTTTGAGTGCATAATAAAGTCCAACCTCAGGGAAAAATAAGGTCAGATCCAGATCTTGTCTACCACTTCAGGGCATGCAGACAAATGGGTTCAAGCAGTTTCTAATCAAAACTTTTCTCGTGTCCATGTAAGTAATGGAAATGAAAAATTAACCTATTTTTGACAAGATTACCAGTCTCATTTTGATTCTAAGTGTCTTTTTATTGAACCTAAATGTGTCTTATTTTATAACAATGCTATCTGTCAATATTTAACAAGAGTCTCCCACAAAATTTTCCCCTTTTAAACTGGAATAAAGCTATGTATTAGGACCGCATGCAGAGAGGAAAAATAAGAGGCTTTTTTTTTTACACTTTGTAAAAATGCTTTCCCATAATCAAAGTCTAGGAAGGAGGCAATGCCACTTGGCAAATACAGTTATACTAAGTGCACTTTCAGGAATAGATTCTATACTTTGTTTCTGAGAAATATACTGAGAATATAGGATAGTATAGTATAGTAGTTCTCAACCTATTTTCCATTATGGACTACATATGCAGCTCCTTATGAGGCCATATTGTTATGTGGGCCACATCCACACAATGTATATATTATTTACATGGCCCTAAAGATGTCACATGTCCATAGCTATGTGATGATTGGGTCACAAGCAGCCCATGGACTGCAGGTTGAGAAAACTGGTTCAGTGGAATTGCCACTGGGGGGAAGGGGGAAGACCTGATAGGAAAGGGGGCTGTTGATGCCACAGGATATTTTTCATATATCTGTCTTTTAGTGCAATCTGGTCTATTGCAAGAGCAAACAATTTACTCTTTAGAAGCCCCTATATTAGCCTCAGGGATGGACGTCATTCCTGGCAGGGATTCTTTGTAAGTGTTTATAAAGAGGGTGAACAGGCAGGGGAATAATTTCTGCTGGGTGGCAGAATTTTAACAAGGGTCTCTGGTGAGCCCCTTTCAGCACATCATGGTTTTACTGAAATATTCTTCTCAAAATACTATGCCACTGACAGCTCCTGTAATCTTGCCAAAAATTGAGTAAGGAATAAAAATAAAATGTTAACTTGAAATGTGTGAATAATTTTGATTTGATGATAACATCTATTGGAATCAAGGCCATATTCAAAGCTGACTTGAAACACGTTCACGTAATTTAAATTAGACTAAATATCAAACTTTTTAGGTGTTGTTCTGATACAGTGAGAGGAGGACATGTTACAAGCTGATCTCAAACTTTCCTCTGATCTAAAGTGAAGAGTAAAGACATCTTAGATCTTAGAATCTGAACCAGAATGGGTCAAAAGACTACTGGGTTAGTGCTAAGTTTGTGCTAAGTTCACTGATAAGGTGGTTAATGTAATAAAACTACAAGCAGATGAAATGTGCAAGCACCAAAGAGGGAGATGACTTCAGGATATATAACTAGGAGTAATCAGGCAAAACTAAGCAAAATAACATTTATGGTGAATTTCCTAACAGTCTATTGCACGGAGGACTATGTCTCCTAAGGGAAAGAGCTGAAGCCCCATCACTAAGCACCACAAACACTGGTAGGACAAATTAGGCAGGACTATAGATGCTGTAGGAAGCATTGATACTCAGGGCCAGGTCGATGCCATAGAAGGAGAGAGCAGACTTATTCCACCTCTAATGTCTATTTCAAACCAGTGTTTCTTTACAAAATAAATTAGAGGCCTTATCAGTAGGAAGCTCAACTGAATTACATAAGACTCCTCTTATGCTTGCTCTAGCATCTCCCAAATGTCTTAACTAGAACTAGCTTTAACAAAGACACCAGCTGAGCATGGTTCTCCATCCCAATGTACCACCGCTGGTGCAACAGATGTTTGTTTTTATTATAAGAGAGAAATGGGCTTTATTTTTACCATTTTTTCATCATCTTTCTGTGCCTGGTTCTGAACTTGACTGTGGCTGGCACTTAATGATAGCAAGACTGGCACTGGAATGACTATCGGTAGTGTTAAATAAATAAATCCATAAATCTGTGATGAAAAACAATGGTCAGGAAAAAGTAGGTGCAAAGTAGAAGGTGGCCAAACCATTGAATCAGACAATATGGAAACACTGTCTTCCACCATGTACAAATGAGGTGCACTACCACCATCATCAGGAAGACACAAAAATTCTCTTTTAGGATGCACTAGGAGAGTTATTTGACTGGGAGGTTTCTGATACTGCACCGAGTTTCTTACATACATTTTGACACAGATGCTAAAGCTTAAAAAAACCACCGAAGAATCCAGTGAGTAAAAAAGCCACAGTTCTCACTATCTGAAAGTTGTACCTGAGTTGTGAGTAAAAGAAGGCAACAGCAGAGGGTCTGACTGTTTATTTGCTTTTATTAGGAACCATAAGAGCAAGCGGTTTCCTAGTCACCTGTAAAGCACACAGTCTGTCCAATAATAGTTCCTACAAACATGCTACTCAGATGCTGAACTGGACTGTCTAGTCACCTGGATAAGAGACAGATCAGTGAATCTTATAAAAATGTAGCATGTAGTTGGTATCACTACACTCAATATCTGACTGCAGCATTTTGCACTGGAGATTTGACAGAGACAGGACATGTCATAAGATGATTAGTTCATTGTATTGACTAGTCGGAAATGAAGCATTTTATCACAAAGCACACAGAGACCTTTTAGGTGTTTTTTTAATGTTTAAGGTGAGTTTATTCTCATTCAGTTTTTTTTTTTTAAGAGTCCAGTGACTGAAGTGTGTGTGAGCTCTACTTGGAAGCATTCTTAATTTTTTAAACGGCATTTCTCTAAGGGTATTTCAAGTCTTTACCTATATTTCCTTCTCAACAGGGGAGATCCTCCTGTTAGATTAGATTAGGTTAGATAAGATTGCTGTGAGACACACCACTCAGAATAACTTTAAGGCAGTTTTCTATTGCCAGAGTGGCCAGCTGGGGATTCCCAGAGGTCCAGTCTACACTGCTGGCAAACTTTGGTGGCAGTTGACAGGAGTTATGCACTTTGTAACTTCCCTTTAGCGGGCCAGCTTCACTCTGCTGAGATGATGGGAAATGTGTTCCTGTTGACATACCGCTATGCCACTTGAGGGGATGGTTTTATTAGATCAACTTCCAGATGGACTGAGCATTTTAAAAAGGGAAAAAAATGGTTGAGATAAAAATAAATGTTTTGATTGACCCAAGCCAAAATGTCTCAGATCGTAATTTTGTGAAAAATTTTGAGATGGGGAAAATTTTCAAAATTGTGAAAGTTTTTGCAGGATGAAAAACCATTTGCTGCCTACCCCTCCATGAGACACCAGGGGAAGGTCAGTGCTAAAATAGCAGTGTACTTATTGGCTCCCCTCTTTTCCAAGAAAGCAGTGTCCTATAGGCTTCTCCCATATTTCCTCAGCAAATTGGTAGAACCAGCTCTGAGACCCTGCCTCAGATATCACTGCAGTGCTAATTTTCAAAATCTCTCTCTCTCTCTGAGTTTACTGTTTTGTTGATCTTGGACATGGTATCTAGGTTTTCAGTGCTGAACTAGAATATACATTTAATCATTCTTCTCTAATGATAACAATAGAACAACTACCATATGGAAAAATTACATACCTGGGGTTAGCTTACTTTACACATCTAATGAAAGTAAGAATTTATATTCACTCTTATCATTAGGTATGTAAGCAAAGTGATTTGGGACAAAATAAGGGGTTCATTTTATGGTTATTACTCTTTGACAATTCTAGATGACAGCTGTAAAGCTCTGTAATCTTTAATTTTTTTTAACCTGTCTATGGACCCCTTCTGTTCAGCCATATGTTTTTTCAGACTTGATGATCGGTATTGCCGGAAGTTGTCCATTTGCTTTCCTTATAGGGGTGATCAAATCTTGCCAGCAGTTCACTTCAGATTATGCCATTCTGACAGTGCCATGGGATCAATTATTCCCTAAAACACCTCTTGAGAATAGGCAAGAGTGTCTTTGGAAACAGTTACAGCATCATTCATTCCCTCCAATGCTTATTCATTTGTCCTGTGGATATTCAGAGACTGCGGTAACCTGTGATGTGTCAGCAATGACCAGAGGGACTATTTTCTTTGAAATTTAGGAGAGAACAGATACTTGCATCCCAACTGTGACCTCTAAATTGCATAATGAGAAGCAATAGTATGTTTATTGGCTTGTGAGAATGAGACATGGATCTTATTTCCACCTGCTCATATTTGGATCACCCATGTTTAACAGCTCATCTGGCTGCTTCAGGCTTTGGCTACAGGCCACCTACAATGATAGTTGGGCACAACTATGTTGTAATTTCAAATGACAATTCATGACAAGTTGCTAGCAATGCGATAGTCCTCCTTCCATGGTTCATGCCTGCAGATTACTGTAAACACTGTAGGACTGGGCTCAGTTTTACTCTTAGTTATACCTGTGCAACTTCACTGACTTGGACAGGGTTTTATTGGTATCACTGATAGCAGAATTTGTCCCGTTGTCCTCAGCTAAAGAGACGGAGAAGGAAGAGATAATATAAAGTTAGCTAAAGCACTTGAATGAGACTCGTTGTGCAATCAATGGGAAGTCTTCTCTACCTGAGGCAGCCTCATTGTGACCAATGACTTCAGCAAACAATTCTTTGAAATATTTCTACCTTGATGTATTATGAAACTAAATGATCAGTGGCCCTGGCTATCTTTGCTACTTAGCTTTATCATTATTATTAAATGCACAGAGCCAACAATATGCTTGCCCTTTCCATACAGGTAAGGCGGCAAGGTCCCTGGTTTGAAGAATTTATAACGCAGATTAGAGTTCTCAGACATTTTCATAATGTGGACTACATCTTAATAAAGAGATTGTTTTTGGAACCACATCCATGCCCAGTCACAGTCACATAACATATTTTTATCAATGACAGGGAATACTTTCATGGAAAAGTAATTGTAGAGTAGTGATGTATTTATTTATTTATTATTATTATTATTAGAATCTTAGTGGGTGGTATAAAGAGGAGACTACCTCCTACGACTAGCCAGCTCTATGCAGGTGATGAGCAGCCACTCCAGGGACCAGTTTAGAAACCACTGATCTAGAAAATCTTATATTCTTTGAATCTTCTACTATGTAGACAGTGGACCTCAATTTATTTTTCCTTTACTTTTTCTAAGACAATTTGAAACAGAGGTGGATGAAGCACATTAAAATAGCAAGTTTAAAAGGGGTAGCCGTGTTAGTCTAGGTCAGCAAAACAAACAAGGAGTCCTATAGCAGTATACTATTTGGAGGCTAGTGGTGAAAATGAATGCATTAATACAAATTTAAAAGGAGAACACAGAAATTATGAGATTTATCTCATAGGGAGGTCTTATTAAGCACCGTTCTACATTATCAGACATATAAGCACATTATAATAGACTATAGAAAACATCCTTGATGACTGGCAAGGAACTGATTACATACTGAGAATTTGAAGCTAAAAGCCATTTTCAGTAGTAAAAATGTTAAAATGATGACTCTTAAGTCTACTTTTTGAGTTTTATGAAACTCATGACTCCAGTTAATAAAATATAGCAGACAATAGCACACTGATCTTTAATTAAGGGGTAAAGAAAATGTGCTCATGTCAGAGGAGGATACAGTGTACACAACTTACGAGAAGATTTCTTGAATAGGAAAGGCGCTGCTATGATGTGGCATAAACGCACTTTTCTCAAGCTTTTGTTTCTAAAATAAACCAGTAACAGAAATATTGTACACTGCCAGCACAGACAATTTGTTTATCAAAATTTGTTTCACTATTTGGTATAACTCAAATAATGCTTTGTGTTTGAAACACCTGTAATTACATGATGCTTAAGATTTAGAAGGCCAAACAGTTATCCCTGAGAGATTGGTCCTTGGTGCCATCTTGTGTTGATACTATATTCTTCTCAGTGTTTAAAGAGGCTGATTTTCATAGCCCTATGCAGTTCTACATCTGCTTCTGTGTGCCTCAGAGAAAAATATACCTCCATCTGTTCAATACCCAAGATTGAATAATTTCTTTAAAACAGAACTCTGCCACCACTGTCTCAGAAACTAGATTGTGATGATCAGTGGCTTTAGAAGATTTTTTTTTTTTGAAGTTGTGTAACATGAAAAGTGCTTTTTACTAAACTAGTAAGGAGAGGGACTGCTATTGCATTTATAGAAATATGTATAATTGAGTTGATCAATTGGCATTGCTGTATGTCTCTAAGTTCTGTAAAAAAAAACTATTTTTCTGACTATGCTAATGTTTACTTTATAACACAGTATATTTCAGAAACAGATATAGTTTCTGTATAGAAATTATACAGAAGAAAATAAGGAGATAAACAACAGAGATAATAGAGATGCCCACATTTTCAAACTTCAATTCCTAACTTTACTCTCCTAAATTAGTGACCTATTTTTCACAGGTGGTACACACCCACATTTCCCAGTGAAGGAAATGAGCATTAAGATTTTGAGTTTGAAAATCGAGGCACTTGTTTCAGTGTTATGGATTTAGGTGACTAAATTTAGGCACCCAGGTTTGAAACCCATAGCCTGGCTTTAAAAAGGAGATTTTGTGATGCATCCAAATAAATAAGGAGGGTAAAACAACAACTTATCTAGATCTTTGCTGTATATTCAAACTCAAACTGATTTTACTGTATTTAGAGCTGTGCTGAAGCATGAAAAAGTTAGGTTACTTTTTATTTGAATGTGCTTTTAATATCTGTACACTACCTGTTTTTAACTAGACAGGAAAGCAGAAATACTGTAGTGCAAGCAGAACTGTTCTTGTAGTACTTTAATATGGTCCAAGCCAGAAAGTAATAAAGGTCTCATAAGAAAACCAAATCTTTTGAAATTACCAGGATGAATTCTCAGTCAAACAGGATGAGATAAATTTATCAAAACTTCTGAACCAAGTCTCCAAATCTTTTAATGTTCACCCATAACATAAAGTAGCTTCTATAACATTTTCTATCTTTGATCCCTGTGAGCATGCTTCACTTCCCACATTCAACCAGTTATTAATCCTAATTTTTCCCTTTCTGAGTGCATAGCTTTGACTCACCTCTAATTTGTTAAATTGCTTTACCTTTTAGTCATATTTGCTCCTCAAGAAAGGTGCTAGATGGGCAGCACAAGAAACTGAAGTCTTTAAGACTTAAGGATGGTCAACTCGATCTACAGCGTCCACATTGGGCACTTATTAAGTCAACTTAAGTGCTTCCTTAAGTCGACTTAATAACACTACCCCTGAAGGTCGACTTAATGGGTAAGTTGACCTTATTAAGTCGACTTAAGCCAGTTTAGACAGAGAGTGCCCTTAAGTCAACCTAATTGGCCTCCAGGCCCCGGTGCAATATGGGACAGCTACCCACAATGCACCACTCCTCTGTTGACCTAGCACCTGCCAGTGTGGTCTCTTGCAGCCAACTGGAGTTTTCAGTGTGGACTCTCTAAGTCGACTTAACAAGGCTGACTTTAAGTCGACTGAAAGTCGACCTTGTTAAGTTGACTTAACAGAGCCTCCAGGGTAGATGTACGTAAGTGTGGCAAATGTAGCACAGAACAAACGTCTTCATATTTCCCTGTCTATATTTAGATTAATATAAAACACACTCAAGCATCAATCCTGGCTCCAGGTGCCCTTACGATATATTAAAACAGTAACCAGCCTAAAACAAACCTAGTAGTTTTCTCAAAACTAATAACTTGGGGCAGGTGGAAAGACGACAAACACTCCAGTTATTGATCCTATCCATCAGTGCACAAATCCCAGGCCACAGAATACCTCTCCCTCCCCAACAGCCTGGGAAGAGATATGGACTTTATATAACCTTATCTTCTGCCTATATACTTTTACCTCTGACCTGCAGGGACCAATCCGAAGAGTGGTAATGTATTTCAATCTTTAATTATATAATATCCTTGGACTCTCTGCTGTGTATTAACTAGCTCTAATTGATGACTGAGGTAGATGACATTCTACTCTGAAGTAAATTGAATCCACCCAACTTTTACATCTGCTACCCGAGTATCAGTACAGACCTAGCAAGCTTCAGACCACTGACCTAGAGGAAAAGCACTTCTTTCTTTGTGATCACATGCTATTATAATCATACCCTTATGGCTTATGTATCCCAGGGATCTGATTCGCCATTGTCTTGCACCTTCTCTAGTCATTTCTGCCTGTGGAAAATACATATAAATCACTGCCAAGTCTGAATGACAGAATTTTACATCCATTTTGTCAAGGTGTTAATGATTACAAAAAGGGTAAGGTGAAATAGAACCAGATCCAAGATTTTTTTCTCTTTCCCTTTTCATTCAGTTACCCGATTCACCTCAATGGGATTGTTCAGGTCGTATGAGAAAGGTTTAAAAAGTATAACCTACTGACAGTTAGTAAGTGGCACAAAGATAACCAAATTTCTGCTTTGACTATGAGGTAGAGAGGTACCCACTGATTTTGAGCTATTCTAATCACTTAGGATCATCACAGTTAAAAGTCATCATTCCTTGTAATCAGACACAGGGCTCAGCTATATTAATGCATCTGTTAGTCACAAAGTGTTACATGCAAGATGTTGTCAGAAAAATCTGTCACTTATACTGTAAGGAAATATGTTATATGCTGAAATTCACATTCAATGCCTTTATTTCTTGGGTAGATGCCTCTCTTTGAGCCCGATCCAAAGCCCAGTGCAAATATCTGGACTGTTTCAGAGGGCTTTGGATCGGGCCCTTAAGCTGTCAAGCAATAATTAAGCTATAGTGGAATCATCTTTTTAATAGGCATGATCATTAGATTTTATGTATGGGTAGCTCTATTTCCTTGCACCTAACCCCTTACTCTTCTCCTTTATCCAAGCTAACAAAACTTGCCTTTTGGATTTTGTGAATAATATTAATTAGCATTTCACGTGCTTAAGATGAATACGAAAGTACACTTAATTATAATCAATTACAAGATTTTATCCAATAAGTGCTTGTGTGCTTCTTATTCATCTTTCATGCATGGCAAACAAATTAAATGCTAGAAGTCTGCGCATTATTATTTTAAAATACCCACCATCTCTTAACTGCTTCTATAGAATACACTATTCCTCCGATTTCAAATGCATCATATCTCATGGAACACTTGAATAAGGACCTAGCTGGCCAGTAAGGTGAGTTCTTCACTATACGCTAGCTATGTCTAATTATAAAAGATGAAGGCTTTGAAAATTTACATAATTGCTAGCTCTGGTAGGGGTCGGTAACATATTTGCATTAGCTACTTCTGCTTCATACCAACACTTTTAAGCACCACTTATCAAAAATAAGTCTACCAAGTCAGAGGTGCTTAGGTGTCTAAATATTGCAACCAGCTAAATACGGGTAGTACCTTCAGTTTACATCACTAGAAAATATGCAGGATTTAAAAAAATAAAGGTGTTTGCTTTGTTTTGTTTGGCATTTAGATAATAAGGTGACAGGTACTTCAGAAATACCAAATAGGATTTTAAAAGTTCTATTTCTTTACGATACATTTATTTTAGCTAACCATAACGTTTTGGTAACATTCAATTTAATTCGTACCTGAGGATTTTCTTCTGTTTACTGGTATGTCTCAAATATTAATCTTTCATTTTAGATACAGGAATTACTGTAATATTGTTTTTTTAACAATATGCAGGACATGAGAGGCTTCCTATTTTTCTGGTCCAAGTGCAACTCTTTAATAACAGAAACATCCACTGCATTTGTCCAACATTAATTTCCCCCTTTTTGTACAGTACGAAAATTCCATTGGACTTACAGGTACATGACATATACAACACAAAAAACTCGAGCAGCATGTACTTTTCAAATTCTCTGTGTTTAAAAAAAGAGCAACATTATGTTATAAACACGTCTTTTTCTTATTGTGCCCAATGTCAGCGAGGACTCTTTGAGGATCCTGGCACTGAATGTTTCTTTTTTTCTCATTATTTTTATCATATATAGTGATTTGATGCTTTCTGAACTCTGGATCAGTTTGGTGACACTGCGGCTGATCTACTTTATCTCTGCTTTGCTTGGCCACTCTTTCGTTCTGAAGCTCCAGTCTCCCATTTTCTTTGAATGGTTCATTAGACATGATCTCTTTTAGCCTTTTACTTTTCTTTTCTCCCTCCACACTGGACTCCAAGTTGCTTTTTTCCTTAGGTTCCCCTACAGGGTAAGCTTATCCCCTCTTATGCCTTCTTCTCTAACTCACATTCAGAATTTGATTAGTTTTTTTTAACCCTTTCTATAAATAAGGAAGCTAGGGTACAGACCTAACAAGTCTGAAAAGTCTGGGTCACAGTTTAACTCGCACAATGAGGTGCAATCATTTCACCTAGAAATATCTATTGAACAGCAGCAGCACTGACCAGTTTATAGTCCAGACTGAGAAGAAACTTAAATCGTCTTTTTAAAAAAGTTTGCTGGGCTGGTGCAAGCATCCATAAAATGAACCAAATATATGACGTCAAAAGAAAAACAAGCACTTATGAAACTAAGAATATAGTAATCTCAATCACTGCAAGTTTCTAGTAAATCATGTTTAGCTATTTTTTTTTTGTATTTTGCATATTTATACTTAGATAAATAGATGCCTTTATCCTGCAACAATATTGCACGATTGTTCACTCAAAAATAAGGAAATGCTTAAATTAAGTGTGCACCTGTAATCTTCACTGTGCTTTCTTGAGCAAAAGGATGACAATGCAGTCTTTAACTGATCCCATTAGGCTCCTTAAAGGATGTAATATATTATATAATTAGAGCAAAAGAATTTGTTATGCAATAAGGAAAAATAGTTGTAAACACTTTTGATACATTTTAATGAAGACTAATGGTAATTAAAATGTGCCATGAACTGTTTTACTTGTGACGTAGCAGCTTGTTTTGTGCACTACTTCTTTCTACTCAGTTCATATTCCCTCTTGTTTATCATCTGCTGTTTTAATATAGGGATGATTCCCACACATTTCTTAGGAAACTCTCACTGACTCAGGACTTTTTGCCTAAGTAAAGAAGGCTCTGATTAAATGTGAAATGTTCTTTCTGTAAAGCTCCAATCACAAGGTGTTTCAAGGGAAGAATTTCCCTCCCCTGCGGGTCTCCTCATATTCCGTATGTCTGCTAATGACAACTGATCATTCTACAGTTAATTTTACCTGTCAACTAGATCATGGGTCACTTAGTACAATTTTGGAGAGAGTGGTACTGTGGAACAAGTTCATCTGGTATAAGTGGGGCAACACTCCATTGACTTCAATGTAGTTTATTTCATTGGCAACTTTGGCCTACATTTTGGTTCTTTCTATATCTCAGATGATTGCATTGTTGTTGTAATCTTGTTGGCCCTGAAGAAGAGCTCTGTTTAAATATGAAAGCTTGTCTCTTTTGTAAACAGAAGTTGGTATAATAAATGCTATTACTTCGCTTGACTTGTCTCTCTGAATCTAAGATAGATCTTTTGAGCTAACACAACAGCAACAACTGCAAAAATAATAGTAGCATCATGCAGAAAAGCCCCAGACCTAATCTACATACAGAAGTGTGGCACAGAATAAGTAGAAACACAGTAGGGGAACAATGGAAATACTAGTTACTAGGGTAACCATAATGGACACGTCTGAATAATTATTAACTATCACAGCTATCTGCTATAGAAACTACAGTAGATACAAACAGAACTTAGAATGGAAATCTCTAACTATGCCCTTAAGGCTCACACAATTCATGCACATTGGTATGATGAGTTTTTAGTCAGTGGACATATTTTAGGTGCCCACTATCCAAAAGCAGCATGATGTCTATGAAGTTAACTGCATGCATAAGTCGTAGGCTATGTCTATACTTGTCAAAATATAACGACTTTGCTAAGTCGACTTAACAAAGTCGACTTAGCATGTCCACACTCAAAAATTAAGTCGACTGAAAGGGGTCCTTGCCAAATCGACTTACAGCATCCACGCTGGATTCCTAAGTTGACTTCTAGGGGCTAGGTGGACCCGAGACTGGTCCACAGTGGCAGGGAGGCACCCTTTGCCAAGTGCCAAGGGCTCAGAATTTGCCCTATTGTACCTGGGTACAATGGGCGCTGAGCAGGACAGGGACACTGACAGGACATAGGAGCGGGGTGGGCAGGGCTGTGTCCTGCCCTGTGGGGGGGCACGCCAGGCTCTGGCTGTGCCAGCCACCCTGGCAGGGAGGGAAGTGGGGGAGCCCTTTAAGTCAACTTTAAGTCGATTTAGGGCTAATCTGCATGTACACTGGCTAAATCGACTTAATGAAGTCGACTTAGCCAGTAAAATTGACTTTATACTCGGTTTTATAAAGTTGACTTTAAATTTCCTTAAGTCGACTTAAGCAACAGCTTAAGTCGACCTAAGGAAATTGTAGTGTAGATGCATGTTAAATTAAGTCGACTTAAGCCAGATTAAGTCGACTTAATTTGTAAGTGTAGACGCACCCTTTGTAATGATCCGCATCCTAATACTAACAAGGCAAAGGTAGTTCCTGGCCTGAACCTGCAAAGTCAAAAACATTTACAGAATGGTATCACATTATGTTACCTCCTAAGGAGTTTCCTTACATTAACATCTTCAAAACTCAAATCTCTTTTTATTTTTTTAAAAAGGGAATATAAAAATATATTTCTTTGAAATGTCTAGGTTTTTCCCAAACTGTGGCAGCTTCAAAGGAGTTCCCAGCAAAGTGATAGAAGTTCTAGTTTAAACTAAAGGTAAATTGTAAGATCCTGAGTTCTTGGCCCACCCATGGAGGACTCAGATATTACTCTTCTCACTCCTCCTCCCACCCAGAATAAAAATCTGATTATGCATTGCTTGTGCATTTTTCAATGGGACTTTTGCATATACAAGGATTTGGTGCAGATTTTTTTTAAAAGATAGAAACTGCCTGCTATGTGAAAGTCTCAAAAGGAACTTCTGTCAAAGAATGTAATTTTATTTTTAAATATTTACATTTTAACATTTCTATTCTTTATTTTAGTAGAATTCTGGCTATGAGTTTTACTAAATCCCGCTCCAGTAGCAGGGTTGCTACATAAGACATTCTCTAGCATTGTCCAATCTAGTTATAGTCTCAGGAGCTCCCCCCGCCCCACAAATATTTAGCCTATAGTACCTTTTTCTTGCTCCACTATATAAAATTACCATAAATTAAAGCCCCTTTATGATCCTTAACAACCCCTATTTATTTTTATTTTCATATTGATTTATTTTAACTGGTTTCATTTTCGGCTTCTTACAGAATGAGGCATTTATAGCGGAGATGTTGACATCTATATCTTTTTGTCCAGGTCCACAGGGAATTAGGGAGCCCAGTGGTGAAAGCCAGAGATCAAGAATTAGGACAACTGGCTTTCTTCTCTGGATCTGCCACTGACTCACTATGTGATACTAGGCATGTCGATAAAGCCTGTATTGCAATTTAAGCTCTCAGTAAGGGAGTGAGGAGGGGCTATATCTTAGTCTTGGGTGAAATTTTGTATTCATTGAAGTAAATGGCAAAACTCTTGTTGACTTCAAAATTTCAGCCATTGTGCCAGGCAGTCACCACCGCTACACCCTTTAAAAAGATGCTGCTTGTCCACTGATTTAACTTAGCCCCCATAGGGGCTTTTAGTACGGCCACCGTCCAGGATGAAGACTGTGGCTGCCTCCCATGTGAGAGGTAAAAGGGCAAAGTTTGGTTTAGCATTTACCCCTCCCTATGCCTCAGATTGTAAATCTATATAATGGAATAATAATTCCTCCCTACCTCACAGAGCGCTGTGTACTTTCATTAGTGTTTGGAAAGCTCTGTCAACTCCTGATCTGAAAAACACTACAGGAGTGCAAAGGAGAAGTTTTACTGAGATGAGGATTAATGCTGTGTTATGCTGTCACTCCAGCACTCACACCCGTTAGAATTCTCAAGTAGTGATTAGATTAAATTTGTTTTCTAATCAAAACTCATTTTCAAATGGGAAAATGTACATCAATAAAAAATATTCTTTTCAGAGCTAGAACTGTCTTGGCTCAATTCACTTCTCACTTACCGCTTTATGCCACTGTAGCTCCCCAGAGACAGTAATCACCCATGATTTCCACCAGTGTAAAAGGGAGAGGAATCAGGCCTTTATATTTATTTTCAATCTGAAAGAACATGTTTTGATGTTAGTTTCCACTGTACCAATCATTCTTTAATATATGATATAAATTCTGAAAAGCATCAACCCGAATAACTTCATCACGCTGTTCAAAAAAAGATGTAATTTGCCCTGTTAGATTATTCTGTATGTGTAGGTAAAGTTCCAGATATTTAAAAATTGTGTTAGAAAATAGGGTTGTGTTTCTGTTATTTAAAAACCAATAAGCTTTAAGGGTATATTATTGCATGTGAATGGCAAGATGTAGTTCATGACCTAAATCTAATGGTTACTTTATCAGTTGCAATGGACAATTAAGTGACTGAGTAGTGAAACTGACAATGAAGAGCAGATTTTGCCTTCGAGCAGCTTTCAGGACTTAGATTTCACTATATCATGTTCAGAAAGGTCAGAGCTCTGGCCAGATGACCACTATAGAAGTGCAGATGGCTCTGTATGTCACCTGACTGCTATGGGCCTCTACAACCTGCTGCAGAGGGCTGGAGTTCACAGAAAGGTTACCAACATATACAACTGCAGAGCATTACGGGTTTGTGAGCAACATGGCACTCCTTTTACTGAGTTATCTAAAGTATCAGAAATGTATACAGCAGCTAAGGATAGAGGTGCAATGACAGATCATAGACACAGACGCTACAGGGATGCCACTCAGACAAAGAGCTTCAAATCCTTACTTCTGATCACTCCCCATATATGAAAACCTTTCTGGCCCCCATGCCAGCCCTACTGACCTCTCACCCTCCCCCCCGAGCCCTTCGTAGGTGCCAGGGGCAGAGCCAGCAAATGCTGGGGGCGGGGCCAGCGGGGGAAAGAGCCGCTACACTTGCGACAGCTCCTGTGGCCCCAGGCCCCACTGTTGGGCATGGCCAGTGGGGAGAGGAGCTGCCACACACACAGCAGCTTTTGCAGCTCCATGCCTTGCTGAGGAGCAGGGCCAGCAGAGGGGAACAGCCATGGTGGTGATCAGTGCTGCAAGGCTGAGAGCCCTGCGTGCCGCTCAGAGTAGGCATGTGTGCCACCTTTGGCACATGTGCCAGGGATTGCCGACCCTGAGGTACACTCTTCCCTACCGCCCCAGTTACATAATCCTCCCTTTTCCTTCCATCTCCCCCACCCCCAAAATATTAGGGATTTGCTTTTTTAAATGATTAGCAAACATACATCCAAATATGTCTATTTTTGCAGGTGACATTGAAAAATATGCACAATAGATAACTATGCATGCAAAGTGACCAGGACCAGAACTGGTCTTTTCATGTACAATTCCCTGCCACAGTCAGAATTTCTTCACCTGCTGCCTCTCTATGCAGCCGGTCCTCTTTCTGTGCCATAAGCCAGTTTAGATGCTCAGTTTTGGTATATACACATATACCTTATGTACACATTTTCCAAGCGCAATCATGCACCTAATCAACACAGGCTCACTCTGGCCTTATTTTGAACCTTCTAGAAATTAGTACAGAATAGCTCAATTAAGTCTAAAAATTGATTCAAATAAAGTTCAGCTAAAGTCTGAAAGGTATCTTAGCTAGTTTTGTGGTGATTTCTAAGCAGACCTTAATAAAAAGAGATGTCATTTGACGACTCCTACAAGACAACCCCTCACAAGTCTGACTACCTGATTCAGTTTGACTAGAACTTCACATTAGGTGTCTGGGGAAACCAATTTTCATTCTAAAAAAATGAATCCTGGCTAGAGTTGGATTAGAAATATCTATTTTTCAAAAGCACTGGGTAGGTGAAAGATGGTTGGTTATTCTTGGCTGTTTATTCTTCACTCATAAAAAACAGCTGGTTCACAGTCTCTCTGTCTCTCATTTCTAAACTCACCCCTCCAATGTCACCTGTTGTGACTCAGGCCCCCACATCCAGTCATCACATTGGCTTAAAAATTGTGTGATTTTTTTTTTTTTTTTTTAAGTTTTGGTTCTTTTTCTTTTCTTTCTGGGTTCTTGAGCCTTTAGCATATATTTTGGGTGACATTGCCAAGATTTTCTTTCAAACCATGAGAGCTAGAATCTTACTTATGTTTTGGTTTTTAACTGAAAGCAGAGATTCATACTTCATCTTGTATCTCCTGTAGCTGTAGCTCAAAACACCATGAGACTCAGGATAATTCATGAGAACTGGGAACACTGCCTGTCAGTTCCTCACCTCTAGAAAAGATGCAGTGGCAGGTCAGAATGAGCGCTTTCAGGATCAGTGCTTCTGTAAACCCTAGTCCCAGATCAATGCTTAGGAACAAAAAGTCTGGGCTACTTAGCTACAACAGAGCTCACCTTCACTCACTCACTCACTCACTCACTCACTCACTCACTCACTCACTCA
>ML685793.1:6420378-6434843 GCA_007922175.1 Pelusios castaneus | reverse complement strand
TCACTCACTCACTCACTCACTCACTCACTCACTCACTCACTCACTCACTCACTCACTCACCTGTCCTTTGCACCATCCACAATCATCACCAAGTGCACTAAGGATCAACACTGATGAGGACTGTTACTTGCCTAGCTGCAGGTGTCCGGTGCTTTGGTGAGGAAGGGCTATGTCTAGCTATGCTGGTTATGTCTAGCTACATGAAAGGTATATCCACTGTAACTAATGTTTGCAGCACAGTCTCTTGAACAATAACCCAGCCAGTCCTTCCACCTCTCCCCACCTCTGTTGCCCCAAGCAGCTTAGGTGTTTCTCCATATACCCCAGGTTCCCTCTCTTTCTTTATCAGCAGTCACAGTTCCCCGCAGCATCCCCCATTTCCATGCACATTTTCCATTTCCCCACAATAACCCTCTACTGCCTCTTTTCATGTGTCCTTTTTGTCTTTCCTAGCAAGTTGAGATTCCTCCTTTGCCCTAGTCATGTGTCTTCACATTCCAGCTCAATTAGTAGCACCAAGCCTTTTCCTGCTCTCTTTAACCACAGCCAATTTCTCTCCTTGAGCAATCCCAGGACTGTATTTTGATCCCAGTCCTGACACCATCTATCTTTACGATCTTTGGACCAGACCACTCTGCCTATAATTATCATCTCTACATAGTTAATTTGTTAATAAAAATACATCACTATTCCCCCCTTTCTTTCAATATTTCATAGTAGATTATGAAACACACGAGAAATAAAAATTGGGGGTAAATGTTACTCTTCAGTATGTACCATGTAATACTTTGTAAAACCAGTCTCTGACTGCACATGAAATACTTCAGCAACAAATACTCAGATATGAGGAGAAGCTCACATTAACTTATGATAAAAGGAGATACAAAGGAAGTTAGGGTGAGAGTTACAAGCACATATTGAGGAGTGAATAGATCTTTGTCTATTCCACTAACGTTAAAGGATTTCAGTATAATTAAAAGAATGAAACCAACTGGAACTTTTTATGTAACCGAATTAGCCAATTATATACCCCTCAGTTCTCAGTGAGTGAAGAAATGGAGAATATGCCAGTCATAGTCCCATTAATAGCTGCCTTCATTTAGTTGATCAGAGTGAAGGTGAACCGCTTCATTGTGCTCAGTAGAAACACAGAATAGCAGATGGTCCCTGCCTCAAAGAGTTTACAATCTAACTAGACAAGACAGACACAGGTTGAGGGAAGGGATAAAACACAGCAGCAGAATGAACAGTATGATCGCAGCAAATGTTAGCGTAGTGCCACATTTTTTTTCTGTTGGGTTTAGTAAGGGATGAGAAGGGAGGGGGTATAATTCTCTAAACAACTTATTTTCCAACTTAATTTTTTATAATACATCCATATGGTTGAAGATTATGTTCTCCTGATTGTATTTGCCCTGCTTCAACTCTAACAATAAGACATTCTTTGAAGACTAGAGGGCAAGGGAACAGCACACACACATTGCTGACACAGGCCTAAATTCAGCGTTCCTTATTTTAAAGCCTAACCCCTGTTGAAATCAACCGTAGTTTGTTCCGTTAAAGATGGCATAAATTTCCACCAAATATTTTTTATTCTGATGGCAAATATGTTAACATTTTCTTGGCTATTCGGGTCTAATAATTTCTCCTTTACCCTGCTAAAGCCAGGATTCAGTCCCCTCATTCACATGTGAGGAGTAGTTTTACTGCTTTAAATTTGCAGAATAAGCTAAACTCACCATTATTAAAGGTGGCAGAATCAGGCCTTCAGTGTGCACTGTTGTACAGTAATTTGGTGGTCAGAAACAAATGTTGGATTGTAAGTCACATTCACTTTCATTTAATTAAATGCATGGAGTACAGTGACATCTATAGGAGATTCAGTATTACTACAATAAAGCTTGTTTTTCCTTGATGCTTTGTGTATACGTAAGTTATTTCACAACAAAAATCTGTTATCTAAAAAGTATCAGGAAAAGGTAAATTAAACATCAACATTTTAATGTAAGTGAGGTCTCTCCTGAGAATTAAAATGAATTAAAATGTATTCTGCAAAATACTCTCAAACACGGCTGTAAAAGCTGATGGGAAACTGAACAATTGCTATGGTAACCATATAAGAACACGGAAAGTAGGAAAAGAGAGAAAGCGAAGAGGATACTTTAATGAGAGAGGAACAGAAACATTTTTATTGAACTTCTATAGTAAACACTGCTTAATGCACTGAATAAGAGATACACAAGAAATTCAAAACCCGGTAAATGACCCTATTGTTCATCTTACATACACATGCTCATTGTTCTGTACCTTTTTCTTGATACATGAACAAAATGCAGTGAAGGTTACTCTCATACGCTATGTCTACACTTGTAAATTCAGGTCGACTTTAGCTAAATCAACTTAGCATGTCTACACCTAAATTTTAAGTCGACTTGGGGGGGGAACTTACAAAGTCGACCTAGAGCGTCCACACTGGATGCCTAGGTCGACTTCTAGGGGCTAGGGGGACCTAGGGCAGGTTCACGATGGCAGGGGGGACACCCCTTTTCCAGTGCCAGGGGGCAAAGGGGGACAGGGACCCTGGCAGGGCATAGGAGCAGTGTGGGCAGGGCAGAGCCCTGCCCTGTGGGGGGGCATGCCAGGCTCCCCCTGTCCTCCCCTCCGGCAGGGAGGGCAGTGGGGGAGTCGTGGAGTAGCCCTAAGTCGACTTAGGGCTACTCCAAGTCTACACTGGCTTAAGACGACTTTAAAAAGTCGACTTAAGCCTAAAGTCGAACTAAAAGTAGGTTTAATAAAGTCGACTTAAGCAAACTTAAGGAAACTGTAGTGTAGATACAGAGTGAATTAAGTCGACTTAAGCAAGCCTAAGTCGACTTAATTTATAAGTGTAGACGCACCCATATTGAACAGGTGGCATATTTGCCCCTTCTATACTGAAACCTGTAGGATAGGATAGGAAGTCTCTGAAGTTTAACATCAAAGAAGTGTCTCCATTAGTGATGTCAGGGACATGAGGTTTCTTGCATTGACAGCAGGCCATGGGATAGTCCACAATCTCCATGGATCCAGAGACATGAATAGGAGACCATGGCTCCTACACAAAGGGCTTGTGTCCACCAGATCATTCCCTTTTTGGCCCTTTTGGATATGGACCTACAGGAGTCTTGCAGCTGGCAGTGTTCACAAGAAGCCTGCATTCAGGAACCAATGGATGTACTCCAGATTTTCACCACTGAACAGAGAGTTTGGTCCCCATTGCTTAAGCAAATAAGGAGGGTAATGTTTTCTAGTGGGTATTTCTACTGTTTTACCTCTTACACAGCAATGAACCTAGCTCCCAGAAGTTTCCTTTAGAAGGGAGTGGTTCAGGAGAGTCCTCTGCAGTAGAATCACTCCAAAAGGAAATGGCTCACTCATTTACAATTTATCTGATACAACATGCTGTTATGGCAATTAGCATTAGCTCTACCAACTGCACAGAAAAAAACAGTCTTTTCAATTCTTCACATTGATATAAATAAGGATTCAACTGCCCTCATCTCCCGTCTCATTTCCTATTTCACTCCTCTTGCTTGTTCTTCCCAAGCATCCCTCCAAACTACCTCCTTATAGCTTTCTCCCAAGCCTCAGATTCAGCCCATCTTCCATTATGCCACTGATCTTAGAATTCTTATCCTCTACTCGGCTCACCAAAAAGCCACCATAGTGTTCTTCAAATCTTTTTTCACAAAGCACTTTATGAGTGATATAATTCATCATCAAAATTATTGCACCATGCACTCCTTCTACTTTAGACTCTGTTTATATTATCTGCATCAGGATTTGAAAAATTCACCTGCCCACTAGTCAGTGACATGTAGGAAAGTCCTCTGTGTTTTTATTTACATGTATATATGCATGGATAGTGTGAATAAATAAATTTGTGCAATTCCTTCAAATTTCTCCTTCTCTCTTCCAGCAGTCAGTGGGAATTGGAGCTTCAGATAGCTACCAGCCAGAAGCTGAGAAGCCACTGAGGAGGACTTAGCGATTGCAGTGAGTGGGTTGGCTTCTCAGCAAGCTTTGCTTGTATCTCACAAGGGTTACTGCAGCCCCCTTTGCCCAGGGTCTACAAGATACTGCTCACACTACAGGGTTAAGTCCTCATGGCAGAAAACCAAAGCCCATAACCCAAATGCAGTTGAGGTCAAGCCCCATAGAGCACTCATGAGTTCATCTACTTAGGCTGCAAGTAAAGTTCCGATAATTTTGCAACACATCAGATGTTCTTTGACAAATAAGTCTCACCTTCCTGCATGAAATCCGTATGTCAGCTACTCATGCAAATACTACTCTATGCTCAGACAAAATTCAGGATCTACGAAGCCTGTGTACTGACTATTGCTAAATGGGTCAGAACTGGCTAGGGACATTCAATATGCATTGTCTGCACAACAACATGAGCATAAAGTGATGTGACTTTGTGCAAAATGTGTAATCTTGCGGAGATCGGGCCTTCCTTCAATAGCTCATTATACTGAAAAGTAGCTTTGCAGACTTTTGGGCCAAGGCACTGGAATGGACAAAAATAGCCCAGGGCACCATGCTCTCAAACTCTCCATTAGTGCACAAAGGGGTGCATATCCTGAACCGACCTGATGTTGCATGGGGGGAGGAGCGGTCACCCTAGAAATGAGTGGATTCATAGGACTGAGCTGGATATGGGACCTTCAAAACAAGATGCCTGGTATGACACCATCAATCATGGTCATGACCAGAGCTGTGCAGGAACAGGAATTTCAATTTCCACAGAAAATTTCACATTTCTGAAATATTTGTTCCAAACTGGAACACAGAGAAAGAAAATGGAATTTTATGGAAAGATACAATCCAAGCTCCCTGGGCTCCTAGGCTCAGCAACTCTTTGTTTGGCAGGATACCATGGAGCAAAGAGGCTGTGGAATCTTGGACCCCAACTCCTTGTCAAGTAGGCTGTCAAGGAGTTGCAGAGTTTGAAAACACGGGCAGTATTAGAATCAGCAAGTTCCTCCAGAACCTGTCAATTTCATCAAACCAGTATTACCAATGGGAAACTGTTCAGTCAGAAAGTTTTTGACAAGCTCTATTAGATACATTTTCTAGCTCTTTTCTGCACTGGAATCAAAATATAATCCCTGTGAGGTAATGACAGCATCAGCTCTAGAACACAGATTATTTCAATAATGTACTTCTGTCAATACTTTCTCTAATATCAGTAGGACTAACATTTGGAGAAACAATGCTCTCATGGGTAAGGTTTGCATGATCAAACCAGAAATTTGCACAATGCTGTCTTTAGGGCTTGTACGTAACAATCATTCTGTGAGTTTAGTAGTTTAATATGCAAAAAATATCATTTCTCTGAAAGGGGCAAAACTCCCATTAAAATCTATGTAGGCAAGAGAGGGATCACACTGTATTGTATATCTTTAGCTGATTTCTGCATCTTCATAACCCAAATCTCTCTCTTTTCCCATCATACACCTGCTCTCCAAATGGTCATTATGCATATAAACACCCTTCTCAAAGAAGTGACTTTACACCGCCTACCCCAAGCCTCTTTTGAGAGAGAAAGAGAAAGTGCATTTTAAAGTACAACCTGAAAATCAAAATATAAAAATCATCCAAGATAAATGAAAGAAGTTTAAAATTCTCAATACAAATGTATTTTGCTATTAAAAGGAAATCTAATTACATTCCACAGCAATAAGTACCATGTGAATCTGTAGTTGCTATGGTAACAACTTATTTTTAATAAATTTAATTAAAAATTATCTTTGAATACACACACTGTTGGTATGTAAATGAAGGGTGCCCTAAGCCAACCTAAAGAACATTGGGGGGGAGGCAATAAATGATTTTTTTTTTAAAGTAAAAACAGCTTGGATTTGAGGATATTGAGCCCCTTTGGAGAAATGGAGAATGAACAAGTCACCATACAACATTTTTCCCCAAGGCTGAACTGGCATTTAAATGCAGATAAAGAGGGACTGATTTACTCACCATATAATCTCAATAAAACACAAGATATTTTTCATGCCCACCCTCTATCCACTCCAGCCCCTGTCAAATGGCAAATTCTCTAGGAAAAACCCTCAGCTAACACAATGAGAAGCCTCCAGAGACACATTATCATTGTCTATTATATCTACAGAAGACACATATATATTATTAAAGTAGTTCACCACTGGATGTCATTGTTATTCCACAGAAATACAGCAAAGAAAAAATTCTTTAGCAGTTAGTGCTACAGAAACATTGAGCAACATATCACAGCTTCCTTGTAAAGTCTGATTCAACATCATTATCTTGATTTCCAAACACAACTTAACTATTTTTAAATGGATACATATGCTGTGTGTCCTATATGAGCATTTAAAATAGCTGACAAAACATTGCATCAAAGAGCACAGTACATTGGTACAGTAAATTATTCATGTGCTAAGGTGTTTAGTGGGGTTTTTTAGTGTATTCTGGTTTGAGCTGAACTTGCAAAGTTTGGTGGCAGATATATTTATTTCAATTTTCTACCCCCAGGACTCTAGAAACAGGAAGAAAAATGTGTTTATGGCCCCACTTCTGCAGTAGCATTTCATTCTATTGCACAGATCAAACTGCAGGAATGGATCTGCATCTGTTATGTGTCTCCCTCTGTGTTCAATATATAGACCAGTGGCCTCCAACCTGTAGATCACAATCTACTTCTGAACAGCAGTTGGAGTTAAACCCTATGAGCATTGTGCCATCTGCTGGTGAAAGGTTGGAGACCACTGATATAGACGATGCAAGCCTGTCATTTTGAGACCGTGGTACTGTAGCTCAAGGAGAAGATATGGGCAGTTTCTCCCACAAAGCTCCTGCCATATTTGTTGAAAGGTTTAGTGTACTTGTAATAGAAGCACAAACAGGAGTGCTAGATTATTTCATGGCTGTAGTTGAATGAAAGCTTATATCCTTTTCAGAGGGCACTGAAGCATGGCCATAAACTCTACTGGTTAGTGTTACTGTGCCTGCCTGATGCTCCCATCATAACAGTTTGTAGCCACCTATTGCAGTGAAGAAGTAGCTGTATGCTGTGCCATCTACAGGATGACAGAAGGACCTGATTCCTGTCAGATTTTTTTCCACTGGACCAGAGCTTAATTCCTTCCCAGCTGCCATTGCCAAGCCTCAGAGACGGTCTGTCTCAGTTTGTTTTGCTCC
Source organism: Pelusios castaneus (assembly GCA_007922175.1). Taxonomy (NCBI): domain Eukaryota; kingdom Metazoa; phylum Chordata; order Testudines; family Pelomedusidae; genus Pelusios; species Pelusios castaneus. The sequence continues at coordinate 6,427,622 of ML685793.1, read as the reverse complement.
TAGTAGGCTCGTGACTGTGACTCTCTCTCACAACGAGTCAGGCTTTGACTTAATTCTTTGGAACTACTCACACACAGAGTTCTACATGTACTTAGTACTTCACTGAATGGGTTCTGGTCTGAAATAAGTGAGACAAGAACTAAACCCAGTGTGCATGACACGTCCCTCTGGATTTAGTTTTCAATAGAAAATCTTTAGATTAAGCTTTTGATCTGTGGGTTACACTTCGGCAACAACTGAGTATCAGATACCGAAACATGATATTAAACATATGTCCAGTAGTGATTTTTTGGATGTGTAAACATGTATTGCAGATCGATTAGAAGTGATACACATTGAATCTGTAGCTTGGCAAACAGGTATTCAGTTTTGTGGTGAACTAGTCAACTGTTGCCAGATTTGCATAGATGGGGGTGAGGAGAGAGAGCACAGTAGTTCATTAATCCTTCTCACATCTCCCTTGCTCACTCTGGTATCAGGAGGTGTAAATTAGAAAGGCAAATGTATGATCTGAAATGTTTTCCAGTTTCTTTTTTTAGAAAGTGAAGCCTTTAGCACTGTGGGCACACAGAGTTTTTTGGTTTCTCACAAAGCCACCAGGAGCTGAGTGGCATAATGAACCGCAGCTCACAGTCCAGTCAGAGCTACATCATTAGCAGAGTCCTCCAAGACAGTTTTGCATTTCAGTAAGCAGCAGGCCAGCATGTGGGGAGGAACAGAAATGTTATGGTTTCTCTTGCAGCAGCTGGGCAAAGGTGGCTTCTTTCTGCTGTAGGAGGAGATTAAAAGGAGTTCCATTTCTTACAGGGGCAGAGGGCCAGATAGCTATTTCAGGGATCAGGAATTGGAAGTCAGCAGAAAGGAAATGTGGACCAAAGGACAAAGAAATCAGAATAATCTGGACTGTGTCATTTTCCTCCCCACATCACTATCCATTTACTCATAGGGGTCCCGGACCAAAGCCAATTTACTCAATTACTGTCTATTGACTTCAGGCAGGTTTGAATCAAGCCCAGGATAAGTGGCTGTTCCATGTTAGCAGTGCATGTGGCTGCAATGAAAATTACTCTTGGGTTCAAAACCAGCCTTTATTGTTGGTCTCAGCTTTTTAATTTTAAAAAAATCTTTCCTTCTTTCCATTACTTTTGCTTGCTCTTCTGGCTCCTGTGATGAACTAGCAGACCAGTATATGTAAATCTTCCCTATGAAACAGCTTTACTGTGACCATCTCATACTCCTGTGATGAAATCGTGATATCACACAGCCCCATCTTGTACTCTTTGTCATATATACATGTATCTGCAACATGTGCTATCCACCATCATGAGTCAACATCGGTGACTGAACCTCCATTGCCTTGTGCCTTGCATCATCACTGAAGTCAGGTGAAGCGAGTGCCCATTGGCTGTAAAATGCTACCTTTTCTGTTCAATAATAAAAACATAGGCATATGCAGGGCCGGCCCAAGGGTTTTTGGTGCCCTAGGCAAATTATGATTTTGGTGCCCTCTTCTCCCATGTAAGAGATAACATATTAATATTTTTTTAAAATAAAATGCCTTCCATCTAATTCGGTGCCCCTAAAGTCTGGTGCCCTAGGCCAGTGGTTCTCAACCTTTTGCAGGTCGTGACACACTTGGTGGCATATCACAACCCTACAGAACACACCAGCCCACTGCTTCCAGGCCAAATCAAGCCATCACCCTGGCTCTCCACGACACACTTTCCACTGTGTGATAACACAGTAATGTGTCCTGACAGTGGTTGAGAACCACTGCCCTTGGTGACTGCCTGGTTCACCTAAATGAGGGGCTGGCCCTGGACATATGCATCTATGCAGGACAGAAGGCAGCAGAGAATTTGACTCAGGAGCTATCTACTTTGGAATGGGAAGATTCCCTTATTTACAGTGGGGCACCATAGCATTTCCTTCTACCACTGAAAGATCCTAGTCAAGGCCTGAGCTGCAGCATGATTCACTAACAATACTGCTCCATTCAGATTAGGACATTCACATAGCTCTTATAATATCAGTCAAATATGGTCTGACAGGTCAAAGTTGTAGTTGCTATATACCCTTAGACTTGGTTCTAGCACTTTTTCCAATCGCTCGCTGTTCTTTTCAGCTGCTACTAGATGGCACTCAACACTCTCTTCTTTCGCAGTTGCAGCATTTTAGGGTTAGGTTGTATAAGGCTGCTTTGTTTGTTGTTCCCGTTGTTCTGCTTATGGTTTTGTGGTATGTTTCTATTTTAATACTTTTTTACTTTGTTGTTTTTTTTCAGTAATGTTTTCCGGCCTAGACATTAAATATTCCTTCCAAATGGAAAAAAAGCAACTTTTCAATTAGCCTGCCATTCCCCTGGTGTTCCATTTACCTTGCTCAGCACAATGAGTCCCTCTGAACTCATCAAACTTTCAAGAGGTCTGTGGTCTTTTCAAATAAAAGAACTAGTCCACACTACTTTCACTTGTAAATTATTACAACACTCTATAAATTAATTTGCACTTCCTTCATATTTCATTATTTGGCTATTTTAGAACACATGTTCCAGGTGTGAAAGAACTTAAGGGAAAATAGACAGCACAAGTAAACCTTTTAAAAATATTTTCATCAAAAGCTTTTATAGAATGGAAGAGTTGGTGATGGACCAAATCAGACCCTCCATTTTGACAAGGCAAATCCAAGGTAGCTGGATTTTAAATGGTGTGAGTGAGGGCATAAGTCAGCACATGGTGAATGAGAGAAGAAAACAGCTATACCACATAATGCCACTTGATTTGAAAGGAATTAACAAGGCTGTTCTTAGGAAATGGTTAAGTCCTGTGCCTAAGGAAGTTGGCTGGAAGAGTCATTAGTTTCAATGGTTTCTAGAGCAATCAGAGCCTTTAATAGTAGAAATGGATAATGTCTAATAAACAAAATACAAATACGTCCTTTTATTAATTTTATACAAGACAGCTTTTTAAAAATCTTTTATTTTGACATACTTTCTCCATATCTAGCTTCCCAAGGCCTCCATCACCAAAATCCTGTACTAGCACTTTTCTGCAGGACCTCTAAGCTTTTATGCTCTATGGGTTAATTAATAACCGTAGTAGTTTCTGAGCCTTTCCCAGCTGCCTCCCTGCTACCAGAGCACTTCACTGTGGCACAGAACTACATGTGTAGGACTTGTACACCACATGCTGCCATAAGCATAGGTTTAGCCCTGATTGGGGAAGGAGAACAACGGCATGCTCCTCTGGTTCCTGTGCTAACACAACAACTCAGCCAAACACAGTGACCGGGAGCAGAAAGTGCACACTGGCTGCAAAATGCTGCCATTCTGATTTGGTTGTGTTGAACACCCACTCTGCACCAGTGTAGAGCACTGTGCAAAGTCAAAGGTAGTGGAGAATAGGCCTGTGTATCTTCAAATATTTGACCATCTGAACTATATGTTATAACTCAGATTAAGGAAAAGAAGGGAGCACAGAAATGAACAGGAGCAATACGAAATACATTAACAAGGAAAGAAGCAATGGATTTTGAGGAGTACACTGTGCATGGAACAACCTTCTGCAGCTGAGCTTAGCAGGGGTGGAAGTGCTTTCCAGCTCAAAGTATAAACTAGTGAAGACAGAAGACTTTCCCCATCAATAGCTCCACTAAAGTGGTATGCTCTTGTCCTAGATGAAGCCCAGAGTTTATCTATGACATTGCTTAACACATGGCAGAAGATCATTCTGTTCTCTTTTCATTGTGTGCACCATCCTGCTAGGCTTGTATTTATGTTAGGTACAAATGTTGGTAGCTTTGATTGTCTCTGATTCATTCTGTTTCTCATTGTTATTTCATAGCTCTGACAATATAATTTGTCCAGGAAATGAGCTGAGATCTCTCTTGGCTGCCTTGCCCTACCACCTTTCAGACAGTCCCTCCCACTTTGTTGTTGACATAGGGCCCCAGGCAAAGCAGAACTTGTGGGCTGCTTACATCTCTAGATCTTACGGTCCCACCACCTGGGGTTCTGTTCTGTTTTATTCTATGAAGGTTCTTATATCAGAATCATCCCCATAGCATCAGAACGCCTCCCTATAGTACATTAAGCAACATGATTAACCTCAGTCATGTGTTTTGCTTTCTCATCCTCTCCCTGGGGAAAGGAGTGGCAGATGGGGGAAATGTTTGCAGCGGAGTGTTTTGTTTTGGATTTTTTTATACTGCTACGTGTTTATAACGTAGAAGGCAGATCAAAGAAATTCACCTTGCACTTACAGCAGGTGGTGGTGAAGGGCCTTAGTTCCCAGGTTAGTTCATGCCATAGTCTCATCCCAGAGAAAGTTCTGTCCCCTGTACAAATGTCCTTATGGTCGAAGGAAAGTTGATGTAATCCAAAGAGTGAATTGAATCTGTTGGGACTTGTTATGGTCCCAGTGGTCTTTGCTCATTGCCATGAAAACATTAAAGGTGCATTACTATTGTTCTAATGTAGTTGTTTTCAGAACTACTGTATATGAATTTGACTTTGTTATAGAATCAAAATATTAATGACCAGAGATTGAATGGTTGATAGTTATTGACCCAATTTTACCAGATCCTCCTGAGTGCCTCCTGAACCCCATTAATGTCAAATATCCATTAAAATTGAAGTTCAATGCACTTGGCACCCTGCAGGCTTGGGCTCACAAATATTAAGTCCATGTTTTATTTTAAAGAGATTAAATTTTAATAAATACATTTCAGAATTCTTTCCCACTAGAGTTTAGTTCATTCCCATCCATTAGGAGAAATATCTGAGTTACTTGATAGGGCATGACTATGTTATAGGGCTTTTCTCTCGGTGTGGGTGTGGGTGTGCGCGTGTGAAGCACTTACTGCAGGGATGCCAGCTCACATGAATTTTGCATTTAGTTCTTAACATAGTGAGTACTATGCTTATTCTTAGCTCTTCCAGGAGTTCCTGAGTACAGATCCAACTCTTGAGAAAGTTCTGCCTCCCTCATTCTCTTTACTGGCTAGGTCTAGACATATGAGGAGCTTTGAATATTAGGACAGAGACACAGAATTGGACACTATTCACTAGGGAGTCAATGCAGAGAATGCACCGGTGCGGGGGTGAGGAGGGGAATTTCTCACAAGTAAAAGGGGAATCACATTTTATAAAAAATTATCAACTGTGGGACCTTTTTGCTTATAGTGACTTTTTAATACTCAAGTGCAAAGGTTGCAAATAGAGCTGGTTGGAAGATTCCTTTTCCTTCTCCCCAGTGGAAAGTTTTTGTGGAAAATTTTATTTTTCCCTAAAAACTCAATCAAAGATTTTTATTAGAATTTTTTACAGTAGTGTTTCATAAGAGTTGTGGTCTAGGTATCTTGACCGCCTATTCTCTTCTGTGGGGGATGATCCCCTCTTGGAGATCTTCTGCAGTTCATCATGGTAGTCTCTGGCAAGGATTCATCATTGGAGTTGAAGTTTGGGTGGGGAGTCTGACTCAGAGGAAAATAAGGTCAAAAGACACCCAAACTATAACTCCTAAGAGGCAGCATTTTCAAAAACAAAATATTTCATGTTTTGGATTTTTTGCTTGTTTGCTTTGATTTTGCTGAAAAATTCAGGTGTTTAGTATTTTGATGAAAGCCATAGTTTTCTGTGGAAAAAGTTGTGTGAAAGCTGACAGAAAAATTTTAAGCAGCTCTAGTAACAAATATATAGATCACCCTGGTCAGATTGAAACATGAACATTTGCTGCAGTTGCCATTTGGGCATGTAATGGAAAAGTCAAGAGATCCAAAGACCACAAACTGATTTCATTTGATAACAGATGCCCTTAATAGTGGAGAAAGTATATTCTTAGAAGCCCTTTCCTCTTCCTACCACAGGACCCTCAGTCTTGCCTAGATTCATCTTTAGCCAATTGTTCTTCACTTAGGTACTAATTTCAGCTGGACATGAAGAAAGATGGGAGATGGTGCTGTATTGTGTGGGATATAAATGAAATGTAACTCTAGGTGGTCTTGATATACCACTGGCACTCCATCCTGTGTTGTCTGATCAGCTTTTCAATGGCTTCATACTCCTCACAACACAGCCACTGTTGTGAGGAATGCAAAGAACCTGGATGCACAGGTTTTCCACTTACTATTTCATGGCTTTACCTCCTAACCAATCAAACATATTTCTGTTCTTTGATGCGTTTCTAATTATGGTTTACATTAGTTCATTTTACTAGTGTTTCTCACCTTATTTTCATCCATATTTTGTTTATCTTTTGCCAGACTTCAAGTAAAAGCTTTTTCATTTAAGGTTTGGGGAACAATACAGAAAAAATTGTCAAATACTTCCCCCAGATTATGTCATCAATATCAAACATCTTAGGTGTGGGACATATCCATGTGCTGAAAGTTACTACATTACCCATTTGCTATCACCTAGCTATTGAAGGAAACGCTGCTCTTTCATCAGAAATATTTCTCAGTTTAATTGTTTTGAGCTGGTGCTGCAGTTTGAAGAAACTTTATTAACTTACTGTTTTTGTGTTCTGGCTCAAGAGACTTCTGTACTAGGATATTTGACTGATACTGCCATTCTCTCAAAACTGCAGGTGTTTGTTTATTCATTTTCTGCTAGAAAGAAAAAAATATTAATGGAACTAATGACATCCAAACACCAACAATTTATCCTTATATACCAATATTATCTGGCAAGCCATTGTATAGCCAATAATATATATCAACTCAAAGTCTCCAGTGAGGTAAAGTAATACTTCCAGAACAGAGTAATTAATACTGGTGGTGTTTATGTTTTCAGGATTTAGGGCATTTTATCAGAACCTATTAGCAAGCTTCATTGTCTGCTTTTTTGTCCCGTGGGCACATGTTGAAATAATGATGTTCTATTTAGATACATAAACATCTCTTTTTATTGTTTAATAAAACCCTATGAATATAATCAGTACATATCCTGGAAATACTCAGCTTTATCCTAAAAGTTCTACTGTTCCGAGTACTTGCTATTTAAAACAACATGTCTTACCTCTCCTGACATCTACCATCTCAGCTATTATTTTGGTTCAACTCAGTTGGTTCCTAATGTCTTGTCAACATTTCCAACACTTATCCTAGTGAGGTACCTTAATTTCTTTTGTGATGTCCTCTGCTAAATATTTTCTTCCACTGTGTTTTAAAACCTAATCTCAAGCTCGCTTTCTTTCTTTCTTTCTTTCTTTCTTTCTTTCTTTCTTTCTTTCTTTCTTTCTTTC
>ML685793.1:6404130-6420368 GCA_007922175.1 Pelusios castaneus | reverse complement strand
TTCTTTCTTTCTTTCTTTCTTTCTTTCTTTCTTTCTTTCTTTCTTTCAGCAAACTTGCCTTCCCTTAAGGAGGAAGTTTTCTAATTATCTCCTTCAGGCCTTTTAGACAGTCCTTGTTGCTTCACTTGTCCTTTTATCATTTCAAGTTGCTTTGTCATTGGCATTGTTTACTCCATAGTTATATATGACATTATCTGTGGCTTTCCCCAGCTAGGAAAAACAAACAAAAGACAAACAGTAAAATGATAGAGAAAAATTATCACAAGCCACAGAATAGAATCCAAAAAACCAATTAGAATATAATTGAATATGATTCCAAAAACACATATCCTGCATCCTACCACCACTGAATATTTGAACAGTTTAGACTTGCAACTGAAATGAAACTTCATAACAGGCAGTCTCTTTTCACCCTGACTAGACCAATTGAAAACTTGGATTTCAACACACAAATTCTAGAATCTTTGCAGTTCAGGTGCATCTCTACATATAATAAGTTCCAGAGGGTAGCCATTTTAGTCTGTATACAGCAAAAAGAATGAGAATCCTGTGGCACCTTAAAGACTAAAACATTTCTTTGGGCATAAGCGTTCACGGGCTGCAACCTTCTTTGTCAGATGCAGGTTGTGTGTTGCAGAAGTGGAGGGCAGCCAACGAAATCTTATGTCCAAAGAAATTTGTTAGTCTTTAAGGTGCCACAGGACTCGCATTGTTTTTTCTACATTTAATAACCACCCTTAAACTTTGTATAGACTGGAAATGAAATTGATCCATAGATTCAAACAACACTTGGTTCTTTTTTCGCCTTCATTTTTATATGAAACTGTACTTCCTAGTTTTGACCAAAATGAAACAATTAGAATGAACTGTTTTCAAGAAAAACTATTCTTCCTATTTTTGTGATCCAACCTGGAAAGTGATTTTTTCTCAATTCCTTACACAGAAATCCGTTCAAATGTGTGGCTATGGTGTGGAATCTATTAATAGACACAATTAACAGATGTTACTGCAAAATGTCTTTGAATATGAAGATTCCATCTTATAGAAAGAAAGGGTTGTCTTGTGGTTAAGGAAGTGGACTGGGACTCAGAAACATGGGCAACTCGCCTAACCACCCTGTAGCTCAGTTTCTCATCTGCATATAAAGATAATAGTTTCTTTCTCCTGCCCTTTTTCTGTCTTTTTTGGTTAAATTCTGTTGGGCAAGGCAAGGCTTTCTATCTCTTGCTATGTGTAAGTAAAGCACCTAGCACAACAGTCTTCATCTTAGGTATGTCCCTTAGAAAGTCCTAGGTATTAACATGGTAAACACAATATATAATAGTAATTAGAGTAATACACAGTATGAACAAATGCCTTGCAAATGGTATACTTCATTATGCCAAATTAAGTTAACCATCATGAAATTAACATACATTCTAAGCAAGAGCATTTAACAACATAAGCAGTTAACTTTGAGGGAGACAAAATATTACCTTAGTCATCCAAATATCCCAAAAGATTAATTGCATATGTCAGATATGGCTTGTATTTACAAAAAACTGCATGCTTTAAGCTGTCCAAAAAGAATTCAAATGGTCTGTTACTGTGATGCTACAGTTTAGGATACCATCATAAACCAGTTCTGCAAAGTGTACTATGCCACATCAATATATCAAAGCACACTAAGAACACTGGTATTGTCATTGATGCATGTACTACTGGAAAAGCAATTGATTATGGAATTATTGCAATTCAGCAAGTCTTGTTCCCCAATGAATCTGTACTTCAAGGCATGAGTGACTCAACGATTCAATTCTCAGTCCAGTAACATTTCAAGCTCCACAACTGTTGCCAGAATGTAAAAGAGGTTAAAAACAAACAAACAAAAAAACCATGCTGCCCAGAGTAAGACTTCATAGCATATGCAGGATTTTATTTGCTGTATCCACTTGCCAAGCTGTTGAGGGTGAAAGGAGAAAGGGATATAGTAAGCATAATGATTTAGTGGTAGAGTGGACTGAATGCCAATTGAAGGCTTCTTAGGTTTCATGCTCATCTAGACTTAAATTTAAAAATATAAAAGAAATCAGCAACAAATATTTCTCTTTCAGTCTGCAGCTATCTAGGCACATATTGTTCCATTGCAATAATATCTGAGAGCCTAACAAGTTCTAAATAATTTATCTTCACAGTGATATGGAAGTATTGTGAAATATGGCAGCATTATTAACTTCATTTTACAGATGGGAAACTGAAGTACAGAGACTTTGAATGGCTTTCCCAAGGTGAAATGAAAAGTTTGTAGAGGAGCAAGGACTTGAACCCAGATCTCCTGAATTCCAAAAGGAAGACCGTGCATTTTCTCCAAGGTCTTCTAATATAACAAAGGAAAGAAAGAATGGGAACTAGTAAACTCTAGACAGATGTATAAGCAGCTAGAACAAGTAGGAATAATAACCTGCCTAGAGAATATAAATAGGAAATATGGCCACACACAGATTGCATGTTGGCAAAGTTACACGGGAAAATTTGACCAAAACATTGAGTAGGTCAATCAGATCAAAACACAAGAGTTGACAACCTGGAACAGCAAGTGATCACATAAAAGAAAATTGTGGAGAATGCGGGAAGCCATAATCATGAGTTTCATAAAGCCTAAACACTGGCCTGAGTGGTGATGCCAGCATCTTACAAGAGTACATCTTACAGAGTTTCTGTTTGATTTATATTTTTCTGATTTTTTATTTTCCCTCAATTTCAAATAACCTGTAAGGGCCTTCTGAGTTCTTGCACAAAGGGAAGTGGGGAACTCTATTTTTTTAGATGTGTTCTTTCCCCAAGTGTTTCTTCCAAATTCATGCAGCTATTAAGGAAATAGATATTCCCTATAATAGTTGTTCTGGGCTGTAGTTGTACTGTCATTCTGGATGGCAGTGGTGCTAGCAACACACATTCCCATTTTTTGCCAGCTAATAAATTGCAAAAAGATAGCAGTGTCCAAAAGGGGTTCTTTGGAGACTTTTGTGCGATGACAGAGCATCTCTAGATAAACATGCTGTCTTTGAGAGTTCATATTATCTGTAAGGTAGGTCTGAGTATGTATGTACCATTACTGTAACAAAATCTTACCTTTCCAGGGTCAGGTCATGTGGCCAAGTCTCAGTTTCCTCTCCAAAGCTTTGTCTCAATCTGTCCAACAGGACTGAAGTAAAAGTCTCCCACTTGTGGAAAGGTTGTTTCTGTGGTTTTAGTGTCCTACAGGCAAAGCAAAATGTTCACCTCTTCCTGCATCCAACAAAAGTCCAAAAATAAAACATATCCTTGGCCCTCCTTTGGCTAAATATTTCCCTCTCTCATATGTCAGCCTTTGTTTCAGTTGACAGAGGGCTTCTCCTAGTAGTCATTCTGTGCCACTCCTCTGCCCAGAATCTTCACTCCTACTAATGCAGTGCTGATACCCGTAGTAGTTTGCCCACCCCTGACTAACCAGTTCCTTCGCTCTCTCCAGGCTAAACAGTTCAATAGCCGTTCTCCCCCACGCTTGGGGTGCCCAAGCCTTGCCTGTGATGATGCAGGGGTCGTATGTACACACATTTGAAAGATGGTATCTTCCCATCCTAACTGAGAGTTTTGGCCTGAGCCCCATAATTAGGAGCTAGGACTCTGTTTCTACCGCAAGTCTTCTGTTGCTCCCTTTGCCATAGCTTTTTATTTCATTCACTTTACCCTCCCCCTGGTCTTTCCACATCTTGCCTATCTCTAGGCTTCAGCACAGATCTCCTTACAGGTCCTTTTTCACAGTCGTGCTGAGTTGCTTCCCCAGCTATCTTGATGGAAAGTCCCATTTCAGGTTCTGGCTATCCCTGATCATTCCAGGTTGAACCAAAGCTTGCCTTAAATAACCCTGTCTTTCCCTGCCCATAGTCACATGATTCCTGGACCCCTCACATAATTTCTTCTGGACTACTTTCTTCAGGAGTGCATTTGTTTGGGACTGAACTGGCAGCATGGCTAAGCATGCCCCAATGATCAAATAGGTCTTCCCCGCCTCTAATTTCTATAGTTCTAAATGGTGAACAATATACAATTAGAGCTAATTTGGCTCCCAGAGTACATAAACCCATCACAAAAGTTCTGAACCTGGAAGGTGTGAGAAAAGCAAGTGAGTACTACTTGTGCCTTACTTATATTTAGCTCTTTTATAACTTAAAAAATATGTAACTCTCATCTGTGTGTCGTCTTTGACATATTTGGACATTTTTCATTTTTAACATTTTGATCAGATGTTATTCCTCTTTGCTTTAGGACTCAAGCAAGCAGGAATTAATCTATATTCATAGTAGCTGCAGAAGTCAAGAGATATTTTAGAAAATGTACCAGCAACAAAATGGCAAGTCAAATATTCCTTACTTATCATCACAGTAACCCAAAAGGTTATTATGGTTAATGATAAAAAGAAACATTACTGGGGATTCCTATACCACAAAGGTAGCATGCTTAATTTGTGTATCGCACTATATACAAAAAGAATATATAGATATTAGAACCTCGATTAAAATGGCTATTGTGAGGGAATAATGGCCGATTTAAAACCCGAATAACCATTTTTCAAAACTCTGAGGTTTTAAGACAGACAGTTTTAAGACAGTTTTAATACTGTGAAATTTAGTTCCTGCAGGCAAAATGTAAGAAAGCTCTGCTCCTTTTACATCTCTAATTCTCTGAAGTTCTTTGCTAATTAGTGGCAGAAATTTGTTCCCAAAATATCTCTAATTCTTAAGGAAAAGAGCGTGGTATGCCAAAAAGGGACAAACTCAAGACATTTGTAGCAATTGTCTTCAAGAAGCAGATCCTTGCACTGAAACAAGTACCATCTTCTGCCAAAATGACTCTCTGGGTGAAATGCTGACGTTACTGGGAGCTTTGACTCTGTAGTTTAATAACAATATTAAAGCCAAATCAGTCACAACAGAGAAGAAAATAATTGAAAACTGACTTGACAACAATAATGAACAATGGATGCCACGAGTCACATTATGTATGCTCTGATTTGCACTGGAGAAATCTAGAGAAACTCAACTGATTTTAAGTGGGATTAGAATTCAGTCCTTAACTTCAGACGTGCGTTTTTTCCCCCCTCTCCCTACCACAAAATACTCAGACTAATCAATGTTATCAACAAATTGTATATAAAGTGCCATTTTTAATGACGGCATTACAAATATATATCTGAATTTATGGGTTCAGATATCCTGCTGAGTATATCAGTGCAGCTCTGGTCACTGATCTATCCCAGCTAAGAATCTGACTCACTAACCTTTCATCTGTATGTATGAAAGGGAGAAGAGAGGATAACTGCACAATGCATGAAGAAAATTACTCTGGGGAAGTTCCATTGCCTGTGTTATGTTGGAGGTCAGATTAGATGTTCACAGTGGTCTCTTCGGGCCTTAGAATCTGTAAAAAGGTGATCACTTACGGAAGCCAAATGTTTATTAACAATTTGCATGAATGATTCCAGGGTGGTCAATTCAGATATTTGCCCACCAGCCTGGAAGAATGGCACTGGATCTGCAGTGGGTGAGATACTTGGGGTGGAATTGCGGTTTGAATTCTTACTGCTCAAGAAACAGCAAAACGCGTCTCACTGGGAAAGCAGAAATCACCCATATCCAGCACCTTCAGGCTTCACCAATCTCCTACAGATGACTGACATCCATAATGGAAAATAATGCATGCTGTTCTGCAAAGATGAAACACTGTTTTAAAAAAAAAGCAGCACACCTTGAGGTAAAAACAAGTGAGAGACACAATGTGATTTCAAATGGTGTGTGTATGAAAACAAGTGAATGTGTGTGAAAAAAATTAGCTATCTGCATGTATCAGGAAGCTCAAGCTGGGGCCAGTGCATCTCTGTTTGTACTCAGGCAGCTGGCCAAACAGTACAGAAGCCATTTTCATCCCATTAACTTTTCATTTTCATTAAATTGTATTTTAGGGAAGCAGAAAATATCTATTTGCTTGGCATTATCCATAGGCACATATCCCACAAACTTCCAGAGTAAGGATAATATTTCCTGACTAATTAATTATCTCCTTATCTCTTTCCCTTTCAGCCTCAACTAGTAAGAATACTGAAATGCCTGTTGGCTGTTAGCCAAGAGGACTCTCACATACTTTTTTCATGTTATACTACTGTGAAATTTAACCGTACCTGTCTCCAGCACTGTTTCCTCATGATGAGGCTGACGCTCATTGTAAAACAGTCTTGCTGCAGAAAAGTGTGGAGGGCAGGACCTTTTCCAATTCATTATCCTTTATTTTGTCTTTGCCTTGCTAGCATGTCACATTCTTCATTATGGCCCCAATCCTGCTCCCCCACTGCAGGCACTGAAGCAGGATTATGTGAACAGGCATTATTAGAGCAAACACTTCCCATACATTTAAGAAAACACCAAATCCTGCCATTCTCAGCCCTTAATCAAAACTCTAAATGATTATAATGGGAGTTTGCCTGAGTAAGAAATCCAAGATTTGGCTATAAATCCATTAAGGGATAGATCTTTGCTCTCACTACAACTTTGTCATTGATTTGATTGGGAGAAGGAATTGGCACTAAAAGGTGAATAGGGCTTGCCAATATTTTATTCCTCTTGCATTTCCCCTCAAGCCATGTATCTTGATCAAATCCAAAGTTTAAAATTAGGATATAAAAATGGGTAAACACAGTATAAATGGATGGCATATCTGGACTTTGTAATGCTAGAAAAAGGAAAGTGATGATCTTCATGAATTCTAATAAGCACTAATGGCTATTTTGTTCAGTACCACTCATCTCCTATCATTGTTAAAACCATTGTTTTAAAAAAAAACAGAACACTTTTTCTAATGCAGCAAGACAGTGGATGGCTGGGACCAAGAGACTTACTTCCATAGTGCAGCCAAAGTTTGTATAAATTAATAGTGCTAATTTAACTTTTAGGCATGCAAATCAACAACAACCAGGGAAGGGTACCAGGTATCTGTTCTCCAATCTCATAGGTCATATTTAGAGATGCAACAGTAACTCAGAGGAAGAAGAAACATAAGGTTCTCTAACAGGGCTGCATTCATTTGTTGTGCTTCCTCTGATAATGAACAACAATTCAAACTCCAATAATTAGCAGAACAATATTTTGGACTCTGCCACCCACTGTACTAAATTGACATCATTGACAAACTAATACCAAATAATTGGTATCTGTTTCCATGTCTTCAATCAAGAGTGGGGAATAGATGATTATGCCACACACATGGCCCTATCTAGAGTAAGGAAACACATGGACTATGTCTACACTTACTAAAGTTAATTTGAATTAGTTAATTCGAACTAACTAATTCAAACTAATTTTAGTTAGCTCAAATTAACTTAATTTGAACTAGAAAAATTTAGTTCGAACTAAGCAAGCGCCATTCATGCCACTTGCTTAGTTCGAATTAGGGAATTGCATTGAGTTCAATGGGCCAGTTAGTTCAAACTAAGCAATTAGTTCGAACTAACATGGCCACATTGGTTAATTCGAACTAACTAGTTCAAATTAACCCTTAGTTCGAATAGCATATTTGAATTTATTACTTTGAATTAAGGAAGCCCTTAATTCGAACTAATTAAAGCCTAGTGTAGCCATGGCTTTAGTTAATTTGAATTAAGCTTCCTTAATTCGAACTAACTTGCCAGTGTAGACATAGCCATGGTGTTACATTAGCTACCATGTTTTAACTAAGACATTTTAAAAGACCACTTAGCACCTTCTGTAAACAGAGTTTAACACCTTTAAAAATATATCCTGGTCAAATCTAGTCTCTGAATTCCACTTAAACATCATCTAGAGACCAACCAGACATAGGATGCCTTCTCAAAGAAAATATTTTCCCTTAAGTTGGAATCAATAACCTAAAGTAATCAATGCTTCCATGTGCCTTATTGGCATCTCCAGAAACAACTTGCTGAATAATCTCAGGTTGAATTTACAGAATAAACAAGCAAACAAAAATCCAGCAAGAGAACAGACACATTTCATACCCATTCCTTCTCTTTCCTGACCACATATGCATTGCCAAGGGGTGTAAAACATAACACAGACGGCCTTTCACGATTTTCTGAGTATTCTGATAGAGTCATTCTGCCATGATTATACTCCCAATGTCATCGGAATTGCTCACTGCCACTGCATGACTTTTATATTTTACATGTGCATGTATCATTCTTCTTCTTGAGATATCCTTTGTTTCTTCCCCACATAACGTTTTATACACCTCTCTGCAAATCCCAGCCTGGCTAAGCAGAGGAGTACACTGTCCAGCCTGCCTAGAGTGGACAATAGAGAAAACCTCCTCCCACTCACATACCTGGAAGTAAGCAGAGAATAGTTAGTACGCTATTGTCTTACCGCAGATTTTCCTCTTACAATATTAGGCCCTTCCTAAAAATGTAAGCAATAATAAAAAAAATCTGCAAAGAATACGCAGCTTTCTAGCTCTTTCCCAATGCACCTACGGAGCTTAGCAAGTGAGTCTGCTGCAGCATGACTGAGATTGACACAGCTCTGATGGTCCTTCAGAGAAAAAGGATTGCTGCATTTTAACCAAACTGCCCAGAAACACAAGACCAAGAGCATGTGGTTTGGCAGTTTCTTTCACTTCTAGGACTTTCTAAAACATTCTTCATTTCTAGAGCTGGCAAGACCATGATTGGGCATAACACTCTGTCAGTTATCTAGAAAAATAAATGATTCAAAATATGAGAGACATGAAAATATATGCAGGAGGTTATAGAAGATGGAAACCCAATGTCATCAGCAGTCTAACAGGTCAATGGTAGAAGGAAAACCAAAGGCCAGATTCCAATATCTTCACCCATGCAGGGCAGTAGTTTACTGTATAGGAAGTTCCATTTTCAACAGGCCAGATTGTAACTCAGCTAACAAACCCCATGCAGGAATCTTACACTTCCGCACTTGATACCCATATCACCGGCAGCAGTGGAGCGAGGAGAACAGCCTGTGTATAGCCCCCTGCTCCCCAGCACTGGTAGAATGGTAATGCATAGGCAGGGGTAGGTAGTGGATGGAGCCTCCTCTCTCCTCTTCTAATATGCTGGCCAGCACAGCTGTACCAACACGACAGGGGATTTAATCTACACAAGGTAGAGGAGCACTGGGGAAGTGGGACTTTAAGAACCATAATCTGGTTTTGGATCAGCTCTTGGGGCAGGCCAACTAATATGCATTACTCTTTGCTCAGAAATTGATAGATTAGATTCTCATGATTTACTGCATTCTAGCCTGTGAACTAAAAAATAATCTTCCTGGTGGATCCAGCCTTTAGAACACACTAGACACAACAAATTAAGACCAAAGACAGATCTGAAGTTATAGCTACATATGATTGCAGAATCCCATTCTCTATACTTTTCATAGATTTGGAATGTGCTTCTGACATCATTTTGACTGTAAGGACATGTAAGTGATTTTGGAGTGGTGTTTTGTTGTTCTTTCCCCTTTCAGATAGATTTATGAACTTTTCCCCTGAATCCCTGTTTGTATGCTTTCCTAACACAGGCCACATCTGAGGAACTCTGTAATAAAGAACTAACAACAAAATCTGGCACACACTTTTCAGCAAGAAACTGCTCTGAATCCAGCTGCTGGACTGTATATTTTACCTAACTGTGGGCAATATGTAATATATATATTCTTGCAGCAGCTGGACTGAACCAGAATGGGTCATATCATGAGCCCACACAAGTCTTAACCAAACTCAAGAATTGTCTGGCTGTGCCTTTAAGCTAAAAACAAAACACAAAAGGTGACAGATTAGTTGAAGCTAAGGGTCTCTCTTAGCTTAGTGCTGAAGAGCTCCTTTCCTGTCCCAAGCTCACTCAGCATTGCCTGACGCACCATCAAGGAAGCCTCCCTAACTGACCTGCTGGCTCTTTATTGGTCAGTGTCATCTCCTGGCCCTTCTAGGCCTTTAAAGAACTAAATCTCACTGGTAGTCTGGCCTGACTGGGCTTTTCTTATGAAGGTGAACGTCAAAGTGCCAATGCCTCCAGCAGGTGGCAGAAAAGGCCTGATAAATCTGTCACAATCCTCAATGGTCCTCTTGACTATCAGACCTGCTCAAGCGCAGGTGATTATGTTGTCTCCTTGTGTGTGTCTACACTGGCAACTTAGGTTGACTTAAGGACGCTTAAGTCGACCTACACAAATCTGCGTCCACACTGGGCTTTTATTAAGTTGAGTTAAGCACTTCCCTAAGTCGACTTCATATCAGCTTTAGTCGACTTAATAACACCACCTCTGAAGGTCAACATAACTCTTAGGTCGACTTCTTAAGTCGACTTAAAGCCAGTGAGGACGGGGAATAGCGGTAAGTCAACCTTATTAGGTCGACTTAAAGCCAGTGTGGATGGCTGTCTACTGTTAAGTTGACTTAACAATGTCGACTTAAAGTGTAGCCACTCTGTTAAGTCGACTTAACAAGGTTGACTTAAAGTCGACCTTGTTAAGTTGACTTAACAGAGTCAACTTAAGTTTACAAGTGTAGACATAGCCCTACTGTCTAGCCAGTAGAGAGTCTATAACCTTTAAACTTACGACTATTTAGTTCAAGTGTTCTCAGTGCAGATGGTTTTACGTTTCATCCCTGCTTATGACTAAGAAGTCTATGCAGCCTTGGTTGGCATAGGCTAATCAGTTATGGATAATGTTGTGTTTTTTAAGAAGTTAACAACATATTTCACAACACAAGACACATTTAAATCTTTGAGGAAAGCTGTGAAAATCAGACGGTGTTCTTTCCCATCACTATTCTTTTCTCTTTTCCCTGTTCAGTGATCTGATCCTCCTCCCACACTGAAGTAAGGAAAGAACACCACTCTGGTTTGCCTCTTGCTTCCTTCCACATTGAGATTAGTCACAAAAGATCTTTGACTCCTCAATACCACTGTTTAAATAAGAGCACTTCTGGAAGCTTACAGATAGATTCTTTCTTGTGCTCAGTGTCTTTCAGGCACAACCAAGTGGGGGAGCTTCACAGGGGCTGGTTGAATTCCCTGTATGGTGGCCTGATACTATATCAATCCTAGAATAGCTCAGTGCTGCCAGTTCAGGACAGCTCTAATATATGCAAGCTGACTATTGCCCTCAAGGTCCACCAACGAGGGATCTCCAGAGTGCTATATGTAGACTCCCATCTCTGATACGTCCAAGTCCTTGCAGGGGGTTGGCTGTAAGAGCGTCACTGGCTCTATTTCAACTGAGTACACCTCTATGCCAGGAAAATCCCCAGCCAGGGAGATTGGGGTGGTTTGTGCGCCACAGCTAGGGAGAAAATCTAGCTTTAGATTTTTTTCTCCCCTTAAGCTCTTCAATGCTGAACAGCATTTGTGGTAATGACTTGGGAACCAGCTAGTGAATGATTATTGCTGAAAGCTGCTGATCAAGAGCATGTTCTAGTAATGTCAAAAGAAAGGAATGTGTGCTGCCTTGTGTCATCAAGCTGCAGAATTTATTTCCAAAGTCAAATGTCTAAAACTGATGCATTTTCCATCAATATAATTATGACTTGTGCATCATAGTTCTCACTATTGAGTGTCATACAAATGTTATATTGAAGCTGTGAGAGAAACATTGACATTATAGCACTTCCCACAAACTGAATCTTGAAGATTCACAAGACTATATGTTATCTCAGATTTACAGCTTTAATAATATTTGGTCATGTGCATGCTTTATGTCTAAAATACTATGAACGGGTTTTGTTTTAGCTATTTATTTATATTGCTGTGGGAACTTACAAGAAAATATCATGACACCTCTGATGCAAGGCTCACCTATGGAAAGACTCAGACACCCATGGAAGATTCACCTATGGAAAGACACTTTTACTGAGAAATGTTTATCATGTTCCTGAGTGCTGATCCTGTCCTCTAGAAACAAAACAAATGATCATTGTTTGGCATTTTAATATTGGTATTCCTGCAATTCAAACACTAAATGTTGTTCAGTTCAAATATTAGCAAACAAATAGATGGCAAAGGCAAGCTCCAAATCAACCAAAGTACTGAGTTCCAAAACAAACACTGGATAATAAAATGATGCTTTTTACCAGTCAGAGAGAAATATCCAAAATGAGGTGGTTGCATCTATTTTTGTGTCTAAGCTTCATTTTTATTTCTATACCACTGTGACTAAATGTAGTTATTTCTCTGTCTCCTGTTGCCCGTTGTGAGCTTAGAAAATGAGTTTCTGTTACAGTGATCTGATCCAGATATCCTAGATCTTTCTGTTGGGGCCCTGATTTCCAATTTGAATACAGGTCTGAATACTGCATCTCTTTCTCTCATGTGATGAACAAAATCACTTAACTCAAGATCTCTGATTCTATAACAGTGTACATGAGGGTTACCTCCAGCAAAGTAAATTACCCTGGTGCAAAATGGCTAGAAGATCAGAATCAAAACCTGATGGTTCAGAATCTAGATCTGAGTTTTGCAGCATGGACTCATCTCTATATACGATGCAATATTAACAGTGATTGTTATTTCTAAAGGTTGCAGCATTATTTCTTTGAGTCCATGATTCAGTGCACCTCCTTTATGTGAAAGGAATTGTATATTTTGAGAATTAATTCTATCCACCTATGTCATCTCAAGCAAATTATTTGTTGTGTTTTTTACACAGTGGAAGCAAGCAGGTGATAATGCCACAGACCAGCTGGGCTTAGTAACTGGCTTGAGGGCTAGGGCTAAGCCATGGAACCTCATGCAAAGCCAAGGAATCTTGAGCCCATAGTTCTTGACAATTTACTCAGACAAGTATATTTTTGACCCATAAGTACAAGATGGCCTAATCTGGGGAGCTGTGCAGGTACAACACAGAGAAAATATAGAGAAAATAAACTTTCCCTTGATAAAATAATATTTGTGTCCCACTTCAAACAGCTACAGCTTCATTAATTTCAGCTCTGACCCCACAGTTTGCTTTCCACAAACAACTGTGCAGACAAAACTTTAATGATAAAAATGTGCACAGAGTGAATAATGAAGAGACACAAACAAACAAACAAACTTGAAATCCATTTTCCAATTTGCAAATGCCATACACACAGTTATGCAAGGGGAAAATAGCACCACACATGGTACATCTAGACTACAATTGAACTATGGACTTGGGGCAGTCAAAGGATCTACTGTGATCTTTTCTATGTACAATAGAAATGTCACTAAAATTGCTAAATTTTAATCCCAGACAGCACGAGTTCTGGCAATGCACAGCTTGAAAGTATTTCTCCTCTTGAAAAGCACAACAGACTCACCAGTGCAAATGTTCCTCCCCAAACGAGTATACACCTGTTGCAGACCTTCAAGCAGCAGATCATTGACTGGGTGCAGTTTCAAAAGCGTGTCACAATGTGGTTGTCCATTGGGAGAACACTGGATTTATCACTGAAGTGCAGGAAATACAAGAACAATAACTATCTATTTCTATTCCTTGAAGATAGAAGCAAGCAGACAGTTAATGTGGTATGGGTAGACTGCTACCATGAAATAGTTTCCTGAGAATTCTCAATTATTTCTCCACTGAACTAAAGAATTGAAGAGAATATTTATACCTAAAAAGTATTCAACAATTTCCTCTGTAATGGAAAATATAGCAAGTAGGCTGTATTTATCAGGGTATTTCTTCATTGCCACTGAGGCCAACATCATCAATGCAGCAGCATCAACTGAAGAGGTCTGTACTGACCTATTCAGTTGATCTGAGGGTGCTCTCCAGTTGACTCAATTAGTCCACCTCCCCAAAAGGAGTAAGGCTGTGTCAAAGAGAGGGTATCTCCCATCAATACAGCCCCATGAAGATGCCCCGCTAGGTGAATGTGAGTA
This sequence comes from Pelusios castaneus, assembly GCA_007922175.1. NCBI lineage: Eukaryota > Metazoa > Chordata > Testudines > Pelomedusidae > Pelusios > Pelusios castaneus. The sequence continues at coordinate 6,406,459 of ML685793.1, read as the reverse complement.
TGTCGATGAGAGATACACAAGCTACATTACATAGCTTGCTTATTGCCCCGTTGATCACCACCACCACCACCAGTGTATACCAGCCCTCCATTGTCAAGATGAAATGCTGATTAAGCAGCTGAATTCAGCCATAGCAGAAACAGCTAAGAGATAAGGTTTGTTCTCAGCATGCCCAACATTAGTGAATGAGATAATAATTAAACATTGACTAATTTACGTATGAGTTGCCCTTACCATAATCAGAACACAGAAAACTGTGAAACAATGCACAAAATCTCCCTAAGTTTTCTTCAACAAAGGTGTAATAATTTACTCAGGGTTACTTTGAAAGGATTTATCAGTAGATATGATAAAGTAAAAGTTTATAGGCTAGAATGCTTAAAAGGAGCTGATCCCACAAAAATATTTAATTAAGCCATAATCAATTATGGTAAAATATTTTTCTGTGAATATTATGTTCTTTATCATAGCAATGCTAACAATGAGATAGAAAATGCAGAGTTAAAGCAAAATACAAAGGTTTACATTTAATCCTCATTTATGTGATTGCATTTAATTCTTTTAAGTACATGTGACCATTTAAATACACTGGACAATTTTGCACTGAACAGTGGAGGCAAGTTTCACGCTGTAGTCAATAGGAGCTATGTGACTATACCTGAAGGACAACTGTGCTTAGAGTCAGGTACTGTTCTTATATTTCTCTAGTACTGAGGCACTATGAGCCAGGATTCTTTTCCCCTCACTTACGTTGTGTTATACATCATTCCATTGACTTCATTTGGAATAAGGTACTACTTAACAGTAAAGGCATCTGTGGTGCGTAGGCCAATCCGGGCCTGAAGATTTTGTCACGTGAGCAGTGATAAGGCTGGGTCAGACTCTTCTCTTGGCCTAAGTGTAGCCATTTTAAAAAGTAAAAAATATATAGTGAGCTTGTCTGTCATTTCTGTGAACTGCTAGAGCTGGTAGCTGTGGTAAACGTTTCCTCTGAACAGTGTCTGTGCCTGCCACAGGCAGCACAAGCCTGCGCCAGACTTCCTCTCAGCTGTGTGGTTTAGTTAACAGCCAATTGATGTTAATGCTAATGCAGTTTTACCATATATGGGGGGGGGGCTACAGCCCCAGCACAGCACTTTCTCTATGAGTACAAAAAGCAGTGGGCTTAAATGCAGCCCCTGAGAAGTCATCACGGACCATCAGTATCCGGTTCGACTGTGAGGTGCCGTGAACCCGTGGGCCTCCCACCCTTCAGTAGCCCGCTTAAGGCGATCATGCAGGGGCTTCTTCTCACCTTGGTAAGCGCTTGATTTCCAATAAAGAGTGCAACTCTGAGCAAGACTGTGCTTCAGTGCTTATTGTCCACACACCAGAATTCCTAAAAGAACTCCCGCTCCTTGCTGAACGACACAGTATCAGAAACTAAGAATGCTCCTATTTACCATTTTTAACATCCTGTGACTTCACGATTTTTAAAAGTAGAACACAATCTAACTGATTCACCTTTCACTACTGCAGTGCATTTCACTTAGTACTCTATTTTGGGTGGTTATGAAGGTATATACTGAGCACCAGGCACATAGGACAGAATAAGTTCAAAGTAGAGCAGTGTTATGGAACAGCAGCACTGTCTCCAGCAAAATTCTACCAGCAAAAAATAGTATATAAACAATACAAAGTATTGGACTTCTACCAGTAAGTAGCTCACTTGGAAAATAAAGCTACATAAAGACTCCATTCAAGTGTGTTAAGGTGAAAATAAACTTTCATGCTTACAAGGTCACAGGTATCATGGCAGATTATTCTATTAGCAAATGAAAAAAACAGCTAGCAAGGGTAGCCGCTACTTGTATATAGCATTGTTCTTTAGTCCTGTTGTCCATTTTGGGGGGGATTGTATAAAATCTTCCCTAGTTCTGGGGACACTATATCATATTAAGGGAAAATATGCAGGTATTTTTCTTTAATTCTAGTGAATAAATAGCATTTATATATTGCTTATTTAGTCCTCCAGCAATGTTTAACACAAATATTTACATAGAAAATTGACACTTCATCATTCTTCAGTTATGCTTTTGACCAGTTTCCATACAGCACTACCACTTTAAAATGTTGGAAGATCAGTGGATCTCATAACACAGCAACCACAGCTTCCTGACTGTATGACCAAGATTGGACTAATAGTACCTTCATATATGCTATCAGCATAGCAGTACTTTATAATGTGTAAAGTACTGCTGATAGATAGATAGATAGATAGATAGATAGATAGATAGATAGATAGATAGATAGATAGATAGATAGATAGATAGATAGATAGATAGATAGA
>ML685793.1:6389233-6404120 GCA_007922175.1 Pelusios castaneus | reverse complement strand
AGATAGATAGATAGATAGATAGATAGATAGATAGATAGATAGATAGAAAGAAACTGAAGACAGCCTTATAATAGGATGTATAGGGCAACCTTAAAAATAGCCAGTGCCTTTAACTCTACCTTTTTAGCGATGCCCCCAAAACTTCCATAACACACACACTCCCACTCTCTCTTTTCACTGCAATGGATAGTTCCTACTTGGGTTTGTCCTATGCTCAAACTCCAAGCTTACTCCCTCGACAGAATATTACACTTGTAAAATTTACAAGCTACTTCATAGCCTTTTAGAGCCAATTCACACTTGCACGCACCAAACCTGTATTTTCCCTTACTCATCATTAAATTCACAGGCATCTGTAATATCTCACCTAATTATTGATAATATCCATTCAAGAAAACCCCAGTGACTTGCTACTGACAACTATTCTGTACTGAAATGATGCAGTGAAATTGAAATGAAATGGATCCTCAAAGTACATATGTACCTCTTTTCTTTGATAACATACATGACCCAGATCTTCTGATATCACAATTTATTTTAAAATCTCCCCCATCTTGATCCTCCTTCCAACACCCCGTCAGAAAGAAAAACATTTTTATTTAATTGATTATTAATCCTTTGGCATGGGATTTTAATGATCAAGCTGATAATGCTAAACAAACAAAGGAAAATCTTGTACAAGCGTCAATACAGATTATTGTGGTCTTACAATTCCATAGAGCTATATATGAGATAAAGGACCTCATTCTTTAGGACGCACACTGATCACTGACAGAGGATAAGAATTCACTGGTATGGCAATAATTTATCATTCATGTACAATTTACCCTCCTCTAAAATATCCAGTATAGGTTAATGCTGGAAGTGTAGTAACATGATGCTATATATAAGAAAGAAGAAGAGAGCATGTGGGTAGGGGTGAAAAACAACAGATTAGATTGACCACTGGTCTCTTCTGGTTCTATAAATCAGGCTTTGATTAAAAACCAGACTGACCTAGAAACTCAGATCTGAATCCCTTAGATTTGGAGGGAAGCATGTGTCTGTGGACTCAAATCTCTAGTACTGATTCATAGATTCTACAGCTAGAAAGAAACGCTATGATCATCGTCTGATATACTATATAACACAGAGCATAGCACTTCACTGTAATAATTCCTGTTTGAATTACAGCAGTGGTTTTTAACCTGTAGTCCATAGACACCAGGAGGGCTGCAGATTCAGATTTCAAAAAGGGTTCACACCTCCATTTGAAATATTTCAGGGGTCCACAAAGGAAGAAAGGTTGAAAACAATTGAACTAGGGTATATCTTTTAGAAAATGTTCCGATCGTCATTTAAAAGTTCCCAGCGATGGAGAATCCACCGCGACAGTTGGTAAATTGTTCCAATGATTAATTACTTGCACTGTTAAAAATGCATGCCTTATTTCCAGTCTGATTCTGTCTAGATTGAACTTCCAGCTATTGGATTTTGTTATAACTTTGTCTACTAGACTGAAGAGCCTACTATCAAATATTGGTTCCCCCTGTAGTGCTGCAATAATTGAGGACTAAAAGGCTTAATTTCATTGTGAGCCTAATTGGTGGAAAACGTGTAAACGTTCATGAATTTTTACAATGACCTGTTACATAAAATTGTTTAGAAGTGATTTAAGACAGCAAGACTGAATTAATTTAAACAAAATGCCCACTGATACCATTCATTGACTATGTTATGATTATAACTGTGAATAGGAGTAGGGTTTTGGAAATCAATGAACTAAAATTGTTTCTTCAGAAATTAGGCAGAATTGGACAGCAAAATATTGAGAAGATGATCCAATCTACCCATCACCTCTTTGGGGGCCCTTAAAAACAGAATTGGTTGACAGGGTCAGGGAGGAAATTTTGTTGAGGCAGGATGATTGCTGCCATAATACCATATCTTTCTACTCTAGTGGGAACACCTGAACTAAGTATTCCACCAGCTAGGACCACAATCTGGTACATGGGAGATCCTACTCTGCCTTCGCCTCCCTCAGGTATCCCTTTTAATCCCACTGTCTCTTTCATCTTATCACCTGATCCTGGAATCAGCTGCACTGCATGGCACTATGAAATGGCCCATCCAGTTCTGCTCAGTCTGCTAAGGACAAGTGAAGGAGTGGAACTTGACCTGATGAGATCGTGTCCCTGACAGGTCCCAGAGCAACAGCTGTGACTGATCAGCTCCCCTGTATTCTGAGATCAACACTTAGCCATATATTCCCCCATCTTTCCTATCCTGTCTCTTCTCTCACTTGTGTCTGATTTGTCAAAAGCAGGAGAGTGTCTATCAACGCTGATTCAGAATTGAAGAGAACTAACCCTTTCTTCACTTCCAAGAAGGAGTGTGACAGAATAAATATACTAATCAATATTTACATTATTTAAAGAGACTTTAATAAGTTTTAAATGTTTTGCATTATCACTAGTTTAAGTCCCCAAGTTCTTTGCCTTGTTTTACTTCTTTTCCTTGTGTGTGCTCCAATTAATACATTTCTGGCCTTTGGCATGAATTTTCAAGTATGTTTGTCATGGCAGCAAGCAAGCTGAGGTCTCTGTGTATACCAAACAAACTCATTTAAAACTGCTTAATAGTAGACTGTTTTAGGGTCATGTTAACACCTTTGACTTTTTGGTCCTACCTACTCCGTGTACAATTAATAAACCAGTAAGCACTTATAGTCCAGAAAAAGGAAGGAGAAAAGAGAGACATGTGTAAAAAGGATGTTATGTTCTAGAGCCAGTTCAGATGCAGCCCAGGATAAGGGAAATCCTGTCAGAAAAGCTGATTTTGCATTATTTCACCTATTTAGGAACAAAATCTCATGAAAAGAACATGAGTTTTGAGTGCCAACAAACTTGAGCTCGAATGCTAGACTTGTTACAATCTCAAACTCAAGCCCTGACCCACACTGTAATCCTAGCCTAAATTTGAATATCTCTTCCTAGGTGTTCAACACTCATGTCTAGTTTTCCAGTTAGCAGTGCGGGCCTGCTATCTATGAAAAGCAGGTTCTTTTTGTATGGGAAAAATCATCTGGTGTTTCCAGCATATCACTATTCTCAGCTGGACACTTTTTGGTGAGGATGAGAATAGTGAGGTTATTTAAGTGTTTTATAGCCAGACATTCACTTGAATTAATTTTTGGCACTTGAAGAAACAATGTGAACCTCATATATACAATTACTGTTTCATTTGTTTAGCTATAGTAAGCATTCTTTTCTAATAATTTCTGTGTTAAGATACAAGTTTACTGTAGGTATATAAACATCTGGGCTAGTTTTGAAAAGTTTTCCAAACAAATTTAGGAAGTCAGAGTAATTTAATTATTGGCCTAATTGCTAATTAGCCACAACATAATGGCAAGCACTTGAGTGTGTGTAACTAGGAAGAGGGCCAGAAGTCTGTTTGTTAGATTGGATATTGTTAGGATCAGAACAAGAAAGTCATGCCAAAAGCAATGTAAATACTTGTATGTATCATACAATGAAGAAGAAATCCACCAGCGCTTAATAGTAATATATAATAAAGTCAAAACAATTTCCCCCACTCTTCCCTGAGCATATTTGTTAGTATAGAGTCCTGGTTTTCAAAGTTGCTGCAGTCTGACTGGCATAGGTCCAGCACGGCATGCAGAGAAGCGCGGGTAGTTAGAGAGGGTATGGGTAGGCCAGACCACTCAGATTAGGCTAGGCTGGGCCACTCAGAATAGGCTGCCAGCTTTTTGAAGATGACTAGAGGGAATGCTTTGCTGCTCAAACAGCAGACAGGACAAGAGTCATTATTTTCTTTGTTTGGACAGATGCTTGCCCAATAGAAGAGAACTCATCCCAGCATAGAAGTTATTCAGTCTGCTAATTGTCTGCTCTGTATCAAAAACAACAAGAGCCCTGGGGCACCTTATAGACTAACAGATTTCTTCAGGCATAAGCTTCTGTGGGCTATAACCCACTTCAGAAATCTGTCAGTCTAAGGTGCCACAGGACTCTTGTTGTTTTTGCTGTACACAGACTAACACAGCTACCCATCTAGGAATGCTCTGCATCAGTTTCCCTAAATGTAAATAATGTCTATTTTTGGAAGAACCAGACGGTATTCAGCCAAATGTTGTGTCAGTTATATAGAAGACTGGAAAGATATCTGGTTATCAGATCAACCCTTCCTCATTCCTATACACCATGCAAGATCAAAACCTCTTTCCTTTTTCTCTTCTCCATCTAAGAAGAGTTACATACTGCAGGATCCAATAACCACTTGTATACCTACAAACTGATTTTTTTGTTATTCAGATACCAAGACTATATAAGACTCCTGCTGACTAACTTATCATGGTACCATTAACACTAGTCATGGATCACTAATTATGCTGTTCAGTGCCTACTGAACTGTAACATGAAGTGAATACAGGTGTGTTCTTTGACACCTAAATAGCTCAATGGATTTCAATAGAAGCTGCATTCATACACTGGAGGGTATAAGCGGATTCTCTATACACAATGGCAATGAGAAAGCTAGCATTTTCTGTCTTTTGAGCCATGAAAAACAATCTTACAGTCATGTAAGCTTTTGTTTATATTTCCACCTATCTATATGTGGATGCATATCAATTTATAAACAGAATTAAAGAAAATCCCAGTTGCAAGCAGCCAAAAGGTTTTGGAAATGCCAAAATTAAGGCACACCCCTCTTCGTCTATATGCATATGACCATTTTTAAATTATTTAATCAATCACAACTTTTCCCAGAGGTCCCCAGCTTCATTCAGTGCATGGGAGGGTCACTGCTCAATTATTAGCTCTTTAATATTTCTTTGCATCATTGGCATTAGGCAAACTGGACTTGACTACAGAATTATTGCTTTCCTCATAGGCTTCTCTATGGTGCTTATTGTAATATTTTAGTACTTTACTTAGCCAAGTAGTTCTACAGATCAGATCCCAGCTCACATAGGAGCTCTGTAGCAGAGTCAAGGGTAGAATCCAAGTCTCCAGGGCAACACAATTGCGTTTCTCTCCTGCAACCCATTCTGCTCTTCTTTCATTGCTCATCTCCCAGCATCTGCAACCAATGGAGCAGGGACCCTACAAGCAACAGCATCATCTGCAGAACAGCTTTCATTCATTCCCATAGCTCTTTGACCTTCACACCTGTTACTGTGTTTTCATTTGTTGTCCCCCAGAATCAGTTGAGTCCCAAGCCCAGTAGCTCCTCATCTTATGTCCCAAACCTAAACAGTAGCTCTGTCCAGAATGACACAGCAAACTTATGTCTTGTATACTACATTTTTCACAAGGCATCTGCATGCACACTTTCCTTACTTTTGAATGTTTAGTTCTCATCCCATACTTTGAGTGTAGAGTTTTATACAATATCTTAAGTTAAAAAACAAAATTAGAAAACATTTAGAAGCATATTGACACTTAACATGCATCATCAGCAGGGTAGATTCACAGCAGAAGCCTCTAAACCCTTACTTCTCCACCTTCCAACTCCCTACTGTTATCTCCATTCTCTTCCTGTATGGTTCTTCTCCCTGTACACAGCTCTACTGCTAGCCTTCCCAGCTCCTTCCCTGTAGTTTCTATTCCCATCCACCCCTTCCTTTCTGCTCTTATGCCTCTTCTCCCCACACCCAATTTTCTGCCCTCTCTTACTTCTAAGGCTCCATCCCTTCTTCTTTCTACAACTCTGCATTCACATCAGGCTGCTTCTTCCTTCCCCTCCCCATCACCTGGGCATAGCAAGTGGAGAACTGCAAGCACAGGAGTGATAGTTGCTTTCCATTCTAGTGCCCAGCAGCACTATAGCCCTAGCAACCAGGAGAAGAAACTGCAAGGGAAGCTCTGCTCAGCCTGCATTTGTGGGCTAGAGCCTGCACAGGAGCTTTACAAGGACAGATTCTTCAGAGTCTGCCAAACTCATAGGTCTATCATAGGGTGTGCCTATCCCATAGTAACCCCCTGTTCATGCCACTGGGGCTCATTGCCTTAGTTTCCCTCTCACTAAGTTCCCAGAAATAATCCCCACAAAGGCTTTCCGTCCCATAACTCAGCTCTTTGAAGTCTAGAAAGACTTATTAACAAAAGTTTCAAAATCAAGCCCCAGTCCAAGCCCTTTCTAGTTGGATTCTTTCTACAGGTCTTTCTTCATTATCCACCTCTCTAACTCAGAGACCATAAGGAAGCCCCCACTTCTATTACTTGCCTATGCCTCTCCTGTTTTCTCAGAACTCACAGGCTATTTTCCACATAGTCATGAACTACCTCTAGGGCCCAACCTGCTCACTAGACTTCCAGCCACCTGAACTGCTTTCTCTGCCCTTTATGAGGCCCAGGTTTTTCAGGCTGTCACCTGACCCCAATTAGTCCAGCCCTCATGACTAAACTTCAGTCAGGTGGAGCTGATTGAGCAGAGCTAACTCCAGCTTCCCAGCCCTGTTACAACTTGTCAAGTAAACATGTGAAAAGTAAGCCTTTTCAGAAGCCTAAATATGGGAGGATTTTTCACAAAAGAACAAAAGGCACATCCCTGGGACCTGCTCCCAGTTCTCAAGTCCCTGCTCTGCCTTCAATAAAATGGCTGTAAGAATTTTTTTGCAATGGGGGGGGGGACTTATTTTCATCCAATCTCATTCTCAGACATAGCTGAACCAATTTTAGCAGAAACTCTAAAAATAAATAAATAATAATCACCCTCAGGCATATGCCTGACATGGAAAATTTCAAAGGGTTAATGTTTGGCAAAATTATAAGTAAAGGGTAATAGGTAATCTTAACTTTACAAATCATTACCTATGATACCTTCAATGTAAATAGAACTGTATGTATATGTGTGCATGTATATCTGTTACAGACAAAAAATTACAGTAGTTACTTATGTTTTCAGTCCAAACTGTAAAGCACTGTAAAATATACAATCCACAAAATATTGCTTAATAAAGTCACTGATGCTTAAATCAATAAATATTATAGTCTAGTCATTTTTAGAAACCTCCTATATTTTCTAAATTACAGTAGGAGGGAAGGTACAAGTGTTCAAGTTAGTTCCTAACAGTACATGCGTCTTTTGTGAGGCTGCTGGAGGAGGAACACAAATTGAAGTCAAAATTAATAAGTTTTCTTTCCTAATATACTCATGTTTCTGATGGATTGCAATTCAGCCATTTTGGTTTAATTTTGTGACCCTACTCAACCTCCTCATTATTTGTTCATGCTGGAGTCTCAAAAGAATGCTCCTTCCCTCAGTTCTTTTAACACCCCAAAACACATGACTAAAGCCTTTAAAGTGCTGAGTCTAATTCAGCTCCAGCTTTGTTGGGAATTGACTTTAATGGGAATTCAGGAGGACATAGCAGGATTGAGTCCACAGCTACTAATCATTCAATCTTTGATAATGAATATTCTGACTCTATAGCAAAGTCAAATTCTTGTATGGCAGGTCTAAAAAGTACCTTTCATCTTCTGGTGTAAAATAGGCTCTGAAGAAAGAAAGAAAGAAAGAGACCCATTTACTCTGGATTTCACTAACTTCACTCATCAGGCACAATGGAACATGTATGATAAGGTTAAAAGCTCTTCTGTGCAGCGGACAGAGTTTTCTCTAGATGGGGCTGAGCCTGTAGAATGAACTCCCCATCACAACATCACCACGCTCTAAGTGTAAGGAGTGTAAGGTGAATTTCTTTCACTTGACTTCTATAAAAACTTAGAGCAATGTACATGTATACATATTATTTTTTTAAAATCCCAAACAAAATGTTCTACTGCATGCTTTTCTCCCCCTACTGCTTAATGCATTACAGGAAGGTGCTCAGATGCTATGGGGACGGGTGTCAGAACATAGCTGAAACTGCACTGTGCTCAAGGTAGTGGTATGGTAAGCTGCAGAGATTTACACAGGCCACACGTTCCTTTTTGCCAGTGGTCCCAAGTCAACTAGTACTGTCCAAAAAGTGGTGGGGCAAAGCAGCCAAGAGAGATCTCAGCTCTTCTCTTGGGCATTTTACATCGTCAGAGAATAACAATGAGAAACACAATGAATTAGAGTGAAAAAAATCCACCAACATCCCTGCCTAATATAAATGCAAACATAGCAGGATAGCACACACAGAAGAAAGAGAACAGAGCTATGTGTTAAAGAATGTCACAGGTGAAAACTGGGTTACAATTAGGACAAGAGCGTACCAATGCAGTGGAACCATTGATGGAAAAGATCCTCCCTGTTGTCTTCACAGGTTTGTACTTTGAGATGGGAAGCACTTCCACTCCTGGTGAGCTCAGCTGCTGCAGCAGAAGTATGTTGCTCTACACACCATGTGCTCCCCATAATCTATTGTTTCTTTCCTTGTAATTATATTTCTTATTGCTCCTTTTCATTTCTGTGTTCCTTTCTTTTGCCTCAATCAAAACTTATTCTTCAGATAATCAAATTGCTTAATATGGGCCTATTTCCTGCTACCTTTGAACCTGGATGGTACTTTATACTTGTGCTGAGTGGGCATACAACACTACAAAATCAGAATGACAGCATATTTTACAATCTATATGCACTTTCTGGTCCTGATCCATGAGTTTGGCGGAGCTGTTGGCACAAGAGCCAACAGTGTGGTGGACGGTGATGTTAGCCCGCCACTTTCGTGCTTCCCTAGTCCAGAGCTATATCGACGCTTACAGTAGCATGTAAAGCACAAGCAGTACGTATGTAGCTACACCCCACAGTGAAAGGCATCAGTAGTAGGCAGCTACAGAAGCCTTTCTTCATTTCCAGAGCTTTTTCCTGGAACAGGAAAAGCTCCAACAGTGGGGAGCCAGTAGGGAAAGGCTCTGACAGTACAAACATGCCCATGCCTCTCCCCATTGCCAGATCCTTTCTCCAGGGGGGCCAATATACTCTATATGTATGCATATATGTACATACACTAATAGCACTATTGAAGTGGTATAAAGGGTTGAAGTGAGACAAACAACTAGCACACAACACAAGCAGACTGAGAAATTTTGGCCAAAGACACTGGGACAAATGTTGTTCTTATGAAAAGGACTGTTGTATTTTTAATGTCCATGTGATGTAGAAATGACCTCATGTTTAAGGTGTCATGTGAGTGCCCTACACCCTCCTGCACAAGAAACGGCATGGAATTAAACCACTCAACCTAAGAAGGATGAAAGGCTGAATTGGCCCTTCTGTTATTTGATTTTTCATTCCACCTGGTTGAAGAATTTTCAACTTTAGATTACTAAGCAATGCAGTACATCAGTGGTGTCATCTGTATGTACATTTATTACTCAATCTCCTATGATCTTACAAATGCAGATATATTACACTTTAGAAGCAGACAATCTATTTTTAATAAGAAATAGGTGACTCAAAGTAGAAAGGTCCTAGGGAATCAAGGGGATGGAGCCTTCAGATTAAATGAATTTCTCCACTTGGAGATAAAATAAAAGCCAAACACAGCTATTTCTTCTTTAATTCTGCCTGATCTCATTGTAGATGCTTTCCTAGACATTGCAGGGGGCTCAGTCCCTTAGTGTAATTTGTCCTTTACACTCAAACCTGTTTTGAAACAGACCTACTATGTAGCTGCCCAGAACAGATGCACATCACTGAACTCGCCACAGTTTTGATCTTAAGCACACACATGCACGCGCACACGCATGTGCATACACACACCTCCCTCCCTTCCTCCCCTCCCCCATTTCTCTCTCACCTGGTTCCCAAGTTCTATAAGTCAAATATAAGCTCTTTGATCTTATAGTTCGTTCCTTAAATAATGTCTGGCCACTAACAGGCCTGAGCAAGTTCAGAATTTCTAATAAATAGGCCCAGAGAGCAAGAGAATTGAATCAGTTTGTTTAAAAAAAAAAGAGGTAAGGAATTACCCAACATCAATTTCTATCTAATCAAAATGAACCCTTTGAGTTCATTGGCAACCCAGCGGGTATCTTTACAGGTAGTCTACAAGCAGATTTCTTTGGCATCACTCAAACCCAGCTGACATTATGTAATTACTGCCTTTTTTCAATCAATGGAAAAGTCACTGTCCTTCCACTCCTTGTAATTTCACACTGTCAGAAGATGTTCATGTAGAGTGATGACCTTCTTCCTTTTACCGCACTGTTGATGGGACCCTGCACAGGTGACCAAACATCCTGATTTTATAGGGATAGTCCCAATATTCAGGGCTTTTTCTAATATAGGCACTTATTACCCACCCACCCCGTCCCGATTTTTCACACTTGTTATTTGGTCACCCTAACTCTGCACCTCATTGTGGGTAATGTTTTGGTCTTTCCCACTTACAGAATTAGAAAGCACTTCTGGAGAATAATGGCCTCACATAAGGTAAGGCCGCAGTTTTAAAAGCACAAAATCCCAGGGAAGATGGAAAGTGGCAAAGTATTTTAAGCACCTCAGTTCAATTCAAATCCATGAAATTTCACATAAAATATTCATACTTTAATGTCCACAAAGGAGTTTAATCTGATCTGCAGAATCACAACTCCAGCAGCATAATATATCCCATGACCATGCAAAGTGCTGAAGAAAGCAGAATATGCCCAGATTCCTCTGCCAGGAAAATTCTGACCTAAAGGCTGTGGAGCAAAGCACTTACTAAGCATCTAATGTATATGCCCTCTGGAAATGCTTTGTATTTTTCTCTTTAGGTGTCCAGCTATGATCGTAGAAACTAACACAGTTTTTTTTGCTCAGTGACCTTATAAATAGAAGTGCAAAGACCTAGAAAAAATTGCTAACAGCATCACGATTTTTACTAAAGGCCAGTGATTGTGGAGGTTTAACACTCACTGTAGTTGCACAGACAGATCCAGCAACAAACCTTTTGTGTTTCTGTCTGTCATCGCTTAGTTGCAGCTGCAGTATTTATTTGCTTTCAAAAGCAGCTCTAATTGATTTATCTGTTCTTCAGAATAACATCATGATAAATAAATTATCACCTAAAGACAATTGATTCCTAGCGTTTCCTTTTCTAATTATATTTATGACATATTACTAAGGCTCACATGGTTTAAAAGCTTACATATGTTTCTTCCAGCCCTGTAATCTAATCTAAGGTGCAAAGCCTGGATTTGTGCCAACAGAACCCTTTGTTAATATACTGCTACACTAGCATGGTCCATCTGGAGTTACTGTTCTGCTTGATGTCACATGACAGATCCTACCTGCACAGAAGATGAAAGGACATTCAAGGCATGTGTCTGGGGATGACAGTTTTCTTTGTGATGAACCACAGAGTCACAGCTTGTTAAAGTAAGACTGTGACAGTGATAAAAGACAAAGCCATCATTTTATAGCAGAATTTGGCCTATCTACACATGACAAGCCATACTATCTCTGCTCACACACGCTGACAACTCATAATGCACTCCCCCAAGTGCCGGACAGAAATAGTCCTTGAAGACAGCACCACTAGAGAGTAATAGCATACTGCTTATCTAGGAGCAAATGAATGGAAAAAACCTGCAGTGTACAATGTGTCCCTATTAACATCACAGATAAAAGCGACTTCAATTTAAAATATTTTCTACTTTGTACCTATTTCATTAAAGGTTCAATAGGGTTAGAACTAGAAAATAATTACAACCAAATATGTCTCATTTTCAATAGTAGAATGATTTAAACTGTTTCAAATGATTTTTTATTTTTTTATTTAAAAAAAAAAAACCTGATTATGGTAAGTTTATGAAAATCAATTTAAGGCTCTCCTTCAGTTCAGTACTTCAAGCTAGGTGTTCACATTGTGAGTGCATATATTTACATTATATTTAATATTCTGAGCACTTTACATCTTCCCAGTGATGTACAAACATTATTAATTAATCCTGATGGGCTCCCTGCAGTGTGAAAGCTAGATGAAATGTGGGTTATGCCGAGAGGTCAAATTAGGGGCAGAGAAGAACCCTCCAGGACCACCCTGTGCAGGAGACATGGGAAGTGAGACTGACAGCAGAGAGAGGGAGGTGCACAGCAAGAAATTGCTGTCCTGCTGCAGGGCATAGAATGTACTAGTGGCTGCCTGAGAAGGAGGAGCAAGGGCAGTAGACGGGTTCTCATGTGACAGAAAGGATAGGGGCTGGGAAAGAAGTGGAGACTTCGTTGTGGGAGAGAAAGGAGGAGAGGTTCCCTTTAGCCTCTTTGGTTTTCTGTTATCTAAAGCGAAGTAATTTATTTACTTTTGTGTTCCTACAGCACACCTGTGGGTTTAATTGCAGAACTAACATGGGGTACGTCCACACTGGAGCCTTAGGTCGACTTAAGGATGGTTAAGTCGACTTACAGACCGCTGTGTCCACACTGGGCGCTTATTAGGTCGACTTAAGCGCTTCCTTAAGTCGACTTAATAACACCAACTCTTAAGGTCAACCTAAGGCTTACGTCAACCTTATTAAGTCGACTTAATCCAGTATAGATGGGGAATAGCCCTTAAATCAGCCTAAGTGGCCTCCAGGCCCCCTTGCAGAGTTCCTGGCCACTCCTCCGTCGACCTAGCACCTGCCAGTGTGGACGCAGGGCTGTGGAGTCTCTAAGTCGACTTAACAAGGTTAACTTTATTTAGTTCAAATTAGTTAGTTTGAATTAACTAATTTGAACTAACTTTGGTAAGTGTAGACATAGCCCAATAGTTTTCCAAGGCCCTCCCACAAATCCCACCCAGGGAAAAATAAGTTGTGCTCTAGTTGACTGAGAAACAATCAGAAAACTTCTCAGCTCAGAGAAACATGGGATATACCCCCAGAAACACAGGGTTATATACTGAAACAGGGATGACACAGTAATGAAGGTATGGCTTAGCAGTGGGGATTCTCTCATCCAGGCTAGGCTAACCTAAGTGCTCAAACAAGATCACCTGGTATACTCTGGAATGGACATATCCTATATTGTATTTTTTAGGAATGCTGGTTGGATATTTTATATGTGTAGAAACTGCAATAAAAAACCTAACTTAACAAGTTGCCACTCTCATTTTACCATACGTAGACAAAATATTGCTTTTAAAGTTACCTCCCTCTCCTGCTGGTTTGACCATCTCACTCCTCTATCTGAATCCCTCCACTCCCTCTGGCCTCCAGCATCCAATCCAGGTTTCTCACTGTCACCTTCAAGGAACTAAACGTATTTCCTCCCAGCCTACCTTCTCCCAAGTTTCTGTTCCTGAACAGCTCATTTGCTTTCTCCTCTCACTCTCTTTTTTTCACACCGTCTTCCATATTATTCCCTCTCTTCCTTTTTTTTTTTGCACCAGCCTAATTCTCGGCAGGATTTTTTTTCTGGGAGAATTTGTTTCTCTGGTAATCTCAATTTTGATTGCTTGATATTTGCCCCTTCCATCTGTGTTTGAGCCATAAACCTGATGTGGGCCCCTATCCTGCAAAACCTTACACATGCTTAACATTAAGTGTCATTATATGAGTCTCATGATGCTTGATGTTTTTCTTAAAAGCCCAGATAATAGGGTCCTGTGAGGCACAAAAATCTATCATTAAAGAAAAAAAGCTTTTATGTTTGGGGAGAATTTGAAATGTTTAAATTGTGATTCCTAAAAGCTCAAAATCCAGAAAGTAAATAAAAAGAACCCTACATTTATTATTTTTTTAAACTCCTAATTGCTAAGCCAGTTGCATGATTTGGGGGGCTTTTAAGTGATAATTTTGGATTGCTCAGGGTTGGCACTGCCAGAGCGGTTTAATTCATTTCTGGAGTATTGAAATCTTAGCTTGTATATTCATTTTGAATCATTCCCTTTGTTCGATTCTGAGCACACTACATCAGTGCTCAAATAATAAAATAAACTCCCCAAACACTAAAATTAGATAGTTCTCAAGGGTCTGAAGTTTTGAATTTTTCTCTTTCAGAATTTGTTAGCTTAACTGGCTTTCCAGCTGCTTTTGCAATGTGTAACTGAATTAGATATGGGCGAAGTGGTTTAAGTAAGTCAAGACTTACTTCATCTGAATTCCAACTGAGCAGTTTTCTTTTGAAACTCAGATGAGTTTAGTTAGCTTTTCCCCTTTCTTTTCATGCTCTCTGTGTATCATAGTTCTAGTCAGGATTGGAATTGTCACAAATGCCACAAGAAAGAATATTCTCACAGTATTTTGGAGTAAATTAGAGACAAAAAGTCCTGAAAAAATCTACAAAAATACCCTGATCTGGTGAATTCTTCAGCCCAGCTTTAAGATCTGAAAGGCACAATTAAACATCTGAGCTTTCAGATGCTTATCCAAACCAAACTGATTTTCTGAAGCTACCAAAGTTTTTGACCACTATTCTGAATTAGTTGAATGTTATAGGGCTAATAACGTCTATATGTTATTGATATGCTATCGATAACAATATTGTAGGGGGTTTTTAAATATACATTTGGAATGGCACTGCCTAATGCACAAGTATGCTGTTCATGGCTTTTCCCGTATGGTATCTACAAACAAACTAAAATAATAGCAACAAAACAGTTTAATATATTAGCACCGCCACTATTGTTTAGACAAAATTTAATTTCACTGCACTTTCACAGCAATGTAGCTACTGAGGCCTTGTACACACTGCAAAGTTATTGCGCGATAAAGCCCTTTATTGCGCAATAACTAGCAGAGCGTACACACACAGAAGCCTCTTATTGCGCGGCAAGAGCCCTCTTGCTGCGCAATATGTAAACCACCAAAACGAGCGTGGTAAGGCTTATCATGGAACAGTTGTTCCGTGATAGCTGCTGTGTGTACGCTTCTCCCGCAATAGGCAGCCTCCGGAAATGTCCCAGAGTGCCCAACCGGGCCACTCTGGGACATTGGAGCTGTCAAATGTCAATTTCACTGCTCCAGCTGAGCAGTGAAATTGACAT
>ML685793.1:6362008-6388833 GCA_007922175.1 Pelusios castaneus | reverse complement strand
GAGCCGTTGCTATTGGCGACTGCTGGGTAGCGTCGGTAGCGCAATGCACCAGGGGAGATGATACTGGGGACTCTGGGATAGGTACCCACAATCCCCTTTGCTTTCCTGGAGGACTGCGATCAGAAGCGGGGGGGCTTTGTTCCGTTCCAGCAAGCATGGTGTGTACGCGATCTCGCGCAACAACAGCCACGGGAGAATTATTGCGGAAGAGGATTATTGCGTGTTAAAAACGGTAGTGTGTACATAGCCTGAGTCACACACGGTGGTGACGGAAGTTAATTATATTGTTCTTATAGAGTGTAAGAACATTTGATACTGAGGGAGAATGCTGCCAAAAAGACCATGAATGGATCTGTCTGCCATATGTTTATATCTGCCCCAGTGGTTTCGCCCAATGAACTGTCACAAGCATTGAGATGCTCCAGTTCTCATCTAGGCTTCAATCTAATGGGGATGACCAAAAGGGTACAGACGGGAGTGCACTGGGAAAAAGCATGAGATGCCGAGCAATTTGTGTTTCTAAAACCAGTGTAATGCCCCCCATTTTGTTGTACTCCACCCTTTGAGCTTTAGGTTTGTCCCCGGGTTTGAGCAGAAAATATGCTAGGAATGGTTGCTGTATAACATAGTAGCACTTAGGGAAGCTTTACTTAGTCTTTCCCTCACCCTGATTTTAACCATTTCCATATTCTCTCTAGAACAGTGTTAAATTCCCTGGCATGCCAAAAAACTAAAAAGGTGGTTCTTCTTTGTTATACTGATTGGACCTGGCATAGTTTTTTCACTGAAAAATATCAATTCATCAAAACTAAAACTTGTCACAGAAATGTATTGGTTTTCAATAAAAAGTTCAATGGGAAGGTTGATCATGTCCAGGATGGAATTTCAGGTTAAAACCAAAGACAGATGGTGAAGATGCTCATCTGAGCTGTAGGAGAGCCAGGTTCAAGTTCCTTCTCTGCTTGAGTCTGACCAGAGACTATTCTAGGCTAGATCGCTCTCTAGTTTTACCAGAAATTTCAATCTGGAGCTGAGAAACCTTCCAAGCAAAAGTTTCATCAAAACCAGAGGGGTTTTAAGATGTTACTCTGCCTGATTTAGAGCAAGAACATGAACCCGAGTCTCACAAAACTGCCCTAACCAGTTGATTACAGGGTATTCTGTGATGTCCTTCTCCTTTTCTCACAAAAAACTTCACTATGCCTCATTTTTGTTATAAATCGCAATGGAAACAATTGCCAAAACCTCAAAAATTTCCATGGAACAGAATTTCTGTTTTCCAGCCAGTTCATACTCTGCTATTCCTTAGCACTGCTGAAAGTGCAATCATAAGAGAAGAGGTGTTCTGCCTTATGCACATCTTCAGAACAGTGGATCAGGTTCCTAATTATGGCTATGTCTTCACTTGTTAATTTAAGTCGACTTTAACTAAGTCGACTTAGTGTGTTTACACTTAAATGTAAAGTCGACTTAAAGGGAAACTTAGAAAGTCGACCTAGAGCGTCCACACTGGATGCCTAGGTCAGCTTCTAGGGGCTTAGGGGGACCTACGGGGGGACCACGGGGGCAGGGGGGCACCCCTTGCCCAATGCCAGGGGGCTCAGCCTTTGCCCCATTGTACATAGGTACAGTGGGGCAAAGAGGGACAGGGACCCTGGCAGGGCATAGGGGCAGGGTGGGCAGGGCTCTGCCCTGCCCTGTGCTGGGGCATGCCAGGGTCCCCCTGTGCCCGCCGCCCTGGCAGGGAGGGCATTGGTGTAGCCCTGGGGTAGCCCTAAGTCGACTTAGGGCTACCCCACGTCTACACTGGCTTAAGTCGACTCTAGGGAGTCGATTTAAGCCTTAGGTCTAATAGAAAGGTGGTGTTATAAAGTCGACTTAATTTTAATTAAGTCGACTTTATTTTCCTTAAGTCGACTTAAGCAAGCTGCTTAAGTCGACTTAAGGGAACTGTAGTGTAGACGCAGGGTAAATTAAGTCGACTTAAGCAAGCTTAAGTCGACTTAATTTACCAGTGTAGACGCAGCCTATGGGACTAAGTACTTAACCAGAGGCACTGAAGTCTAAAACTTTTGTCCTTGTCCCCAGGCATTCATTGATCCCTCCGAAATCTTGCTTGTCTGATTTTTTACTTCAAAGATCTTCTGTGGCCAATTTAAATTCATGATTACTTGCGCCTATATTTTCTTTTTCCCTGCAACATGGTTATTTATTCTGAAGCTGGTTATGTTAATAAATAACAAATACAAAATTCAAGGACATAAAATTAAAAAAAAAAATAGTACATCTGGATTGCCATTCAAGTGGGAAATAACATGGATCATTGGAAATTATCATGCAAAACCACTATATGCCTGGGCTCTGCATCTTTGGACCTTCAGCACACTTGAACTGAAGCCATGTTCACTAAACCACTTTAAAACATGATTTAGGACTGTTTTAGGATAAAAGTAATATGAGTTAGTGAACCAATGTGTCTGTGGCTCAGGCAATTCAAATTTGAGCTGGCCAAGGGCTCTTTGAAATTTCAAATTTTAAAAATAAAAACAGGAAAAACTTCAAATGATTCTTCCCTCCCATCTTTTGACCAATTATTGAGCTAGTCACTTATCCCCCCAAATTTTGAGATTAAAAAAGGGAAAAAAAATTGTCATGGTAATTCCCCCTTTTGTCCCTTCCAGCTCAAGTTTAAGCTGAGTCTGGAAAGAATGTTCTATCTTAGCCATACCCCTTAATGCACTTGGCTGATCATACAATCCTGTATACAGAGGAAAAACTCTTTCATTGGCTTACATTCAGTCAATGTTAAAATAGGAAACAGGATTGGCTTTATTTTTATCTTATCTTGGAGAGCTGTAAATACTGTTCAAGCTTGTAACATTCACCAGTTTCTTTAAAAATATAGCAGACAGGCTATTTGAGAATTCAGCTGCAGTATTTGATGCTGTAAGGGTTGCATCTCACAGGGTGCGTCTACACTTACAAATTAAGTTGGCTTAAGGAGGCTTAAATCGACTTAAACTACTCTGCGTTCACACTGGGCTTTCCTTAAGTTGACTTAAGCATTTCCTTAAGTCAATTTAAGGAAAAGTTAAGTCGACTTAATAAGACCTCTATTTAGGTTGACTTAATGCTTAAGTCGACCTTATTGGGTCGACTTAAGCCAGTGTGGATGGGAATTAGCGCCTAAATCCACCGTATTAAGTCGACTTAAAGTGTTAAGTTGACTTAATAAGGTCGAAAAGGGACTATGTCTACACTTGAAAGTTAAGTCGACTTTTGTTAAGTTGACTTAATAAGGTCGACTTTAAGTCGACAAAGTCGACCTTATTAAGTCGACTTTATTAAGTGGCTTAACTTTTCAAATGTAGACATAGCCACAGTGACTTCATTTGCAGTGGGGTTGCTCAGTACCCGTGAAATTCAGGCCAGATCATGCACTGTCTCATGGGAGGCCCCATTTAAATGGAAAGGCTAGGGTGTTTCTGGTTCATCATATTCTATGTTGACAAGTTTCAAAGGAGTAGCCATGTTAGTCTAGTTCAGCAAAACAAACAAAGAGTCTGGTGGCACTTTTAAAGACTAACAAATTTATTTATCGCATGAGCTTTCGTGGGAGAAAATCCCACTTCCTCAGATGCTTGTGCTTCTCTGTGGCCAGGGATGTGGATCACTAACGCTGAAGATGTTTTGAGATAAGAGTGAGTAAGAGGATGTAAAGCTGAGTACGACTTGCCAGGATCTTGAGTCTGGGTCTGTTGTGGCACCAGCTGACTGGAGACTCCCTTCTGCAAGAAAGTGGGGAGGGGAGGTGGGCACGAGGAAAGTCCTGGCTTTGTCCCTTCTGTTCCATGTTCAGAGCATCTGGTGAGGTGTGGGATTTCCAGCTGCATCCTTTCAAGTGCTGCAATAACTTACTTCTTGCTGGAGCAAGACGCGGTAGAGTAGGAATCATGACACTCTGAGTCACAATTCCTTCCAAGGGATCCCCATCAGACAGAATCACCTACTTAGAGATCGAATCTAAATATTCAATATAGCCCTATGAGATTTCACTTACATGTGAGAAAAATCGAGGCAAAGAAACAGAATTCTTTCTTCAGCAAAGTTCGTTTTTCAGAGTGGTACTGAAGATCAGGAAAATGATTATTAAGTATAAAGAGATTGGATAATACATTAGCTGATGCTGAAAAAAGCTGACTGTGTCAGGAATGAAAAATTCTCTTAAAAAGCAACCTATTACAGTCAATGGATACGTAAGTGTTCATCTCACTATGTGGGCATTTATTGTTGATGTCTATTGCTGCTCAGCATAAATTGCACAAAGCACACTATATAAAGCAGACTAATGAAACCCTGCCTTGAGTTTTCCTATGGTTTAAAAAAAAATCTCAAAATTAAGGTTTAGGATTTTTTTTACCCACAGTAATGTCTATTAAATGTATTTTTCTGTTAAAAATGTTACCTTATTTGTTTTGCCTTTCACATGAGGAATGAACAGTTGTTAATGAGTATAAAAGAAAAATAATGCACAAAATATGTAAACTTCTTTCCAAGGTTCTGCAAAGAGATATGCATGCTTGGGTCCCTACATCTGAACAAAACCCCAGTGACTTCACAGACGTCAAAGTGAATTTTGTTGCAGGATCAGCACCTTTCTTTGCAAGCTCTCTGTGTGTGGGCTGATCAAGCAGAAGTGTCAGTGAGCTACTGCTGATAACAATGGGGGAGAGATGCAGCAGGCAAAAAGGTTTATGAGTCAGTATGCACTGTGAACAATGATCAGAGAGAGTAGCAAACAGGGCAATTTGGAGGGACTTTCAGAGGAGGAAGTCTCAACAAATGAAAAGGCTCCCTTGAGAAAGTAACAGCATTGGGATGTGGCTGAAAACAAGAGGGAAATAGGCCTGTTGTGATAATTGGGCCTACAAATTTACTCTAATTGCAAGCTCATCTGTAAAAAGTATGTGAAAGTTCGTAAGATGTCAGAACAACCTATAATAACAAATATTGATGGGAAAAAGTATAAAAAAGACACAGAAAAACTGAAATAGTCTAAACAGAAAGGCCTATTGACACAACTCAAGAACTATGCTAAAATCATGCTTGGTAAACTGGAAAACGCGGGTCTGGACATCAATGAACCAAGTTAGTATATCAGATATTAGGCCTCACGGGTGGACAAAATAATGAGGGGATGAGCTATTCCATCCATCACTCCTTTTTTGGATCCTTAGAGAAAGAGGCTTTGGGGGGGAAATGTGGAAAAGCAGATGGAGCCTACTGGAGCAAGCTTCACCACCATGGATGCCACCCCACCATCATCTGAGTTCTTGGACCTTCTTTGTCGTAATCTTGAGGGATGTGCTCATTAGAGGAGGCCAGAGGGAGGGCTCAAGATGATTCTGCTACCCCATTAGCTCCAGTTGTCCCAAACACCACCTGAGATAAAATGGGATCAAACTAACAAGAGCAAAAATAGCAGCTCCAGCTCATTTCAGCTAACATCTTCTCTTTTACCCTATTTGATACCATCTAAAAGACCATCAAACAGGTTTTTTCTTTTTCATTCTGAGACAACTTCTAGATGAAAGGAACAAGGAATGTTGTTAAAATAAAAGACTACTGTACATTTGAAATGCTTTAACTGTTTTGACTTCTTTTCTCTATCAGAATAAAAGGTTAAAAGGATGTTTAATGATGGGTTTGCCATGGTACTAAGCAGGTTGAACTGTTTTAGAGTAGCTGTTGGGGATCTAGGAATGTGTTTGTGGATTGCAATACATTTCACAAATATAAGTATGAAAGTATCCATTAGAAAATATACATCATCCTTTAGTTAGATACTAGTTACTAGTTACCCAATTAGGAAAAAGGACAATACCGCCTGATTTAGGTGATCAATAACACACCATAGAATCATAGAATCATAGAATAATAGGGTTGGAAGGGACCTCACGAGGTCATCTAGTCCAACCCCCTGCTAAAAAGCAGGACCACTCCCCCTAAATTATCCCAGCCAGGGTTTTGTCTAACCGAGCCTTAAAAATCTCCAAAGATGAAGATTCTACCACCTCCCTAGATAGCCCATTCCAATGCTTCACCACCCTCCTAGTGAGAAAGTTTTTCCTAATATCCAACCTTGACCTCCCCAGCTGTAATTTGAAACCATTGCTCCTTGTTCTGTCCTCTGTTACCCTTGAGAACAGCCTAGCTCCCTCCTCTTTGGAGCAACCCTTCAAGTAGTTGAAGGTTGCTATCAAATCTCCCCTCAGTCTTCTCTTCTGTAGACTAAATAAGCCTAGTTCCTTCAGTCTCTCCTCATAAGTCATGTGCCCCAGCCCCCTAATCTTTTTTGTTGCCCTCCACTGGACTCTTTTGTCCACATCCTTTCTGTAGTGGGGAGCCCAAAACTGGACACAGTACTCCAGATGCGGCCTGACCAGTGTCGAATAGAGGGGAATTATCACATCCCTCGATCTGCTGGCAATACTCCTACTGATGCAGCCTAATATGCCATTGGCCTTTTTGGCAACAAGGGCACACTGTTGGCTCATATTCATCTTCCCGTCCACCATAACTCCCAGGTCCTTTTCTACAGCGCTGCTACTTAGCTGATCGGTTCCCAGCCTGTAGCACTGCATGGGATTTTTCCGTCCTAAGTGCAGGACTTTGCACTTGTCTTTGTTGAGGTTTCTTTCGGCCCAGTGTTCCAATTTTTCCAAGTCTCTCTGGATCCTGTCCCTGCCCTCCAGAGTATCTACCATTCCCCCCAACTTGGTGTCATCCGCAAACTTACTAAGCACGCAGTCTATTCCATCATCAAGATCATTAATGAAGATGTTGAATAGAACCGGCCCCAGGACCGACCCCTGGGGCACTCCACTCATTACCGGTTGCCAACCAGACATCGAGCCATTGATTCCTACCCGCTGAGTCCGTTGATCTAACCAGTTTTCGATCCACCTTACGGTCCACTCGTCCAACCCATACTTCCTTAACTTGCCGACGAGAATGCTGTGGAAAACCGTATCAAAAGCCTTGCTAAAGTCAAGGTATATCCCGTCAATGGCTCTTCCCGCATCCACAAATCTAGTCATCTCATCATAGAAGGAAATCAGGTTGGTCAGGCACGATTTGCCCTTGGTGAATCCATGTTGACTGTTCCTGATCACTCTATTTTCCTCCAAGTGTTTCAGGATGGATTCCTTGAGGACCTGCTCCATGATTTTCCCAGGGATTGAGGTGAGGCTGACCGGTCTGTAGTTCCCCGGATCCTCCTTTTTCCCTTTCTTAAAGATAGGTACTATATTTGCCTTTTTCCAGTCCTCTGGGACCACCCCCGTTCGCCACGAGTTCTCAAAGATAATGGCCAGCGGCTCTGCAATCACTTCCCCCAACTCCTTCAGCACCCTCGGATGCAGTTCATCCGGCCCCATGGACTTGTGCACATCCAATTTCATTAAGTGTTCCCTAACCTGACTTTCCATCACCGAGGGCCACTCTTCTCTCCAGTCCGCGTTACCCCGTGTAGTAGCCTGGGAGCTGGCCCGCCCTGTGAAGACTGAAGTAAAAAAAGCATTGAGTACTTCAGCCTTTTCCGCATCATCCTCCACGAGGATGCCTGCCCCATTCAGTAAGGGACCTACACCACCTCTGATCCTTTTCTTGTTGCTGATATACTTATAGAACCCCTTTCTGTTATCCTTCACATCTCTTGCTAGCTGCAACTCCAATCGTCCTTTGGCCTTTCTGATTTGATCCCTGCAGTCCCGAGCAATATCTTTATACGCCTCCCTTGTCATCTGTCCAAGCTTCCACTTCTTGTAAGCTTCCCTTTTATGTTTCAGCTCCCCGCAGAGTTCCCTGCTAAGCCACGCTGGTCGCCGTCCACATTTGCTGTTCTTTGCACATCGGAATGTTATCTTCCTGTGCCTTTAACAGGGTTTCTTTAAAATACAGCCAGCTGTCTTGGACACCTTTCCCCTTCAGATCAGCCTCCCATGGGACCCTGCCCATCAGCTCCCTAAGGGATCCAAAATCTGCTTTTCTGAAGTCCAGGGTGTGTGTTCTGCTTCTTTCCTTCCTTCCATTGATCAGGATCCTGAACTCTACCATCTCATGGTCGCTGCTGCCCAGGTTGCCATTTACTTCTACTTCCCTGATCAATTCTTCTCTGTTTGTGAACAATAGGTCTAGAGGTGCAAGGCCCCTAGTTGCTACATGAAAATTAGAGTGTGGAAAATGGCATAAGTCCCAGCTTTGGGTCTTTTCAGACAAGGATGGACCTAACACTGGAAGGTGGAAACAATTCTGCATTGGCAGAGATGGAGGCTGGATGATCTAATTACTAATATGTCATTTCTACCTCTAATTTCTGTCATCCTGTGAATCATTTCTCTTTTCCATTTTGAGAATATAGATTTGGAGAAATTAGTGATAATTGGAGAAGCTTTTGGGAAAGTGACTTGGCATGGGGCTATTGTTACTGCATGATATTGCTTGTCAACAATACATAATTGACAGTCTATTGTACTCAATTAACCAAGGGTGTCAAAACCTGCCTGAGATCATTGGAAGTAAGTCATTTATTCAGTTATGCATAAAACAATTCATGTGGAACCATGTTTGTAAACGGCTAAGCAAAAATATAAAAGCAAGAGCCACCTACTATAAAATCATTAGCAAAGGGTACAGGAGACATTATAAATGGCTGCAGTTATTTTCTATGGCCAATATACTGCATGACTATATAAAGTCCGTGGGAGATGAAAATCTACTCTGACATCCCCAGTGATTTTTGTAATGGAATGTACTGGACCTTTAAGACTATAGAGGGACAGAAGACCCCATTAAAGCATGACTAGAATTAACAGAGGCCCTGAAAGTGGCTGTGTAGCAGAGAGAGATGAAGCAATCCCAAGGGATTAGTTGTTGGATGGGAAAAGCCAGGACAGTGTCCCTTTATGGCCCCAACCCAGAAACATTGAACTGTAGGGTGGAGCATAGCTCCTCTCTCTCCCAACCAACTGGGGACAAGCTCTGAAAGAGGAAAGTATATATGGTGTCTTTTCCCTTAGAACAGGGAATATGTTATCAGGGAGAAAGAAGCCAGAACCAGAATGCAGAGCTCCTGCTAGAAGGACAGACTGGCTGCGTCTACACTGGTAAATTAAGTCGACTTAAGCTTGCTTAAGTCGACTTAATTTACCCTGCGTCTACACTACAGTTTTCTTAAATCGACTTAAGCAGCTTGCTTAAGTCGACTTAAGGAAAATAAAGTCGACTTAATTAAAATTAAGTCGACTTTATAACACCACCTTTCAATTCGACCTAAGGCTTAAATTGACTCCCTAGAGTAGACTTAAGCCAGTGTAGACGTGGGGTAGCCCTAAGTCGACTTAGGGCTACCCCAGGGCTACACCAATGCCCTCCCTGCCAGGGGGGGGCCACAGGGGGAGCCTGGCAGGCCTCCCCACAGGGCAGGGCAGAGCCCTGCCCACTGTGCCCCTATGCCCTGCTAGGGTCCCTGTCCCCCTTTGCCCCATTTTACCTAGGTACAATGGGGCAAAGGCTGAGCCCCCTGGCATTGGGCAAGGGGTGCCTCCCTGCCCCCGTGGACCTCCCCTAGGTCCCCCTAAGCCCCTAGAAGTCGACCTAGGCGTCCAGTGTGACGCTCTAGGTCGACTTTTTAAGTTCCCCTTTAAGTTGACTTAAATTAACAAGTGTAGACATAGCCAATAAGAGCTATGTATAGGGCACAGAGGTAGAGATGAATATGAACTTTTGTGTTGCTCTAATGGACTTTACTGTTGGACATAGGGATATCTTGAATTACTTTTGGGTACTACGCAGCCCCAAGGGTTGGTTGGTGGTCATCTGAAAAGAGATTGTGGGGAGTTCCTGAGAGGCCCAAAGAGGGGAAACAGAGTGAGGGTGCTGCAGAGGCATGTCTTGCCATGAATGGGTGCTCAGTAACACTGGTACAATTGCAAAACTGTGGGGAAATCAGCATATTTTTATCTCCTTGAAATCCTTCAGGGCCTCAGGATCTGCAGGAAAATCATGCTTCACCCCAGTCCTCTGTTATTTAGCACAGGAAGGCCAGTCCCTCTCACAACTGGCGTCACTCCTGCCTGTGTACACTATGTACGCCTCCCTGTGTGTAATGTGTGCTGTCACAGCTCTCTCCATCACAGCTGCTCATTTCCCCACTTCTCTAGTACAAGAGAATTACTGCAGCTTCTAGACTGAGGGGTTCTGTATAAGAAGAAAGATTGTCTCTTGTTTATGCGCAGGACTGGGAGATCCTGTGTGAACCTGATTAATTGCTTTACCTCTCCTTGTGACTTAGGCATTACTACCCATATTTTACAGATGAGGAGCCTATCTCACAAGGGTAATGTCAAACAAAGTTAATAAATATTTGTACAGCCTGTTCACATTCTCAGAAGGTAGGCACTGCATAATTGCAAAGTATTATTTGATTGAGTTGATCAGCAGTTTTTCACACAAAAGGATTCTAACTAAAAAATGACATTTTTACAACAACAAAAAACTTTAAAAAAATCATACATTGTACTGACATTTTCCAGTGTTTCTACATTTTTATATTTCTTACATTTTATGTAGTTTTTAAAATAATTTGGCATTTTTTTTATTGAAAACCATGTTGTCCTTTTGAAAATAATTGATTTTTAGTAAGCAAACACATCTGAAAGCTGTTTCATTACAATAGTGATAAATAACAGGAAAATTTAATGGGGAAAAAAAAAACCCAGAAAAGAAGTCTACTTTGAATCCTAAGCTATGGAAACAACTTTGAATTTTCAGACCATTTCCCTATTTCTAGTGGGCTGTCACTGTATTAGTGGCAGTGTTGCCAAGTCTCATGTTTTAATGAAAATCTTGTGATATGTGGTGGTTTTGTTAAAACCCCCATTCCTGAAGTGAAGAGATTTTATTTTATTAAAAGAAAACTGAGATTCTGACATAAGGTTTGTCTATACCAGATGGGTGTAAATTCTAGTGTGCACCAGCATATTAGAGTTCTAACTCAGTGGTTTTCAAACCACAGGTTGGGACCTCGTACTGGGTTGCAGACCCTCAGGTACTGGGTCGCGGTACTCTCTGTTGCCGCCACTGAAAGACTTGAATGCACTGCTGAAAGATATAATTGTTGGGTCGAGGGTATACGTGACTTTTTTTTAACTGGGTCCCAAGAAAAAAGTTTGAAAACTATTGTTCTAACTGGCCCATATAGCCCCTGCTGGCATGCATTTAATGTTTCTTAGTGCACATTACTGCAATCCTATTTCAACGGTACTATATCAACATTTCGTAGAGAATGCTTAGCGTGTGACAGGAGGGCCCATATGATGATATAGTGCGCAACATGCTGGTGTACATTACAATTTACACCCCTCTTGTGCAGACTAACACACCATATAGACAAGCTTATAGATAAAGAGAATAGGTAGAAAATGTGAACCTTCAGAAAAGAGAAAGAGAGAAAAAGAAACTGAAATCAATTGTTGTCTTAAAACAACTTCACAAATTTTTGGAGTCTGACTTTTGAACACGTGGGGATGACAATATTTTAATCAGATGCAGAGTTTCTTTGAACGAAAATTAGCTTTCTCTCCAAGCCAAGAAATTATAGGAACCTGATGAATATGTGTTAAGCTTTTATATGTCCATAGGAGCCTTGAAAGGTTTTGTTATTTCTTAACACAGCAGAGATTTTAAAAACAACCCAATGAATTCTCTGAACAATTGTACTCCAAAATGTATGGTTTACATTACTGTATTTCCTTGAGCATATTATTAGCTCATTATATGAACACCCACATTCTTAACTGAAGGAAACAAGTTGAGCAGCTGAAGCAGACAGCATTGTTTATTAAACATGAACTAAGGTTGTGGGAGATGATGGGTTATTTGGTTTAGGTTTGGGGATTTTTTTAATAGCAAGCTGAAAGACAACCAAAGTTGCAACTCAAAATCTGTAAATTCATTCATCTTAGCTAGGTTGTGCATGTCTTTTGAAGGATACAGACTTCATTTGCCTATTTGTTGTCAAGCATTTGATGGAAATGTGCTACTGATTAATGGGCCATTGGCTTCCCAATTATCCATCTCACCCTTCTCCTCCTCCTCATGTTTCCTCCTTAGGGGCAGAGACAGTAAATGTCTTTTAAGGTCAATGTGTTCAGGTGATACGTAAACCATATAGTTAGGAATGTATTGAGAACATGTGACAGTATGCAGAGCAGTGACCATGGCCAAGTTCTACTCCCAATTAAATTTCAAAGGGAATTTTGCCAGTGATTTCAATGGGAGTAGGACAAGATACTGTAGATCCTTGTGCTGTGTCCACATGGTATTGCTGAAAAGTATTTGTGGGTCATCGTGTATCACAGGTAGAATGAGTTGACAATATGATGGAGTTGTAAAAAGGGATAATATAATTCTGGGGTGTATTAACTGGAAAGCCATATGTAAAAATGGGGGAGTCAATTGTCCCACTCTGCCTGGAACTGGTGAGGCTTCATCTGGAGTACTGTGTCCAGTTCTGGGTACTATACTTTAGCAAAGACATGGACAAATTGAAGAGAATCCACAGAAGAGCAATAAAAATGAAAAAAAAAACAAAAAAAACCCAAAAACCCAAATCTAATCTATGAGGAAAAAGAGGCTGGGCATGTTTAGTGTGGAGAAAAAAAAAAGATTGTGGGGACCTGATAACACTCTTCATCTATGTTACAGGCTGTTATAAAGAGGACATGATCAGTTGTTTTCTGAAGGTAGGAGAAGCAGTAATTAGCTTAATTTGCCACAGAAGAGATTTAGGTTAGATATTAGGGAAAACTTTAAATGTAGATTCTGAAATTGGCTTCCAGGGAAGGTTGTGGAATTCTCTCACACATGGTTTTCAATAAAAGGTTAGACAAACATCTCTCAAGGATGATGTAATTATATCTCATCTTGCCTCAGTTCAAGGGGCGGGACAAGATGACTTCAAGATCCCTTCCAGCTTTACATTTCTATGATTCAGTGTCACAAAGGTAACACAGCTGCCCTAACAAGAATCCTCTGCAGATGATGAGCTGCTATAGCTGGCTCTATATTATATATCTACCCTCCCCACCTAGAATAGGGTATATTTTGGAAGAAAAGGGGCATGCCAGGTGCAGAAATGGATTCCTAGGTCTGCAGAACCACTCAGAAGACAATTGCAGCTGGGAAATGTTGGAGCAGTTCTAAGGCTGAAGGGGCTCCCTGCCTCATCCAGGATCAAGGGAGTACAGATGTGACTTTTGGATCTGGACCTGTGTTTGTAATAATGTCATCATGCTATATTCAATGGCAATGTTCCTGAACTTTTATTACATATGCATACACTTCAGTGTGTTAAAAATGCATTATATAGTTCAACATGAACTCTGGCAACTATTAGGGTTAAAATACTATGTACGTTGTAACATATTTCAGCTATAGTACAATATATAAAATACCACTAATAGACTGACCCAATGGCAATGAAGTCAATGAAAAGAATTCACTGACTTCCCTGAAATCAGACACCAAACTACTTTGTTTTTCAGAGTAGAGAGACAAGGCGGGTGAGGCGGCTTTTCATATGTAAATTACAATATTTCTGTCTCTAAAGCACTGAATTTTCGCCTTTCTTTGAAGTGATGACCAAAACCATTTACTACCCATTAGAGCTGGATGAATAGTTACCAGAGATAATGTATTTAATAACTACCTTCACTATTAATCTGTGTATAAATTATTCATGAGTTTTGTTCTGTTCACTATTTATCCAGATTTAAACATAACATAAATTTTTTAAAAAGTGATTTTTGACAACTTAAAATTATTCACAAACATTTGTTTTAATAAACTAGTTATAATACCCCTGATGTCTCCTGGGAGAATTATTAATTACTCCTTCAGGGGTCCTCCAAAGTGATTAAAAGCCAGTTTACACAATTTTGTTATGTGCCACAGTTCTCAGATTCTAATATCAATTCCCCAAATGAGGTCATGGTGCTGGTTGAGAAACATTAGTCTACAGCTTGTTTCTTGAGCCATGGCCTAATAAACCTTCTCTTTGGCTATGTCTACACTAGAAAAAGTTAGATCGACTTTATTAAGTCGACTTAATATGGTTGACTTTAAGTCGCCTTAAAGTTGACCTTATTAAGTCAATTAACAGAGTGGACTAAGTCGACTTAACTTTAAGTCGACTTAGTCCACTTTGTTAAGTCGAACAAACCACCCTGAAGTTGACTTAATAAAGTCTACTTAAGGGTTACTCCATGTCCAAACCGTCCTCAAGTCGACTTAAGGAGTTGACTTAAGGCTTAAGTCGACCTAATGGGCGGTTCTTATTAACTCAACTTAAGCTTTCATTAAGTCGACTTAAGGAATTTCTTAAGTCGACTTAATGAAAGCCTGGTGTAGACGTGGAGTAATTTAGGTCGACTTAAGGGTTCTTAAGTCGACCTAAATTGCTAGTGTACACATAGCGTTTCATCTTAGCATACACACTGTGAATGTTCTAGAATTGTATCTTGTATCTTTAGCTCCATTAAAACTAATTATTGTAAGCATAGCTTTCAAGAAAACAAACCTGGATCTTGAAGTACATTACCACTTTCTGCCATTGATTTATTTATTTTCTCTTGCTTAGTTTCTTCAGTGGAAGCCCCAACTAATTGTCTTGTCACCAGGTCTTTCAAAGTATCATCAAATCTGTTTTAAAATATGTAATAAAGAGGGTCAGATTAAGGTAATCCAGGGCCCTTAGCACATTATGGTCCCATCTCCTGCCCTTGAACTTTGGAGCTGGCCCCCCAATACTTGGAAGGGCAATGGAAGGGATCCTCCCACCCCTCTCTGAGATTCATGGGTCCCTCTCTTTTCTCGAGGAATGGCAACAGGAACACCCGTCCCACTGGAGGCATCAAGGAAAGAAACAGAAGTTCCCACTCTTTCCTAGAGAAGCACAGATGGCAGTAGGGCTCCCTTTTGTGCTTACCCCAGAAGAAGTGATCTATCTACTTGGATGGATCTGCTGCCTCTCTTCCCCTACCACACACACAATTCTCTGCAGGAGTGGCTTCCCACAGAAGTGAGATTGGAAGTGAATACCTAATTGAAATGCATAAGGCAGTTCACCTACCTTACAGCTCCTGTTTCAGGCTTGTTGTAGACCCAGACAGAAGCCCCTGCACTAGTTACATTGTTTTCAAACTTCTTTTTTTTTTCACCCATGAGAACCAGAAACTATTGTTGTTTTTTTTAAATGAAAGCTATAATTCTGATGTAACATAAAAAATAATACAAAGACAACACTAGTAGTGAGATGATTATGTCTGATCTATTTCTCTGTGCAGATGATATCATAGAAAAATAGAAGGTGGAATATAACTCTGAAAAGTCTAAAACTCCATTGAGATGGATAGGGTCACTCCATACTTCTAAGAGCTAACCACCCCATCTAACCCTTACCTCTGTGCGGCTTCTGGCAGCAATGCTTCTTTCTGAGCTGGACAGCCAGCCAGCAGCCACTGTTCTCTGCACCCAGCTCTGGAGACAGTACAGAAGTAAGGGTGATCCCTTTTTGGGTTGGGATCCCCAGTTGGAGGAACACTGACTTAAGGGCTTAACATGTTTTTATTTTTGCCATTTTAAAATACACACTCATGCTTTGTTACAATACTGTGAAATGTGATATTTAAATATCTGAAACCATGACATTCAAGATTTTCAAACACTCTGACCGTGAAATTTATGAAGAGGGACCATGAATTTGGTAAGGCCTGCTTATATGTTATTTTCAAATTGTCGTCTAACTACCAAGCTATTTCCCTCTCTCAGGAATAACAAAATAGAAAACAAGTTGTATCTCTAATTTTCCTCTGCTCCATGTTAATATGAACAAAGAAACAATGCACTGCTGAAAATAAATGGAAAATAAATCTGGGATTAGGTTTGTTGACAAATACCTGAAAATATTTAATTTATGCTGTCCTAAGCAGATGCTAGAAAAGGCCCTGCTGGATTTATCAGCTTGTGAGGCTTTTTCCCCTATTGCCTTAAATCATTAGAACAGTGTCATAAAATTTTAATATTTCCACAACACTACATTTCATTAGATTGGTGTGTCACTGCATTTTTAAATGAAGTGAATCTATTCATAGATAAGATGAATAAAAAAACCAAATAATTATTCATGCTTTTCATTAATTCATTTCTGGTGCCTGTAGTAGGTGACTTATTGAATTAGAGATGGCCTTGTTTGTAAACGCAGATTTCATGCACAGGAGCATTTGTGCCAATGTCAAATGAACATTTCTGGTTTCATTATGGTTTACTGGATACATGGCTTGTATGAATTTAAACACCCTGTAATCAGGTTGCATACACCATATAAATATGTCAGGACTCTAGTCAACAAAATTCTCTATGATTCCCTTGATGATAGCTAGGGCAATTCAATGAACTAGCATCTGCAAAGCACAATCACTATTCAGATCTTTCAAACACATTCACATTAATCCTGTGACACTAGCCCAGGACCATATTTGCTAACAACAAACAGATTTTTAGAGTAGCATTCTTAACCACACTTGCATTTATCTCCCTGGATCATTTTCCATTTTATAGATAAATGGATTACACAAACTTTTGCTGGTATCTGTTTATCCCTTCCCATAATCTTTCTTTATAAAGATGAGATCATTAGTTCATGCTTCTGAAGTCACTTACCAGACTCTTCAACTTGGTACCTCATGATACATATGGTACTTATGAGTCTGGGTAATTCAAAGTCTTTGGAGGATCATGCTCCCTGATTACTCTAAGGGGTTAGTGCATCTGGGTACCTCTTGAATTCTCCACCACCAGCATGGGAAGAGGTCCTCCTGGGGCCCTGGGGAGATTCTGACTTTCTGGAAGTACTGACGCTGGTCTCAGACACATAGTATTAGCACCACTGTTAAAGGAAAAGCCCCTGTGTGTGAAAGAAGTACGCCCTCAAAGAGTCAACATTGTGGTACTTATAAGAAATATATCTATGACTAATGCTAAAGTATATTTGTATAATTTAATGATGCTTTGTTTCCTTTTAGTTTCTTCCTCAATGCTATCCCATTGCATATAATATACTGTATGTAGGATTTTTTAGTTCTTTTTTCTTGTTAAATGACTTTCTGAATAAACTGCTCTGGCATATCTGTGACCAAAAATAATTATGCCTAGAATGTTCAAGAAGTTATTTCATGTGAAATTTGCCGCAACATTTCTTCTGTAGCTGAAACTATAGATTTTCTGTGCAGGAAGGCTCCTGGGTGATGTTTCTTAGATGCAAATGAGGTAGGGGCCTTTAAAAGGACAAAGTAGGATTTGACTGTACAAAGAACAATCCCTTTTGAGAAGGAAACACGTGGGCTGAAATTGTGGTTCCATCCAAGATAATAGCAAATCTTCCATTGATTTTAAAATGGGACAAGAGAAATAAATTGTGAATATCAAACTACAACTCTGAAACTTATTATTAACTTACTATTATTTGTTTAACACTTTGCTTTCAAAGGCTATGTCTACACTTGTTAATTTAAGTCAATTAGCATGTCCACACTCAAAAATTAAGTCGACTTAAAGGGGACCCTGCCAAATCGACTTAGAGCGTCCACACTGGATGCCTAAGTCGACTTGTAGGGGCTAGTTGGACCTGGGACTGGTCCACGGTGGCAGGGGGGACACCCCTTGCCAAGTGCCAGGGGGCTCAGCATTTGCCCCATTGTACCTGGGTACAATGAGGGCTGAGCCAGACAGGGACACTGACAGGGCATAGGAGCAGGGTGGGCAGGGCTCTGTCCTGGCCTGTGGGAGGGAATGCCAGGCTGTGCCTGTGCCAGCCACCCTGTCAGGAAGGGCAGTGGGGGAGCCCTGAAGCCCTTTAAGTTGACTTAAAGTCGACTTAGGGCTACTCTGCGTCCACCCTGGCTAAGTCAACTGAATAAAGTCGACTTAGTCAGCAAAATCGACTTAAAACGAGGTTTAATAAAGTCGACTTTAATTTTCCTTAAGTCGACTTAAGCTGCTGCTTAAATTGACTTAAGAAAAATGTAGTGTGGATGCAGATTAAATTAAGTCGACTTAAGGAAGTTTAAATCTACTTAATTTTTAAGTATAGACGCACCCAAAGCGTGCTCTCTGACTTTTTTGGTGCTAGAAACCAGAAACCTCCTGTTACAGTTACTCTAGCTACTTAAATACATACCATACAATACCCTTGCTGTTAAAACCCCACCTTTTAATCTTCCTGACCTTCATTTATTTATTGAAACCTTGATATTGGATTAAGATATTTTGTGTACATTTATGACTGTGCTTCTCTTTACATTAGTGTTTCAGTGGGGCTTCTGATGGAGTGGGGTATAAGGATTTGCAGAACCGGAGCTAGAATTTGTACTATTTTGTATGTAAATGACCCGGCAGGAAGATTTAAATATAAACTCACATATTTGAAAAAAGATCAAACATTGCGTGCACAGTGACCTTAAAGAAGATGAAGTTAAACACTCCGGCAGCAACATGCCAGTGAAGAACACAAAGGAAACCCATCATCAGAACTGATACTACTGGACACTTGGGGGAAGACTCACCAATGTACAGAATTAGCACAACAGATAGTGCTCTAAGGAGCAGGGATTTTCAAATTGGTGTACACAAGCTCTCAACAGGGGTTATGTGAGAAAAATTCTGTAATCATGGACAACACATTTTATTTAGTAAAATTTGGCAATCTAATCAATACTTAATCCATAGTCCATAATCCGTAGTTTGATTTCTATATTTCGGGGGGTGGGGGAAGGCCGCTGGCTAGCAGCCACCACTCTCTGGCCACCCAGCAGAATCACCACCAGCATCAGTGTAGAACTTCAGAGCTCGATGACAGTAGGGTGGTGGCTGCTGGCCAGATCATTCATGATGTGTATGGTGTAGGAGGACTATTTTTTAAAGCCTTTTGCCATCCCTTGAATTTTTATCCCGCTTCTGCTATTGTTGAAGCAGGTCCTGAAGGACCTGTGAGATCCCGGTCCCACTGCAGGGCTCTACTCTAAAGGCAGAGCAGCTGCCAACAGCAGCACAGGAGTAAGGGTGGTTCTCTCTATCTATACCTAGGTGTGGTGGGACATGGGGGCTTCCTATGTACTTTGCATGATGATGTATGGCTCGCCAGCTATTTTCATGGAGAGTTGGAGGTTTCTAATCCCTTTGCATGGGATAGGGAAGGTGCAGGGGCTTCTCATCCCCTTGTGGAGGTGCATGAGGACTCTGATTCCTCTGCATGGCTCAGTTGGGAAGGTTGGGGGTTTCCCATTCCATTGCATGGGGGTGCAGGGAGTGGGTGAGTGCTTGTGGGGAGCTGTCTGTGGGACTAGTGGGACTGTGGGACAGTTTTACAGCCCCACAGCAGGACTGGGACCCTGCTGGTCCTGCAGGACCCAATGCATAATAGCAGAAGTGGAGTAAAAACTTAAGAAACAAGGTGGGAATGGGTGAAGGTGGGAGTGGGTATTGTGGGGCAGGGCAAGAATGAGATTAAAAAAATAGTCCTTCCATGCCACAACCAATATGAACATCCTTTCCAGTAGCCACTGCTCTCCAGCTGCCCAGCTCTGAAGTTCCATGCTGCTCCTCACAAATATAGAAATCAAACTACACCTATGTTCATTATAATAATAAATAATAATCAATAATTGTATTCATAGCAACATGCCCAAGGGCTTGTGCATTGTGTTTCATCATGCGATCCCTTATAGATCTTTTTCATAGATATATGAGGCTCCTATTTCACATGGGGGTATACAGTGGACTACATTATTTGGAAAGGGGTACACAGCCTAAAAAGTTGGAAAACTATTGTCTTAGAAGAGGAACTTCTAGAACTTTTTTGAGCTAGATCAGTATGGCAGATCAGTAGGAGGTTTCTTGCACTGCTGCTGTTCTGTAAATGAACAGAAATCTCAGTTTCTATCCATGGTCAATCTGGAGTTGTCAGTTTTAAAAGAATAGGAAAAAAGCCAAGGCCATATTTGGCCATCCAGCTACATTTACCAATCTGCAAACTGGAGGCATCTGTATCACTTAATACAGGCAGGAGCTGGATTAATTTTTAATTTAATGAAAACTAGTCAGCAGGAAGAGGACATATTTTGGGCCCACTGAATTCAGAAGAGGGTCAAGGGATAGAGAGAAACCTATATTCTAATTGTCTGGATCACATGGTACACATTATCATCTGCAAAAGGAAGAACAGCATACAAAGCTGGCCAAATTTCAGATGAGTAGCCTGGCTGGCAGCCGAGCCATGATCTGTGACCTTCAGCAGCTGCTGTGGGCTTTCATGGATCATTTCTGATGAACATAGCCCAGAGTAATTACATTCTTGCAGATTATTTAGTCCTGTAATTATACTTGAAGTTACTAAGCAGTTCAAAGATTAATTACTGTGTAACTTGCAGTTTTTTGATCTTATAATAAGGGTAGTTGAGAAGGAGAATGCAACACGATGATGATGCTGTGATCACAAGGATATTAAGTAACCATCTATTTACATGACCAAAATTGGCCAGAATTCATACTGTTCACGGTGCCTGCTAAACAAAAATCTCTGCCTAATTTAATGTTTGGGCTAGAAAGATGGGGTGCTGAGATTGCTGTTCCTGATCTGCTGTTCCTAATCTGTTTTAACTAGTAACAAAACAAACTCTGCTATAACTTGTCTATATGTGCTGTCCTTCAGTGGTTAAAGTATAATTTGATAGGCCCCAGAACCCTCCTAATCTCTGGGCTCCCTTCCCGTATTGTCTGGGCCTCCTTCATGCATGTGCGGGCCCCAGCTCAGGTAGGCATTTGCAATCACTTCTCAGTACCACATGCATCAGTTATCATTCATAAAAATATTTGTAATTTTATATTGTTTTTATGTCTATAGCAATGATTGTCACAAGCTAGCAAACACTGCATAACACAATAAGTATTCTTATTAACAATAGTGGGCCGTAGGACCTGCCAGCAGCCAGGGCAGGGTGGAACATGCGTTTCACAGGATTTTTCTATTTTTAGGGGCCCCGGAACTCTGGCCCCACAAATTTGTGGGCCCCAGAACTGTGTTCCGGTGTGTTCCCCCTTACTTTAACCCCTGCTGTCCTTGAAAAAAATATGCCTGAACTGCTTTTACCCCATCAGCCCTTTTCTCAGCACCTCACTCCAGATGGCTTGTTTTACCCTTCTTCTACATCTTGCTTTAAACTAAATTGTGATTTCTTGGAACAGGGACTATCTTTAGGGTGACCAGATAGCAAGCAAGAAAAATCGAGAGAAAGATAGGGAGATAATAGGCACGTATATAAGAAAAAACTCCAAATATCAGGACTGTCCCTATAAAATCTGCTCATCCTAATGGTCTTTTATTATATTTCCGCAGCACTAAGCACAAAGAAGCTTCTGCATCTTACTGTAACATTAATAATAATATTTGTAACAATCTGGAAAATGCAATGTATAATGGTTTAGTATTTATTTATTTACTGGGTAGCAGGAATGGATTTTCTCAGGCTATACTGATATAGTTCCTTAGAATCAGTCTTATTCAGACGAGGGCTCTTGAGCTGAAAAGAATGTATCATATGCATAATATATTTTAGACCCAGGTGAAGTTGGGTGGTGCTAAATTGACTTGGAGTCAGATTTATAGAAGCTGGAGTTTAGGGTCTGTAGAGATTACAGAGATTGAGACCCCACAGTTGGGGTGAATGCAAGTCTGCCCTTATTTCCTTGGGGTTTTTTTTTTCAGGGCCACTTCCTTCTTGCTATATGCCCTCCAGTGGCCAGCTTGAAGAGCAACACTAAACATTGACAACCAACTCCACAGACCCAGAACTCTCAGGGTAGGTCTACACTTGTAAATTAAGTCGACTTAATTTACTCTGCATCTACACTACACTTTCCTTAAATCGACTTAAGCAGCTGCTTAAGTCGACTTAAGGAAAAGTTAAGTCAACTTTATAAAACCTAGTTTTAAGTCAACTTTTGGCTTAAGTCGACTTTCTAAAGTCGACTTAAACCAGTGTAGCCGTGGAGTAGCCCTAAGTTGACTCTAAGTTGACTTAGGGCTCTCCAGGACTTCCCCACTGCCCTCCCTGCCAGGGTGGCTGGCACAGGGAGAGCCTGGCATGCCACCCCACAGGGCAGGGCAGAGCCCTGCCCACCCTGCCCCTATGCCCTGCCAGGGTCCCTGTCCCCCTTTGCCCCATTGTACCTAGGTACAATGGGGCAAAGGCTGAGCCCCCTGGCACTTGGCAAGGGATGCCCCCCTGCCACCGTGGACCAGTCCCAGGTCCACCTAGCCCCTACAAGTCGACGTAGGCATCCAGTGTGGACGCTCTAGGTCGACTTTGTAGGGTCCCTCCAAAGTCGACTTAAAATTTAGGTGTAGACATGCTAAGTCGACTTAAATTAACAAGTGTAGACATAGCCTCAGGTTGGTTGTGTGTGTCAGCTGAGATGGTTGGTCACTACTTTTGGGTGAGAATCACATGCTTACTATCTTAATGACCTTCAATACCTTGGGTAAGTCAATTAATCAAAATATATTTTTTCTTCCTTCTCCAATCCCCCCAATATCAAGTCTCTTTCTTTTCCCATGGTGATCAGTCAACACTTTTCCCCTCCAAGAGCCTAATTCTGCACTCACAGTACTTTCATACCAGTCTAATTGCACTGATTTCAGTGGAATTGCTCATTTATACTGGTGTACTGTGTGTCAGTGGTCAGGGAGAGAGAGCAGGACCAGGCCCAATGAAATATAGGTGAGAATTGCTAGAAGGGGAGAATAATTTGAGCATTTAAGTTGCCATTATCTGAAGTAGGTTACTTTGAATTGTATTGGTGCACTTCCATTATCTTTGGGCATTAATTTTGTTGCCTAAAACATATGATGGGTGATATTTTTATTAGCAAGTGTATCTAAATAAATACAAATGTCAACTCATTGTTTATCTAAGAAAGAGAGACAGAAGTGTTTTTAAGAAAACATTTCTTGCCTGCTATCCTTAACTAGCATCAGTCAAACCATAGGCCAGATTTATAGAAGGTATAAGTTAATTGGAGCCATGCCCACTGCCCTTGAGGTGGTAGGAGATGCACTTCAGTGAATAGGCAGGTTCTGGGTAATACCACTGTTATTTCTCAGGTTTTTCTAGTGAGGGAAAACAAATTATATTATGAGCAGAGCTCTGCTGCAGCCTAACTGCTTTAACAACACCTCTCACAGATGAAAAGGTTATTCACTCTGGGCAATAACTGAGGTTTTCTGAGATATGTGTCCCTATGGGTGCTCCACTTCAGATGTTGGTGCATCCCAGCATTCTCAATTGAGAATTATCAGCTGCAGCATTCATCGAAGTCGCACATGGGGGCTGGTCATCTCAAGATGGCCCTGGCATACCATCTAACTGTATATGACCTGACCTCTTTAGTTCCTTCTCTACCATAGATTCCCTAATGAGAACTCTGAAGTAGAGGGGCAGAGGGAGGGTAGGGGAGTACTTACAGAGACGCACATTTCAGTTACTGCACAAGATGAGTAAACTTCTGATCTGGTTGCATTTTCTTCTGTTGTTAACATAGGT
The DNA here is from genome assembly GCA_007922175.1 of Pelusios castaneus. Classification (NCBI taxonomy): domain Eukaryota; kingdom Metazoa; phylum Chordata; order Testudines; family Pelomedusidae; genus Pelusios; species Pelusios castaneus. The sequence continues at coordinate 6,365,116 of ML685793.1, read as the reverse complement.
GGATGCAACTAGAGATCCATTTGGATAGTCGTTGTGTGAATATGATGGAACCTTTGGAGCATTCTGTCATAGAGATGAAGAGTCTTGGAGATTTCTGGAAAGGCTTAGTTCTGTCTAGGTAGAATGCTCATGGTCGTCTGACATCTGGAGTACATAGAATAGCACCTCATGTATTCTCATGTGATTTGGGGTAGAATGTAGGGAGATGAATTGGTTGCTATTGGTGAAAAGACGATGCTATTTTGGGTACAAATTTTGGGTGAGATCTCAGGGAGATTTTACGCATAAAAGTATCGTTTATGGAGAGTGGGACATGATGGCTTCTATTTCACTTATTCACTGTAGAGACGTAATGGCGTGCCCTTGATGGGCACATAATACTTTCTATCACCGTCCTTTCTATCACTTGATGAGCACATAATACTTTCTATCAACTTTCTATCAACCATCTTATATTGGATGGGATAGTGGCTAGTGTTTTACCACACAATCTAAGCAGGCTCCATCAGGGCATCATTTATGGTTAATACAATTTTAGACATGGAAGAGCTCTGGAGAATTTGAAGAAGTTTGTGCTGAGTATCAGACACTTCCTCAAGTGGTATCTCCTGACTCTGCACCATCCTTTTAAACAATCCTTGGAACTGCTTAAAACCACCAGCAGTGGTGGGAAATGTTGACATTATGTCCTCCTCTGGTGAGGAGGAGGAGTTGTATGCAGATGACTTTGTGTCCTGCTCTGTGACCTTCTCTCTCTTATCCCCCATTTCCTTATGGGTTTCAGGTGTCTGTGGTATGGGGGATGGTGGTGGTGATCTAATCTCACTTTTAAGTGGGGTTACAGGTTGGTTATACTGTACCCTGTATGCTGCCCCTGTGTCCCAGGCTTCCCAATGCATGGGAAAATGCATGGGTGAGCACAGCCATGGTTGAGCATACCACTGTTGCATCTCTCCTGCATATTGGGCCCTTGATTTCATGGATTCCTAAATGGTGGACTCTGTTGGATGTGTGAAGAGTGGTGCCAGAAGAAGGCACTGCCTCCTTGATTATCATCCTCGTCACTTGAGAATGGTGGGGCTATGGGTGATGCTGGTTGTTCTGGTACAGTATGTTCAGGGAAGCCATCAGGGCTGAAGAGTGGTGAGTTTGGTCCCAAAGATACTGCAGTGTCTTTGTGCTGCAGTAGCTGGTGTGGTGTCTTCAGTTTTAGTCCCATTGGTAGCAATCTTCATGTTCTTGATGGTGCTGTAGTCAGGGCCAATGTTTTGTGGCTTGACTTGCTCAGAACGGAGGGTACCATGTCTGTTGGTGCTGCTAAATTTGTTGATACAGGTGGTGGTGGCATAGCCCCTAGTGAGGGTCTCAGTGCAATGGTTTTCATTGGTGTTGTCTGTGCCATAGAGAAGGAGGCAAGTTTGGATGTATGCCTCAACTCCTTGTCTTTTCAGTGGGGCTTGGCAGTAGTCCCAGTGCAGATGGTGCTGGAGGTGCCCAGTGCCTCAAAGACGCTCACCTCTGGGATGGTCGACATTGAGGATAGTGACCTGGCAGGAGAATGCTTCTTTTTCAGTGGCTCTGTCTGTGGTGGGATCATAGTTCTTTTCCTTGATCTTTCTGGGGAATGAGCATTGTCTTTAGGTGAGGGTGATGTATCTGGGAGGTCTCCTGTAGAGACTCTGTTGCCCTGGATCAGAGGCCAGTCAGAGAGATTTCTTCATCAGGATAAGCTTCAGGCAGAGGTCTCTATCATGTCTGGCTCTGACCTTCAGATTGCTGCAGTGAATGCACTTTTGAAATATGTACGAGTCACCAAGGGAGTGATGCATAAGGAGTAACTGTCTGAGATGGTCATAGCATGTCTGCAAGAGCCACATCTTTTAAAACCTGAGGAACCAGGCATAGTCAAGTAGGGTGGAGTGCTTCCCACTCAGAAGAAAATACTTTTTATTTTAAGAAAAATAAACTCTGCGTAAACAACTATACTACAAAAACCTAAACTATTTCTACTATTTCTCTAAGTCTGTCAAAAACAGTGGGACACCACTATGACCACTATGGAGCTCCATCTCAGATTGGGAATACTCAAGGAGGAACTGATAGGATCAGGTTGTGCACATGAGAGATGAGGCACCAATGGTGCTACGAGACAACCAATGCATAAGCGTGACCCAGACAGACACTGCTTCTGAAATTCTTCGATTGATGGTGCCAGAACACAACAACATCTAAAGCGGAGCACCCATAGTGACATCACTCAAAGAAGAAGAGATGATTACCTCCACTGTTTCGACCAGAACATACCCATGTAGGGGTCTGCTTTGGTCCCCTGGTACAGTGTAGATTGTGAATGACTTCTGTCACTGCAGTTTCCTGGTGTACACTACAGTGCTGTGGCCTTTGCTTTCTTATGGAATAGATTCTGTGATAAATTTTACCCAGGGCTCTTGATTCGAGTGAAATGAAATCTAACATCCAATTTAATGTGATGTCTTTATCTGTAACATGCCAACTTTGGAACACTTTGGAAAATTTCAGGCAATATTCTAGGCATCATTGGGCACAAGCCTGCTGATTTTGGTGCAAATCAGAACACTGGAGCAGTTTACTTCCCTTCTCCTGTTCCCTCTTCTGGCACAGTAGTTCCTTGTTGGGAGGCCAGAGGCGGGGCCAGAAAGAAGGAGTATCTAGAGGTTAGGCAGGTCTGATAGTAGTGCCTCTCCCTCCTTCCTGGCACAATTCTCCTGAGGATATTACCAGATGTCTAACAAATTTAATCAGTTGCCAAGTGACAGTCACCTGAGCATTAGCTAACTTCTTAAGGATAAACAACCACTAACTAAATTGCTCATATTATTCATGCTTTTCTGTTCAGAATGATTATTCACAATAAAACTGTTACTAAAACACCTACACTTCTGGGATTGTTTGTGCTCTGGATGGAGAAGCAGACATACTGCATCCCCATCTCCTCTGAATGCTGTCTGGGACTTCCACTATCTATTCCCTGTTGTAGAAACTAAACCACAGATACACTAGTCAGCTTTTCTCCTTTGTCATTAATCATCCAGGGCTATGCTGTAATGCTTTTTACTTTAAAATGGGGGG
>ML685793.1:6327767-6354206 GCA_007922175.1 Pelusios castaneus | reverse complement strand
TAGATAGATAGATAGATAGATAGATAGATAGATAGATAGATAGATAGATAGATAGATAGATAGATGCTATTATTCTGTGCATATATATTCAACTGATATAACTTTCCAAGCACATCTGGGGCAATATATATCCCTTCTAACCAGCTGTACAGAAAGAGAGAAAAATTAAGCTGGCAGCCTTACCTGCTAATGTGAACTATACTAAAACAAGGGGAAATACCAGATACATTACATTGCTCTTGTATTGGTCACAGAGCCAAAAAATGTCATACTTCTCCTCCAGAGGGTAAAAATGAGCCATATATGATTACTATTCCTATTTTGTATTTCTGACTATAGAGGGAAACATTTGTCTCTGTAAATAGGTAATGCATAAAAACAATTACAGGGATAATTTAGAAGCATCATGCTTGTAGACCTCCATTCAGATCAATCAATTGCAATATAAAAACGCCCTCAGTTCTTAAAAAGACTGATTGAATAGGTGAATGATATCATTTTGCACAAACAAAGCCATTTGCCCATCTGGTATCTAGCTTTGCAAAAATAATAGGTTAGGAAACAAAGCGGTTTAACAAACAAGGAAGATCTGGGAAGGCCAGACTCTGCCCTTAGTTACATTGATGTAAATCTGGAATGACTCCCCTGAGGTCAGATAACAGCAGAATTGCAGGTAACAGCAGAATTAGATGATACATCTATATGATGAAGCATAGTAACAAAGGTCACACCTGAGAAGGGCCTTTGGGAGAAAGGAAACACCTGCCAGCAGTGCTGATGAACAGGTGGAAAGCAGCGCCCTGCAGGCTCGATATCCTGTGGTTAGTGTATTGCCATTACAGCGAGTGCTTTTCAGGTGCCCTCCCTTCTACCTCCCCCACACCGACTTTATTAAGAAACGCCCGCGCTGCCGTGGAGATGCCCCTTGCAGCATCGCGTGACTGAGTCCAACTCGCTCCTTCTACGAGCTGAGAGCAGCCCCAGAGTGCCACCCTGTCCTCGCGGAGCAAGCGGCTCTACAGTCTCGGGAGCGCAGGAAGCCTCAGTTCCAGCCTGCAAAGAGTCGCTTCCCCCAGATCTCCCCGGGTTCCTAGTGTGGGCTGGGTGGGGAGGCGGGAGGAACTGGGGGAGATGGGTGCTCTGTCCGACTCGCCCCTATTACTAGCCCATCTGAGCGCTGCTCCGACGGCTGCGGCGGTGCTGATGGCATCAGCACCACAGACAGCTCCGAGCATTTAGCATCCCCGGCTCAAAGACCGCCCCGGGAGAGACACAGAGCAGCTGGACTCCCGGACCGGAGCACTCCGCCTCCGCACTCCCCTTGCTCAGCCGCCCCCAAGCCACTCTGTGAAAGTGGGCTGCCCTTAGGGGAGCCGGGGAGGGCGCAGCGCAACCGGTTCGCACATGCTTAGGGGCTGATGAGCCAACGGGCCCCCTTCACCGCCACACCCACTGCTGTCCCGGGAAGGTGCCCGCCTGGGCTCGCAGCGCGGACGGCTCCCACGTGGCCTGCAGCGGGCTCCCACCCGGCTGCACGCCCTGCTCTGGCAGCTCAGCGGGTCCTAATGCTTGCTCCAGGAGTAGACCCCCCTCCAGGGAGCTAGTGCCCTGTACCAGCCCCTGCCAGCAGCCCCTCCCTGCACCCGTGCCAGCCCCTGCCAGCAGCCCCTTCCCCGCACCCGTGCCAGCCCCTGCCAGCAGCCCCTCCCTGCACCCGTGCCAGTCCCCTGCCAGCAGCCCCTTCCCCGCACCCATGCCAGTCCCTCCCCCGCATCCGTGCCAGCAGCCCCTCCCACACACCCGTGCCAGTCCCTCCCCCGCATCCGTGCCAGCAGCCCCTCCCCCGCACCCGTGCTAGCTCATGGCTCAAGGAAGGAGGCGCCCCCCACTTTTCTCTCCTGCTTCCCCTTGCCACGGGCCGCCCTTTAGCCCACGTCTCCTAGCCTAGGGGTGGGGGGCGGACGGGCTCCTGCTGTCCTACCCCGCCGCGCTCAGGCAGGGCGGGCTGGCGGCCATTCATTGTGCACGCGGGGAAGGACGAGGTGGGAGGGGACAATACCCCAGTGCCCCGGGGGGTGCAGTGGGCGGGGGCCTGAGGGGTGCGCGCTTGGCCAGCCGATGGGTGACACCCCCTCCGTCCGCCCCCCGTGCGAGCAGCACACAGGGTCGAGAATTTTTCGCTCCTTCCTCCTTTGGCGGCTCCCTCAGCTCTCCCCGCCTGGCTCGGCAGGGATGGGCCCCTTCGCCCTTGAACCGAGCTCGGGTTGCAAACCCAGGGACCGCAGCGAGCTCTTTTCCCACCCAGCCGCTCCTTCTCCGGCAGGCCCTAGGTTCTTGCAGCTGCCGCGTTGGGGGATGTGGCATGTGGCCATGGTGCGGGGTGGATCTCCTGCCTGATGTCGCTGTTTGTCGCTCAGTTTTGGAGAGATTTATTGGCTGGCTCCTGCTAAACCACGCTTGAGTAATCCGAGCTGCTGCGCGCTGTGGTGAAACCCGGAAGGGGGTGGGGGGGACACGTCACTCCCTCTGGTAGCAGAGCAACATTAGTCTTCCATCCCTCTAACCATCACTACGGCTTGGGAAACTGCCGGCTCACATCTATTTGCATTGGAACACTGGCGATGTTTGGTGCTAAAGAAACAGATCGCTCACCCTTGTGATTACCTCTCCTCCTGTCACTGCTTACCGCTCCCCGCCCCACCCCAGACAAAAGCCTCCGAGGTCCCCCAGAGGAAGGACCGGGGATGGATCTGACTCCAGTAGGAAAAGCGTGTGTCTAGAAGTGGTGCTAATGGGAAGAGATGCTGTGATCCAGAGGAGGATGATTTGTCACAAAGGGTAGCTGGCTTAGTGCTTTGGGCTGGAGCCGTGTAGGAGATCATTGGAGAAGTCATTGTGCACAGTGAGCCGAAGATCTATACAAACATGCCTGTTCGCAGAGGGCATGTGGCACCACAAAATACATTTTTGGGTACAATCATACGAAAATTTGAAGGGCAAAGTAAGTTCTCTCTCTCTTTCTCTATTTTGATACGATAGTTTGGGTCTGCTTGGGACTGGATGGATAGCAGCTCCAGACTGTTTTAAGTTCATAGGTTGGAAAGGAAAAAGAAGAGGTAAGGGAGGGATTCCTAAGAGTGTTGCTGATATTACTAATCTACATTACAGTTTATTGTCATCCCCCCATCATAGGGGGAAGTTTTAATTATATTTATGTTGTAGATACCATACCTATATTCCAGCTGTTCAGCATAACACAGAGAGAGGGTGCTTATGCAATATGCAAGGAAAACATTGCTACAGTTTTTTTCTTTAAAAACAAAACAAAACAACAAATCAGAACAGGCTGACAGCCAGAGGAATTGTTGGGGGGAGGCGGTGTGTACACTCATTAGCTTGTCTTCAGCACTGCATTTTTAACATATTTGCCAGTGACAAATCAATTATTATTTTACAGAAGCTTAAGGTGTCTACTAAATCAATGCAAATACATCCCCAGGGAGGATGCTCTGATATAGTCTATGGGATCCTTCCCCATGCAGTAATTTACTACCTGTCAAGGAGATTGGAGTTTTCATTATTTTTCTTTGTTTGAATTCCAACTTACTGTACATCTAATACTTGAAACTTAAAAGAATTTTATAAGGGCACTCAGAGAAGCCATACGTTTGACTCACCTGCACTAATTTAAATATTTGGCCTGTTTATAATATATCAGGCCACTAAAAAAATAAACTAAGTTTAACTCAAGCACTTTGCAGTTCCTTCTCTAAATTTATCTACAGTTAATTTAATATTCTTGTAACTTGTGTAAGAAATAAAAGTCATATTCTACAACCCTTACTTATACAGTATTGCATCAATGGTGCTACTTATTTTAGTGAGGATTTATGGACTCATACCATTGAATTGTATGATTTACTGCTACAATCAATAAAGCTAGTGAATTATACATCATTTAAATCATTAATACTAAGTTATTGTGAAAATTCAGCATAATATGAAGACATTGAGGAAACAGATATAAAATAAATGCATCTTTTCTACAAATTTGATGTGTTAGAAAACAAAATATATTTAATTTTAAAAATACTAGTACAAGGTCATGCAATGCTCACTTAACTCATGATAAATCCTATTAAAGTCAAGGAGTCTGCTTGTATGAAGGAGACAAGCAAGACTTCATCATTGGTAATAACATAGTAATAGTATCAAAGCTGAATATCCATTTGTAAAATGGGAGAAGTATATAATGCAATTGTGACCCAAAATAAGTAGAATAGATAATTTTGGTATGTTACTTTCAGGTGAGACTTTCAAAAAAAAAATGTGACTGACTTAAACATATGACTTTCCAAGTGTAGTTGAGAATAGAATTTGACCCAAGATGATCTTTTACTATGTGGCTTCTGTGAATGTTTGTTTGAAATAGTATTTTTAAAACATCAAATTCTGCAGTTTTCCCTTTCTGTAATAACTATAGTTTATAAGACAACCAAAGGAATTATAAAATAATATTTATTTTCTTGGAAGGTTAATTGAAAACCAGATTATGGGCTTGATACTGCTAATATTCAAATCAATGGAAAAATTCCCATTGGCTTCTATAGTGCAGAGTTGAGTCCTTTGGGCCTGCGCTCTGGCAAGATATCATGCGGATAAAACTCCCACTAATTCTTCACAGTTTTCCTCATTAAAACTTGCAGGACTGAGATGATAGTCTGGGTCTCAGTGGCACTAAAAAGTTATTACAAATACAGAAGTCAGTAAAACCTTTGCAAAAGGATTTGTTGGATATGGTTCTGTTTTTTTGAAAGCCAACTATCTTCATATTTAATGTATAAAAAGTCTGTTGAAGTGCTGTGAATCAAGATAGCAATAACACATACCACTTGAAGATCTCTACATCAGTGTTTTTCAAACCATGGGTCAGGACCCAGTATGGGGTCGCAGACTCTCAGGTACTGGGTTGCGGCGCACCCTGCTGTTGCTGTCAAAAGACTGGAATGCATTGCTCAAAGATGTTATTGTTGGGTTGCGACCATAAATCATTTTTTTCAACAGGGTCCCGAGAAAAAAAGAATTTGAAAACCACAGCTCTACATCATAGAAATCACATTGAAAAAATACATCCTTTAACATCTGTCCATGCCATTAACATTTCATGGAATATTGAAAAAGTACTGAAAAAAAATGCATCTTTTTCTTGTATTGCAGATAAAAAATTCATCATTGCTAATGCTAGAGTGCAGAACTGTGCTATCATCTATTGCAATGATGGGTTTTGCGAGATGACTGGATTCTCCAGACCAGATGTTATGCAGAAACCCTGCACCTGTGATTTTCTTCATGGGCCAGAAACGAAAAGGCATCATATTGCTCAAATTGCCCAGGCACTGCTTGGGTCAGAGGAGAGGAAGGTGGAAGTCACTTACTATCACAAAGATGGTAAAGTTTCTCTATTTTAAATTTTTTAAAAGTGTTTGGGTGACCAGTTGGCTTATAAATGGATTTTTAAAGAAATTTGACACTATGGGCCAAATTCTTAGCTAGTGTAAACTAGAGTTACTCCATAGACTCTAGTGGAACTACACTGATTTACTCCAGCTGAGGATCTCTCTATAAGATCAAAGTTTGGAATATATAATACATTCCTATACATGTCTGTCTATTTAGAATTGGAATTAAAATAATCATTTTACTTATTATATGACTTGATATCCAGGTCATATAATAAAATAAATAAATAAATAATGAACTGTTCTAATGGTACAAAAATAAATGGTCTGACTCTTCTTTTACTTTCACTGGTATAAATCAAGAGTAACTCTACTGAAGTCAGTGGAATTACTCTAGTTTAAAACTGGTGTAAGTGAAAGAGATTCAGGTTCAGATTGTTAGTTTTGATGGCTTGATGTCATAAAGGTAATGACAGCATGTAAGCACAAGAGGTTAGACTATGCTATCTACACTCAGAGTAGTACCTTGATGTAAATGGTATTCCTGAATAAAGTGCTACTCATCCTGAGTTAAGGGGGATAGCATCTGGCCCTTGTTAAGTGAAAAATAATTGAGAAAAAGTGAAAAAAGAAGGGCCAAATTCTTCTCCTACTTGTGCTGTTGTAAATGCTGAGTAACTTAGCTGAAATCCAGAATGATGCTGGTATAACAAAGAAGGATTTGGGTCCCATGAAAACAGAAGGAAATTCAGTCCCCTGCTTTCCTGCCCAGCCCTTAAAGAAGAATGCAGACAGAACAAAATACTGTAACCATTTATATTATTAGAGACATATGGGAAAAAGAGTAAAACAACTATACTTTTATGTATTTACTGTTGAAAGGATGAAAGGAATACTTGTCCATGTTCTCTAAAGATGATGTATCTGGACATGGTAGTATTACAAAACTAAATAATTATGATTCTTCATAGATAAGTTTAAGAGGGTTTTTTTTTCTGATTACTCAAAATTATTTACAGGAATGCCAAGTTTCAAAGAGGTCTGAGTAATGTATAATATGGTGTACTATGTTCTGTCCCTCACTGAGTATATATTCAAGTAAGAAAACAAAGGAAACTCATATATTCAAATGCTAAGCTTAAATTAGTTTTGGAGACATGCCAGAATACTGTTTGCATTAAATTCAGACCTGCAACAACAGAGACTCTCAAGCTTTAAAGTCACAGGGCCACATTGTATTTCACTTATTGTTACTCCAGAGTGACATTAATGAGGTAACTAGTGTCATTCCAGATTTACCCAGTGGTTATTGGGAGCAAAATATGAACTACAGGTTTCCCCTCACTCTGATATTTTAAAAAGAGATTCTCCTTACTCTTTATATTCTCATACTCTCTCTAGAGTTAGACCCCACCCCAAACCCTGGATCAAAACATATCCTTACTTTGGGAAAGTTCAGATCTTGATAGAGATCCTCATCTAGGGTAGATCTGCCTTGCTCAGTTGATTTCCACTGAGGATCTAGCCTTCTGTGTATTGTGGAATTTTTTAATCTTTTATGTTTACATGAAATATAAAATAAAAGTAGCATTGGAAGTGTGAAACGCCATCCCTAACTTTCAAGGGATCACACACAACAGAGTAAAGAGCCGACTTTAGGGTATGATCACTCAAAAGTATTCTTCCTGCTTCAAACTGCAAAAATCATTGGAGAATGGAGGGTGAGGGTGGGAAGGGAGACAGAGGGAAATGGTATCTACTTAAATAATTAATAAACTCTCAGATACCTTTTTAAAAACCCCACATTTCTGAGACACTGAATTTTGCAACCTGACTCATTAGACAACATTAAGAATACAATATAAAGAAGGCAAATGTTTATTTACTTTTCCATATCTTAATTTTTTCAGTTTGCAACATATAATTTATTAAAGTACAGAGCATTTAAGGGAAGATACTGCGAACAGTTATGAACAAGGGTAACTATACTTTGATGAGTAGTCACTGTAAACGTAAAGGTGATACCTATGCGAGTATAGTTAATGCTCAGCCATGTGTTTGTGGAATTAGTCCCTTTAGAAAGCCATAGATAGTGTTTTCCACAAATTAGAGTCTGAATTCTTCTAAGATTTACTACTGGGCAAAATAATGTTCTTTGAACACTAATATATTTCAGTAAATCCTTGTAAAATTGGCTCAGTCTTTAAAACGTAAAGGCAGAGAATTAAGAGATTGCTGTTGCTCACAGGCTATACTGAGTCAATGATATCTAGGCAGAACTGCCTTTTAGTTCTTAAGAAATTCAAATAGAAATCTATGATAGTCTATGACCCTGTCATATTTATAAACCCACAACAATCATGTGGAGCCCAATCCTGCATTTTTAGTTAATCTACAATTCCCACCAACTTCAGTGCAACAAATATGGGGGGGGGGGGGGGAATCCAGGATCTGGCCTTTTTTAGGAGGGAACGTCAATAACTTTGTGACAACCTGGTGGCATGTCTATTTTATTTACACAGACAGACATACAGACACACTGACAAATACATGTATTTTTTCTACATTATTTGTAAGCCCCGACTGTAAGAAGTGATAAAACATGTTTTTATTTAAAAAAAAAAAGAAACCACCAATTAGCAATGGTATTTTGTAAAAATTAAAATGTAGTATGAAAACATGTTTAATATTATGCTGGGTGTAGTTACTCAGATTAGTATTATAGTTCTTATAAAAAGTTCATGCATGTATTCTCTATATAAATAAGCATGGCAGAATTTGATTTTTCAAATAATTTGAAAGATTAAATTGAAAAAATGGTTAAAAATAAATGTTAATTTTAACAATCATGTTGTTGGGAGTCTGACAATAATTTAATGACAATACATATTGAAATTTAAAAAGTTAAAGCTTATAACCATTAAAACAGAAATTGTCATCACATCATGTCAAAACATATACAAAATAATTATCCTTAAGTTCTCAAGCACAGTTTTTCTTAATTTGCCTATCTGTAAATTTTGATCATTATCCTTGTTGGTTTGTGTGTGTATGATGAAATCAGAGTTTACTAACCTTACCAACATTTACTGCAAACAATCTAATCCCTTCTAATGTATGTATCAATGAAAGTTTATTGGGACCTTTTTCAAGTTTCTGGACAGCCAGGTAGGGAGGGGAGTTAATAGGTCCTGATGACTGTTCATTTTGTATTATTTTTCTATCCTACCCATCCAGGCACTGTAGTTATGGTGGAAAATTCCACATTTGAGGGGTAGGGGTTGGGAGGTTAAAAGGGAACCATTTTTGTAGCAGGCTGATTTTAGAAAAACAGTAGCTTCTGAAGCTGCACAGATGTTTTGAATATTGAAATAAATCCTGGGATGATGGACAGAGTGAGCAGAGTGCAAGTCCAGTGGTCAAAGGTGCCGGACAAAACCAAACATCATTTAGTTCCATTAATCAGTTACATAGCTATCACCATCATGTATATTTCTTTCTACAGTATATATGATAGTGAGGAAGAGAATATACATAATGGTGTAGTGTAACAATTTTAATGGCATGAATTTGGGATGACCTCATTATTAATCAGGCTGTGAGATTTACCCCAGAGCCACTAACTTCCAAAACCTCAAAAGTTTTGAAAATTTACCGCTAAACATCCTGTTTGTATCTTATAGAAAGCTGAAAGGTATTTTTAATCAGACAATTCTGCTAATATAGCGTATATTTTCTTGATTTCCTTTCCTTAATTGTTATTAATAATGACCTTTATGTACTGCAATCATTGTTTCTTAAATCTTAATAGTTTGTTATAAAAGAACTGAAGAAGAGTTCTGTGTATTCTGAAAGCTTTTTTCTTTCACCAACCGAAGTTGTTCCTATATATGACCTCCCCCACTTTATCTGTTGTAAAAGAGGCAATTATGAGATCTTCAAATGGATTTCAATTTTTCAAGGCATGATCAGTGGGAGAAGATAGACTCATAGGCTATGTCTACACTGGCAAATTAAGTCGACTTAAGGAGGCTTAAGTTGACTTAAATTAAGCCGCATCCACACTAGGCTTTCATTAAGTCGACTTAAGAAATTTCTTAAGTCGACTTAATGAATGCTTAAGTTGACTTAATAAGAACCTCCTATTAGGTCGACTTAAGCCTGCTTAGTTCGACCTAAACCCAGTGTGGACATTTAAGAGCACTTTGGTAAGTCAACCTAAAGACAGTTAGGTCAACTTAACAAAATGGACTTAGTCCATGTCCATGGACAGCACTTTGTTAAGTTGACTTAATAAGGTCGACTTAACTTTTTGTAGTGTAGACATAGCCATAAAAACTAAGTGTCCAAATGTGCATCTATTTCTTACTTACATGAGTAGTCCCAAAAAAATCACTGGAACTACTCATGATAGTAAAGGCTGTGAGATTAGCCTCAAAATTTCATTTTAATGCAAATGTCCTCCTTCATTAAAAAAACCAAAAACAACCTAGGGTACATAAGTGCAGGGGGAAAAAGTCACAAACAGCATCACTTCCAAATAGAATATTTTTCAAAGTTTCCCATGAGGCATTAAAAGATGTTTAAATTCATAATCACAGTCTAGTGCATTCTAGTATATTCCTTATGGTTTATAATTTCCTCTCCCCAGCTGCTTATCTAGCATATAAGATCTGTGTTAGATATAGTTGAAGATAAGATATTGTTTATATAGAGTATCAATTTTTGTTTCAATAAAGTTATTTGCAATGGAAGTTTTTGACAGATCTTCCTTTGAGGACTCCATTTTACAGTTTAAGTCATTATTACATAAATCATTCTTGACAGCAGTAAAATATTACCTGAAGTGATAAATCTGTAAAGATTTTGACATAAAAATTATAAATTATACAGAGACTGAGGATGGGCATATGTTAATCAAAAGTATACTATCTCTGTCTACTTTTTTGGTATGAGTTCTGACAACAGTAGTATATAACTAAAAATATAGTCTATAAAGTCTGCTTATTAATATGAAGTTCTTTAACCACTTTACATAGATGCAGATATTTTATGGATAGAAAGTACCAGTGAAAGATGTAATAATGAGTAAAAGATGATACCAGGAAAGCGTGGTTCCAAACAGCAAGAAGTACTTAGCACTCATTTAGTTGGAATTACCCAGTGTGCTAGAGCTAACTGTAGAATAAAAATATTTGTTTCCAAACTCACTGGGGTACCGAATAAATGGTTACCAGGCCTTTAAGTTTTTTAAATGCTCCTTTTCAGACTAAGAAAAACAAAATGTGCCAAAATATTGCTTAAGTTAAGGAGAAAGTATTGCTGGTGTCCTGAACCTCATCAGAAATGTCAAGGCATTTTTGAATAATAGCTATATGGATTCAACCTCAGCAGCATCAGGCATTTTATCACCTGTTCATTTCTTATATGGTCAGTCAATTTAAACAAGGTAGGTCCATGAGGACAAACCTTTACACCTGCTTAGTGCCAAGGTAGACCAGAGTGATTCTGATTGCAGGATTCAGAACTGACAAGAAACGAAAAGAAGGTGGAAATATGCCAATATCATGCCACTCGAGGTATTTTTAGTAAAATAGGAAACATCATATGTCTGCAGTTGGATAAAAGGAAGTCTTATGCTTTCCCTTTCTTCCAACTCTCCCAGAAAAACAACAAAGCCCTTCTGTAACTGAGTTTTTCAAAACATGCTAAAAAGTTTCTTATAGTGTATCTACCTTAAGATATCACGAAATGGTGGATATGAGCCACCTTTTTCCATAGAACAGGTAGACCACAACTACTTGTACTTCAGACTTCTGTCTACCACTACTTCATGGTGACTTCACCCCCTAACCCTCCCAATGTCACTGAGCTTTGAGCTGGAAGGACCAACAGTAGCTCACTATCCATCCTCATTCAATTTTGGGCACTTCTTCTGTCAGAGGTAGGATAGTAGTCAGAGTGGTGGTAGTGGGTTTCCCCTCTTTCCTTCTTCTCCTCTGTTGTTTGACTGTTCATTGGGAGTATGTCTGTTTGCACTTTTCACAAGGAACTGGACTGAAACTATTGATTTATTTCATGATGTCATGAGATAAACTTTCAGTGACACTGGGCTGGACTGGAGTCAAACTAGTTATTGAGAGGTGATGGTCTATATCATTTCCACTCCCCTGAATCATCTAGTTCCTCCGCTTTTACAAAACATATTTTTTTAAAAAGTGTTATTTAAATTGAGATTACTTTGGAAGACTTTTGTAGGATATAGCTTTCTCTTTCCTTTCCATGCATTATGCTAAATAGATGTTTGAATGAGGGAAATGAGGAACAAAAAATTAGACTGTCTTCAAAGTTAGTCTTTTTGTCAGAACTCTAAACTTGCTATGCATTTTTCGAAAGATCTGATCTTAAGATATAGTAACAAGCACAGCCACTAGTACTTGTTTTCTTAGTGGATATCCACTGATGATGCTAATAGTTGGTGCAAGACTCTCGTAACTAGATAAGTGCCACCTAAATGTGACTGGGGGGACTACCGCCAGGGTCTTTTTCTTCCCTGTACATTCTGGATGAAGAAACTGCACCACCTTGGTGAAGGTGGTGCAGAGAACAGATTTGAGATAGGCTGGGAATGGTCCTTGGTTCTGCAGCTTATACTGATCCAGTGGCCTAAACCTTCCTTGCTGCAGGTAGAGAGAACCAGCGGTTGCTGTTTTAAACTACAGGCTCCAGCAATGACAAGACAGTAACTACACACACTGCATCCCCCACTGCCTGCTTTATGCACAAGGAGGTGTATTTTATGCCTCCCAACCCTTGCTTTGTGCTCCATAGGCAGTCCAATTTATATAGGCTTTGAGTCCAAGAAGGGCATTTCAACCATTATGCAAGTAGTGGGCAGGATTTTTAAATGATACACAACAGTACAGTGATTCCCAATACATGGCAAAAAGTCCTTTCATGATACAATGGCATTAAGACAACTTCATAAACACCACTTATTAGCTTGTGCCCATGATTCACCTAGTGCAGTATCTTGTCTCTAAAAATGGCAGTACCAGATGCTTCATAAGAAGAAGAAACTCACAGCATGTAGATGAGGGGTAATTTGACCTTTATAAAGATCCCACCTTAATGCCTAAGAAATTGCTGTAAAACCGGCACCATGTGGTTTTATATCCCTTCAAATACTATTTTAGCATTAATTATTATAGCGTTAGACATTATTGTTATCCATATAAATGGACAAAATTTCTCTGAAAGTTTCTATATTCTTTGCAATGAAAAGGTCCTATGGAAAGGAATTCCAAATTCTAATTTTTGAATCTGTCTCCCTTCAATATCACTGAATACCACCTTGTTCTTGTGTCATGAGACAGGGAAAGTAATAACTCCTGATCTACATCATTTTATATACTTCCTATCATGTTCCCATTTATTTCCTTTCTAATTGCAATCATTTCACTTTCATATACCGAGAGTTTGTCCATGCCCATAATAAATTATTTTTTGTCTCCTCATCCTCCAAAATGGCTCAGAGTGGGCAAATAAAATAGAAGATTTAAAGCGAGACATTGGGATAGAGCAGGGGTTAGGAACCTATGGCTCGCGAGCCAGATGTGGCTCTTTTGATGGCTGCATCTGGCTCGCTGCCAGTGTTCCCTCTAAGCTGCGCGGGCACGCGGCCGCGCAGCGGCCGTCGCACCCCCCGCGCAGCAGTGAGGGACCCCCGCGCAGCCCGCCGCTCCCTCCAACCCCCGGGGCCGTGGCACACCCGGCCTGTGCCCTGCCTCTGGGCTGGCCTTCCCCACCCCCAGGGTGGGACAGGCAGGCTCAGGAGCGCGGGCCTGCCTGCCTGCCTGCCCCACGCAGCTGGGGCAGCGGGGTGGCTGCTGCAGCGGCGGGATCCCGGGCTCCCACCCCCTGACCGCCTCGACTTCCCGGGGCCGGGGCCGGGCTAATCCACGGCTCCGGCCTCCCAGCACGGGGCCGGGATCAGCCTCCGGGGCTGGGGTCTGCTCCCCCCCCCCACCGGCGGCTTCCCAGGGCCGCGGTAGGGTCCTCCCCCGCCGGCGGCGTTGGCTTTCTTTCTTTCTTTCTTTCTTTCTTTCTTCTTTGCCTTCTTTCTTTTTTCTTTCTTCTTTGCCTTCTTTCTTTTTTCTTTCTTCTTCTTTCTCTTCCTTTCTCTTTTTTCCTTCTTTGTCTTTTTTTCTTTCCTTCTTTTTTCTTTCTTTCTCTTCTTTCCTTCCTCTTCCTTCTTTCCACTTCTTTCCTTCTTTCTTTTTTCTCTTCCTTCCTTTTTCTCTCTCTCTTTTCCTTTCTTCTCTCTTTTTCTCTCTCTCTTCCTTCCTTCCTCCCTTCTTTTTTTCCTTCCTTTTTAAAAAAACCCAACCTTTAAAAATTAATTTTAATTAAAAACTTTTTGAAGGTTTTTTAAAAACCTTTCTAAAATTGAATTTCAATTAAAAGTAATTCAAATTCAATTAATTAAAACATAAAATGCACACATTTACTTGTATTTAGTTTTAAACATATTGTATGGCTCTCACGGAATTACATTTTAAAATATGTGGCGTTCATGGCTCTCTCAGACAAAAAGGTTCCCTACCCCTGGGATAGAGCCATTGCTTTGGAAGCTTGTAATTGTAACTTTAAAATCAGATATTATTATACAAACTTCAGAATGACAGCCTGGATAGTATATATTTCATAGAATTATAGAAACTGGAAGGGACCTTGAGAGGTCAGTGAGTCCATTATCATTCTGCACCATATGATCTCATGCACAGGAAAGGGGATAGTGGTGGTATTTCTATTGTACTGAGTTTAATTTTATTTCAGGGACCAGTTTTATAGTGTTCCATATAAATTAGATTTATCTGGCTATCACTTCTTGTATATATTGAAACGCTCCATATTTAGACAAGCTTCCAGGCCAAATCAGAAGCTGCCTAAGCAAGCAACAAAGAGTTAAGAGTAGCAATGGAAAAGGCTTACTCGGTTGGAGTGGTCAACTCATCCTGAAAGTAATATATGCCAAACCAATCAGACGCACAGCTATGAACCCAAATCTGAGTAACTTGTGAGTTCCAGACCAGACACACACACAGACAAGTTCCATAAGCTATTGTAGGAAGTCCCTTCACCAACAGACACACACAAGAGAAGGTGGGAAAATGCCAAGCAGTCGTATCACATTGTATACAGTGGCGCCTTACAATATTTACTGATGTATCTTATGACAAGAGAACATACGGACAGAGGTCTTCCCAATTTCAATAGCTTCATGAGCTCTTAATCACTACACACTACATTATCCAAGAACTAATCAGTGTCTACTAACAGCATGCATTGTATCACACATTTGTCTCTCTAAACTCATGCATAAACCAGCATAGCACCACAGCGCACTTTCACTAAACATAGAACGATTGACTGTGGCTGATGTCTTTGCACCTGCTGCTGTATATTGCTTGTTACTTTAGCTTTCAGTGTGGTCCTGAGACCAGAATAACTTCTTTCTCTGACTTGATCAGTTTTGCAGAAGAATGGATTTGTATAGGTTGTAAAATAACTGGTGGAGATCCTGGATACATTCTTTATGCTTTCTGTACAGCCAGAATACCTTAGTTCTGTCTTGGGGCTACATAAGTGGCTACGTAGTTCAGATAATCAATATGAAATTGGAGTTAGTTCACACAAAATGGCCTATTTAACCCAGAAGCACTACACTGTACCTCCTCTTTGGAAGGTCCACAGTTGTCACTGCAGTTAGTCTCAGTACAAGATTTGATTTTTAGTCCATAATTATACAATTTGTTTTGGACTGGCTCCATATTTCAGAGATTATTTCTGTAGTTATAGTGCAAATGCTATTGATTTTACAGAGTGTGATTTTTTGTCTCTGTTTTTCTATATTTGTATATATATATTAATTTCAGAATTTTTCAGTTATGTTATTTTTAGGAAATAATAGACAGCATGTAAACATGTTTAGATGTGAAATGGAAATTTCATGAACTGGGAATCTAAATTCCACCTCAGCCCCTGCCATAAAAAGCTCTTTGTCCCACTTCATTTTCAAAGGCAACCAAGGTAAAGCGACCTCAGTAAGTTACTAGTATTTCATGACCTCCGCATTTCAATTTTCACACCTTTTTGCATTTTGTATCCACAGTGAAGTTTCATTGCTTAGGCTCATTTCACAGGTTAACAGTCTGTAACAAAGCTCAGCATCCAAAATGTCAAACTAATGATAGAATAAAATTCACAAAGGGGAAAGTTAGTAAGAGGCCTTGTATATTCTACTGTTTCATCAACCAGACCCAGTATTAGAGGGCCATATTATCATTTCTCCTGATGATGCCCTGTACTGTGGCACTGATGTTATTCAGCAAAAGAACATGGGGGTGTGGGTGTTGTCAGCAAAGAAAAGCATTTGTTGAAACCTCCAGATGACTGTTTAAATGTCAACATTAACTGTTTCGTGGCTGATACTTAGAAGCAGAAGCTTCCATCTAAGAGCATTTAAACCAGAATCCCAGACTGCCTCTCAAACATTCTTGTTTGCTACCCAAACCGTAGCTTTTCCACTTGCAACTTTAATGCTGTAGCTACACAACAGCAATACAAAAATCTGCAGCATGTTGAAAATTGATAATACAGGGACACACAAAATATAGTGAATTTAATGGCTGAATAAATTACTTAAGGAATACTACGCTGATTGTATTTTTGTTTAAATTTAATTAAATAAAAATAACCCTTATTAAATTGAAGTGAAGCCACTACAGAATCTCCTGCATGCCACACAAGAGTGGAACAGAAATCAGAGGACTTCGACTCAGAATTAAGGTCTTGTTTCCCTGGACCCTTGACAATATTAGCTCTCAAAATGTCGGGCTCTTTAGGAGCATCAGTATAGGACACAGTCACTAACTGATTCTGTTCCCAGAGTATCATGTGGGGGCAGCTATCACTGATTTAAAGATACAGGATTTGATTTTCAGAGGTAGCAAATACTCACAGTTCCCATTGACTCAAACTGCATTTATGTGTATTTTTCAGGTTCATGGTATCCTCTAGGTACCTTTGATGATGCAGGTGTTTGGAGGGCAATGCGAGCTAGTAGTCAGATAGAGCACATGTTGCCAAAGCTGCTTTTAGATCTATACCATTTTACATAAGCAACCCATAATGAAAAAGCATCTTACAAAAGAAAAACCCATTATTTTAATCTATGAAGGGCGTTGTTTCAGATCAAGAATAGACAAGGACCTTCTCTTTGTCTCCCTCCCTTTGCCTTTCATCCAGTTGCCTGAAAAGCAGTTCAATGTCGTGTAAACAAGGCTCATACTAAACCACCCATTATGAAGCATTTAACGTGAAATGTTCCTGGACTTTGGAGTCTGCAGCATTTCAGATTATTTAATTGTTAGAGAGTTCTCCCCTGATTTTTATTCAAATCAATGGCTATGTCTACACTGGCAAGTTAGTTTGAATTAAGGAAGCTTAATTCGAACTAACTTAAGCCTTGGCCACACTAGGCTTTCATTAGTTCGAATTAAGGGCTTCCTTAATTCAAACTAATAAATTCTATTATATTTTTCGAACTAACGCTTAATTCGAACTAGTTAGTTCGAATTAAGTAAATGTGGCCATGTTAGTTTGAATTAAGTGCTTAGTTCGAACTAACCAGCACATTGAAATTAATGCAACTGACTAATTCGAACTAAGCAAGTGCCATGCATGGCACTTGCTTAGTTTGAACTAAAATTCCAGTGGGGCCATGCTAGTTCAAATTAAGTTAATTCGAACTAACTAAAATTAGTTCAAATTAGTTCGTTCAAATTAACTAATTGGAACTAACTTTGGTAAGTGTAGACATAGCCGTGATTGTATTTCTAGAAAACTAATTTGTAGAACTCTACAAAACTGTGCCAACCTGCCCTGCTTCTTCCTCTCTGAAAAAAATAAAACAAAACAGGATAATCTCATTATTATTTTACATGTTTGTGACTATTCTACAAGAAAGTAATTTTTTCCTGTTTGAAGAAGAATATGAAATACAGTATTGAACATATCCTATTTTTATTTGAAGTAAGCTATTATTACAGTTCTTCATCTATTTCCTTGTAAAGATGCCTTAGATGGAAAGAACCCCAGGGTCTGTAACATTTTTAATATTAGTAATATGGAAATGTTATCCTTTTTCATTTCTAAGTGTCTGTAATTGTTTTCAGACTATAAAATATACCGTGGATCAATTTAACACAAAGCTGTATGCAACAAAAATTATATGAGACCTAGCAGGGTGTGGGAGTCCATGTATCCTGGTTCTACAGTGTGCCACTCTATTCAAGAGAGATGTCAGCTTGATATTTAAGATGTATATGATTGATGTATATGGGTCAGATCTTGAACTGTGGGCTCAGGGGTGCTTAGTGCAGCTCAGGAGGTATATGAAAAGACAGCCTTAAGCCATTTTTGTGCTACTCCATTCCTGGGTCAATGTGTGCTGGTCCATTTCCTTGGATCATCCTCAGGCTTGCTTTAAGTAGTACGTGGTGCCTATGCAACAGGGACAGGCAGGTGGGGTAGTTGCTCTAATATACGCCAAGGTCCCACCTATACAGAAGAAATCTGGATCTTCCTAGTTTAGAAAGCTGAATTCAAATATTGCTTGTATGTGAAGAGAGGCATGTGTGGCCATGTAGAAGGCTTATCGCCAGTTTAGTGATTCTGGATGCTTTTTAATTATAAGACATTAGTAACTCAACTTTGGACCTGCAGTACTAGGTGTAAGTCAGTGGTTGACAACCCGAAAGATAAGAAGAGCCATTTTAAAACATTCCTTCAATAACCAAGTGTTTTGAGAGCCACAATGGGTGTAGTCAGCTGGTGGAGGTAAGGGGAGCTGGGCCAGCGCATCTGGAGAGTGTGGGGGTGGGGAGCCTGGAATCAAAAGCAGCCCTCCTACAGGGTCCCTCAGTGGCAGTGAGGAACCTGGAGCCCAGAGCTGCAAGGAGGCAGCCTCATGAAGAGCCTCATGCAGCTCCGGAGCCACAGGTTCCAAACCCCTGGTCTAAGTAAAAATATCATGGATATGATGATTCTATTGGGGATTCAGCTACGCTAATAATAAGGGAATTATTTTGAATGGAATGATAGGCATATGATATTGACAATAAGATCTAGGTTTTGAAAACAGACTTGAGATGTAATAGGTGCCTCAATGTTTATATATGAGGAATTTCACTCTGCTGAGATTTAGATGTTCTTTGAGTCATCTACTATGTGAAAAAGCCAAAATTCTAACTATCCCAGTGCCAATAGACTATAAATGAATCCAGATATACTATAGTTTCCAAGATCCTTCCTAACAAAGTTTTATCTTCATTCAGTCACAAGAAATCAGAAGTCTAACAATAAATTAAAGGGACACACACTGAGTTCATTGATGAAAGCAATAAGTCTCTTAGGCTATGTCTACACTTGCACCTTAAGTCGACTTAACGACATTTAAGTCGACCTACAGAACACTGCGTCTACATTGGACGCTTCCTTAAGTCAACTTAAGCGCTTCCTTAAGTCAACTCAATAACTCCACCTCTGAAGGTTGACTTAACACCTAAGTCGACCTTATTAAGTCGACTTAAACCAGTGTGGGCGGGGAGTGCCCTTAAGTCAACCTAATTGGCCTCTGGGCCCCAGTGCAATGTGGGACAGGTACCCACAATGCACCACTCCTCAGTCGACCTAGCATCTGCCAGTGTGGACCTAGGCAGTCAACTTAAGTTTTTAGTGTGGACTCTTTAAGTTGATGTAAAGTCGACTTAAAGTCGACCTTGTTAAGTTGACTTAACAGAGCCTCTAGTGTAGACATAGCCTTACTGATTACTTTGAAAGACAAAGTCCGTTTATACTTCCAAGCTGGAAGTCTCTGCAGCATTCATGCACTGCAATCCTTCCATGGACGAACAAAAGCACTGTGTGCATGTGCACAAAAATTTCTGGTGAAAATATAAGAAAGCTCTATAGTTACCAGTTGTGCATTCTTGGCTCTTTTCAAAGCAGAACAAAATAGTCTTGTCATTTGCAAACTTTTTGTTTGCAAATTATTTTAAAGGTTATACTGCTGCTTTCTAAAGAGAGCCATGAATCAGGCATACATACAATATCTGTGTCTCAATCTTATACTACATGTATTTTTAAAAACAAATAACATTGTTTTGTTGTGTATTATTTGCCTTCAACTAATTTTGGATGTGTCTCATTATCTGAGAGAGGGTTTATTTTGTATTCTCCTGATAGGTGAAAAAAAGACCATAAAATTCATGAAGTTATATGAAACTTGTATGTTGCTCCTTTCACAAACTTTAGTCTCCACTTATGACACTGTGATTCAGTAGAATTCTGAATGTTAATGGGAGGCATGTGAACTCATCAATGAGAAAACAGACCCTCTGCCTCAGGTGATATATTCTTTCTACCTGGGTTGTCTCATCTCTAGTTCTGATACGCTGACAAATGTTCAGGTAGGATAGTCCTAAACTGTAACTTGTTCTCCATCTGAAATCTCATGCTTTGTTTATAGTCATTCTTTCTAAGAATTGACATGTTGCAGTAGTCTCACAAAACTTGTTTCCAGATTCAAGTGAGAATCTTCATATAAGTAGCAGACCATTTGCCTTTGACTTGTGAAGGTCTTCTCACAAACATGGAACATGCTCTAACTCAGTGTTTCAGAAGTGGTGTGCCATCTGGTCCAAACAGGTGTGCCATGGAATTTTTTTTAAAGTACACGTGAGAACAAGGGAGGAGGGAGAGTTGCCTTCTGTCTCACTGCTGTACTGCCTCCAGGGGAGGAGCAAACAATCAGAGTTCAATCTCCCTCTCTTCCCTCTTGTGTGATCATTGGGTTGGCTCATCTGCCTCTCTGCTCCACTCCTGCAGCCAACAGCTGGGGGTGGGGAGAAGAGGTCCCTGAAGCTTGAGGTATGCCGTGGCAGAGAAAAGGTTGGGAACCACTGCTGTAACTCATATATGTCACTCCTCTACTGCAAAGCCCCCTTGGAAAAGTCCAAAGGGGTAGCCGTGTTCCCCTCCTCTATGTGCTGTTCCCCAGTGTTTTGAATCCTAACACCTACTTTGATTTGCTGTTACAGCCTGACCTGATGCTATGTCATACACTCCCCTGCATTTAATTTCCTCCCACTCTGTAACTTTCCTATCTTCAAAGCGTCTGACGAAGTGGGATTTTCTCCCACGAAAGCTCATGCGATTAATAAATCTGTTAGTCTTTAAAAGTGCCACAAGACTCTGTTGTCTTGGAAAAGTGTTACACTGGTTGTTGTAGCCTCATGCATTTATATTTTATCTGTGTGTCTGCAGAAAGTCTGAAGTAAAAGTAGGTCAGTTGCTTCCTGAATACATTTTTAAACTTAGCAGCACAATTATGGCTATTCTCTGCAGTTTTTAATTACACTAATTGGAATTCGATGTTATTTTACTGAATTTCTCTTGCTAGAATTTTGTAATTTTTGTTCTGGCTGTTCTCTCGTTACATTTAATAAGCTGATGGCATCAGTTCTGGACAGAGAGCCTTTATGACAAGTGACACTAATTGGTCTCCTTACTGGCATCTCACCTGGAGGCCACAGATGGAATGGCTATGCCCTTTGACATTAAATGGCGTTTCCTCTAGCCCAGACATCATGCACCCTGCTGGGAGTTTAGAGACAACGGCAGTGGCACTACTAATACCTGTTACTTTTTCTGTGGATCACTAAAGATTTCTGTTTTTGAACCCCACTTCCTGCAGCATACTGATTTTTCTTGGGCAGTCTCTCATCCAACCCTATGCCTGTGTCAATGGGAAAAGAGACCTCCGACTGTAGATTCCCAACATAGAAAAAAAGTTAGTTGGGTGGGTCAGTGCATAATAAAGTTAACATGTATTTTCTTGTAAATCTCAGGTAATAAACTAATTGTTGCTTACATATAATTATGATGTCCCTGGTATCCATTATTCATCACTCTATCTACACTGCTGAAGATGCACTGGAAACAGATCTTCCAAGGAAGAAATATTCTTCACACCATGTGGAATTCTCTTAATAGTATCAGAGAGTCTGCTGTGTGATAACCCCACTGAAACATTTTCTTGTCTCAGGAGAAAAAGTTCACTGCCAAGGTTTCCATTTATAGAGTACAGGGAGAAAG
Organism: Pelusios castaneus; assembly: GCA_007922175.1. Classification (NCBI taxonomy): domain Eukaryota; kingdom Metazoa; phylum Chordata; order Testudines; family Pelomedusidae; genus Pelusios; species Pelusios castaneus. Next base: position 6,332,526 of record ML685793.1, on the reverse strand, counting down.
GAAGATCTTTGTTCTCCATTTCTCTTCTGCTGTCACTTCTTTCTTTGTTACTATACACATACACTTATTTACTTCTACTCTCCCTCCCTGCAACCAGCTCTTATGGCTTGCTTCCCCTGTCCCTCTGATCTTTACCAGAGGCACAACTCCTCATGTGACTCTCTCTTGAGTGATGTGACAGGTGCCCTTTTGCTGTATCCTCTTAGGGTTGCTGCTGTACTAGTCCACAGGCAGTTACTTGGTGTCCCTCCTCCCCACACTATGCAGATAAAAATGCAGTCCGTCTTGCAGGGTACTTAATGCCTCCTCACAAGAGCTCTGCACCTCCAGATGCCAGAGCTGAGGGCACTTAGCACCAGCAGGTCCGGCCTATAAGAAGTAAGTCCAAGCAAAGGGCAGGCCTTCTTCCTAGGAAAGGAGGAGGAAACTTAGTGGCTTTGAAACCAAGCTAAATTGTAAAATCTTTGGCTTTTACATGGAAGCTGCCTTAAGCCCCTTCTCCAACCTGCCATATTCCTTTCACAAAGGCCAGCAAGAATCACCGTCCTCGCACTTACTGGATTACAGCGATTGTTCCTTTCTAGTGCACGTGGTGACGAAACTGTCCTCAGAATAATTTTCTCTCTGTGTGCACACCCTGACTGGGCCAGCAAAATAGGCTAGATGTGTCTGGGGAAGCATGCTGTACTAGCTTAACGGATGACCCTTGGTAAATTGTTCCAAATGTTAATTACCCTCAGTGTCAAAAATGTGAGCCTTATTTCCAATCTGAATTTGCCTCGCTCCAACTTCCAGCCACTTTCTCTGCTCATTTGAAGGACTTCTTATCAAATATTTGTTCACCACGTAAATACTTATAGACTAATCAAGTCACGCCCCTTAACTTCTCTTTATTAAGCTAAATAGACTGAGTACTTGAGTGTATCACTATAAGACATGTTTTCTAATCCTTTAAATGAGGGGTCTGCAACCTCAGGCACACGTGCCAAACATAGCACACGCACCAATTCAGAGTGGCCCTCAGGGCTCCCGGCCCTGTGGCTGCTCTCCTTGCCCTCCCCCGCCCTGCTCTCCCAAGCTGGAGGGCAAGACAAGAAGGAGCTGCCATGCACACATGTCTCTTGCGGCCTCAGAACCTGCAGGAAGGCAGAGCCAACAGGGAAAATGAGCCGCTACGCGCAGTGGCTCCTGTCCGCTGCTGGCCCCGCTTCCGGCACCGCTGAGGGGATGAGGGCCGGGGCTGGCATGGGGGCCAGTGAAAGTTGCCAACCCTTGCTTTAAATCGTTCTCTTGGCCTTTCTCTGAACGCTCTTCAATTTTTGCAAATCCTTCTTGAATTGCGAGCATCAGATCTGGACCCATATCTCAGCAGTGATCACTCCAGTACAAAATATAGAGGTAAAATAACCTCACTGCTCCTAAATGAGATTCCGGTTTATGCGTCTCAGAACCCTGTTAATTCTTTTGGCCACCATGTTGCATTGGGAGCTCATGTTCAGCCGTAATCTCCCAAGACCCACACATTTTTTCAGAGTCACTGCTTCCCAGGATAGAGACCCCCATTCTGTAAATATAGCCTACATTCTTTGGTCATAGATGCATATATTTATACAAATTAAAATATATAAATTTTTTGTTTGTGACCAATTTACAGAGTTATCTGGATTGCTTGATATTTGTGACCTGTCCTCTTCACTATTTACCACTCCACCAATTGTTGTGTCATCTGCAAATGCTTTCAGTGAGGATTTTTTCTTCCAGGTTATAAATAAAAATGTTGAGTAGCATAGGGCCAATAAACAGTCTCTGCAAGACTAAGAAACACAGTTGATTCCCTGTTTACAATTACTTTTTGAGACCTATCAGTTAGCCAGTTTTTAATCCTTTTAAATTGTACCTTGTAAATTTTATACCATTCTAGTTTTTAATCAAAATGTCATGTGGTACCAAGTCAAATGCCTCACAGAAGTCTATTTTCCATCAGTACTGTTAACTTTATCAACCAAACTTCTAATCTCATAAAAAGGTATCACATTTGTCAAACTAACCATAAACCCACTTTGGTATTAATTATATGATGTACCTTTAATTCTTTATTAATTGAGTCCTGTGTCAGCTGCTCCATTATCTTGGTAGAGAACAATGTCAGATTGACAGGCTTATAACTGCCTGGGTCATTTTATCCTTTTAAAATATTGTCTCAGCATTAGTCTTCTTCCAGTCTTCTGGACTGTTACCAGTGTCCAAAGATTTATTAAAAATAAAGTTATTTACTTGTGCTGTAATAGTTCTTTGAGATATAGGTACAGATTTGTATTTGTATTCCATTCAGATGTGCATGTACCCTGTGCAACAAACTGGATAACGTTACTTAACAGTTGGGGCCTCATAGCCTCCCTCTAGACTATTTAAGGTCACTGCCACCCCAGGAAGTTCCATCCACCCCACAATGTTTGTGCTCCACTCTATTGGCTAGATAAGAGGGTCACCATCTTTGAGAAATTAATACGAGTGATGATGCTAAACTCAAACAATCTTTCAGCTTAAGAGTAAAATTCAATTCACTCCTATTAAGCATGAACAGCCTTTCTTGGGTGAAGCAGAGAAAGGATTGGGTAGGAAAAGTATATAACTCCATGATTAAGGACTACTATGGAGTCTCCACAGCTGCTACTCCAGTGCATATGCTGCAAAAAGCAACTGCAGGATCTTGTTAACTGTGGCATATTTCCCATTCCAAACCCAGCTTCACCCTCTATGTAGGCCTTTGGAGGCCTGATTCAGAAACCAACCCTACAATGTTTAAAGAGTATCAAGACCTCTGTGTGCATCTGTACTCTACCCCAGGAAACATTTCACCTAAGGAACTGAAGAACTAGGACGCTGATTGGACCATGCATTTGATGCAGACTCCTTATGTCCTTTTTTCTCACTTTTGCACATCTAAGCTGACAGCTTCAAAAACTGTCAAGCTCCCAGCAAGTTTAGTTTCATCCACCAGGGTGATTATCAACACAAAGGTTAAAAGAAAAACAATCACTAAAGGTGGAAGGAAAGAATAGTAAAAAGCATTGCAGTAAAGAAGAACATATTTTGTGCCAAACTCTTATTCCAGCCTTTTCTATTGTATTCTCCTTCAGCAGAGTTCAGAGTTATTTTCCCCAGTATACAGGATGCAAAAGAAGCTGTTTAACATTGATATATGACTTTTTGATTTGCAAAAGAAAAAAGAAACATTTTTGTATTAATTTGCAAACTGATTTGCATGTTGCTAATATACAAGACATCCATTAGTGATGGCCAGCCACGCTCAAATGCTTGTTCTGTGCAATGCATCAAGGTAAAATAAGATCTAGACAAGCATGGGAAAACTTGCCTGGTGAGGTTTCAAGTTAGCGCAGCATGCAAAGGTCATTTGAACTTTCTTAACAGTGTTAGAAATGTTAAAGAGAGAGAGAGAAAAAAAGATAGGGAAGGAAGCAAATGGATTCTCTCCTAGTGGAACAGCTGGTATGAGGCATATGCTGTGCATGAATCAGTGTAGTTTTATTAAATCAAAGAGGTGTAGTTTGCCAGTTATCCAGAATCACACAGATTTTTGTTAAAGGAAAAGAGTGGGTTTATCTAAACACACACTGGACCAGACTATCAGAGGTGCTCAGTTCAATTTACACCCAAAGGGTATGGTAAGATTTTCTAAAAAGCTTGGTATGGTGAGACTGAACTCTTTTCAAAATCTGCCCATAGGTGTGATGGGAGCTGTTGGGTGTAAAAATATTTGGCCTGTGTTTAGCTGCCTAAATGTGAGCACTTGAAAATCTGGCCTACTAAGCATACAAGTAGTTCAATGGTACATTACCTTTTATGGTTGTCATGTAGCGTCTCTTTTATTCATAAGTCTCAGATATGATGTCTAATCATTTTTGAGGGAAAGGGATTTGGTACTAGGATTTTGAACAAGAATTGCCTCTTCATCACTACTGCATGTCTTGCTGCTTGTCTTTCCACTGTCAGCTCGGTAAGAAATATCCTTGGATTCAGAACATGGCTCAATGAAGAAGCAGCACAGACAGTGAGATCTTGGTATTATTCAGTAAAATTTCTGCTGATTTCCTCATTAGTGCAATTTCCAGCAAATAGCAGTGAATACATTATTCATTCATGATGGTCTCTCTCTTGGATGTGCCAATGTCAGCTTTCAAGCTTAAGGAAATCACAGCAGGTAACAGGGCAAATATACCTAAAGCTATGGTGCATGTAAATTGTGTGTTGTATGTGTGTGCATTACACACACACACAATATGTTTTATATAAAATTTATAGTAATTAGATTTAATGAAGTGCCTGACACCCTAGGTATCAACTAGAGCAGGGGTGTCAAACTCAATTGCTATCGCGGGACAGATTTGACTTAAATATATTTCAAGTGGGTCGTACATATCATAAATTAAAACACTATGGCACTCTTGCAGCATCACAGAGTGCTGTGTATGCAAAACAGCGCTCCACGATACCAGTCTTTCTCTGTTAGGGAGAGAGTGCAGTCTTGTGGAGCTCAGTCTCACATACCCAGTGCTCCCTGGTGTCATGAGACCTGACACTCTTGCAGTATTGCAGAGCACTGGGTACGCAAGACCACACTCTCTCTTTCTCTGGGTGCATCTACACTTACAAATTAAGTTGATTTAAGCTTGCTTAAATTGACTTAATTTAATCTGCATCTACACTACAATTTTCTTAAGTCGACTTAAGGAAATTT
>ML685793.1:6296966-6322672 GCA_007922175.1 Pelusios castaneus | reverse complement strand
GAAAGAAAGAAAGAAAGAAAGAAAGAAAGAAAGAAAGAAAGAAAGAATCCAAATGCGGAATAAGAGCCTAGGGTAGTGCTTTTCTTTTAAAGATTACTTTGGGTTTCAGCAGTTTACAGAGGTCTGAATATTTGAAACCAAAATTTAAATTTATTTTTCAATCTGTATCACAATTTAAAACTTTTTTGGGCTGTTCTTTCATTATGAAACTAATGGGTGCACTGTGAGTGATAAAGAACAATGCAGCTACAAAGAAAAAAATGACTTTCTAAGTACATTAACAGTTTAATGCAATTTAATGATTTCTAGTAGTTAATACAGACTTAAAGAGTGACTTAAAGTTGCTTTTGTTTTCTTCATTTCAATAGGCATGATGTCATGTGCCAATCTGAGTTGTTAATATTATCACATGTGAATATTTATTACTAGGAATACAGAGAATTACAAAATAAATGTTTAGATATAATACATTACATTAGAGAATAGTTGTAAGGTCTTTCATATTTTATGAGGATCCAGATACATTGATTGTACTATGTTTTTGTTCAGTGCACATATTTGTAAAAGCACAATGGATAGCTTAGGCCTTTATTTAGAACTACCAATTACTTTATTCTATGCCTAGCAAAAACTATAATTCAACAGTACGCAAGTTTCATTGTGAAATATTTATAATGATCTTTGCAAAATAAATGAAAAATTAAACATCCTTCCTTTTCCTGTCTGTTCACCCATACCCAGCACTCTAATTATGCATTTTCTTAATGCATTGGGGTTTTTTATATATCTCTGCATGCCTAGCAAAAACACTGTATGGTTTCTGAAAGCATTCTTAGACCTGCAAAGTGGTGTAGAGATTTTAGATTAATTTTTCCATTAATAGTTCCATGTCCTTCTTTCTTACTTTAACCCATATACTCTGTTGGTTTTTTTAGCCTTTTATTTATGCCAGCTGATTTGTTGCTCTGTAGAATGAAACTTGTAGTCTGTTGAATTTCCATTTTTTTAATCTAGTCCAGAAATAAACTCAGAATCTACAAAACTCCAGATTTCTCCTGCATGTACAAACTCCCACTCTGTGATAGGTTAAATGACAGTTATGCGACTATACAATAGGAAATTAGATTACTACTACTACGTAAGGGCAACTTTTACTGTTTGAACAGTAAATCTACTAATATTTTTTCCATTGCTTGCTTTAACTGAATGCCCTTAGTCTCAATATAAATTTCTTTATTTGGTAGCGGATGCTAGAGGGCTGAAAGGACAGATTTCTAGCATTTTTATTAATATTAAAGATAGCAGCTGGTATTTGCTCAATTTTTACCTATAAATTACTGAAACAGAGAAGCTCAGGGTGAGCAGTAAAGTCACACTCAAGTGAGGTATTTGTTTTAAGGATAACTCTGGGAACCAAGCTATTAATCACTGAGTTTTATGCTGGGAATGCTTCCATAAGGGCCTAAGAGAAAAGTCCCTTCTTTGAACCGAGTGAAGTAATTGGGGTTATCAAAACAAACAAGGAGTCTTATGGCACTTTAAAAGATTAACAAATTTATTTGTCGCAAGAGCTTTCATGGGAGAAAATCTCACTTCGTCAGACGCTTGAAGATGGAGAACTTACAGAATGGGAGGAAAATAAATGCAGAGATGTGTAAGTCATAGGAACAGGTCAGACTGTTTCAGCAAACCAAAGCAGTTGTTTAGAGTCAAACAGTGTGGAACAGCATATTAGAAGGATAGGAGGTAGAAAGAAGGTAAGATCACCTTTTGATTAAGTATGGCAGCTAACATACCTTCCATGGAGTGAGGAGAGAGATTCAAAGAGAAACTACAGTTAGAATTCACATGTAAATTTGATACCATTAATTTGGGGTTGAATAAGAAAATTGGGTAGCTTTCTTATTTCAAAAGGTGATTTTGCCTTCTTTCTACCCCCCCCCCCCCTTCTAATATGCTGTTCCACACTATTTCACACTGTTCCACTGCTTTGATTTACTAAAACAGTCTGACTTGATTTTATGATTTACATTTCCCTACATTTATTTTCCTCCTATTCTGTAAGTTCTCTATCTTCAAGCGTCTGATGAAATGGGATTTTCTCCCACAAAAGCTGATGTGATAAATAAATTTGTTAGTCTTTTAAAGTGCCGCAAGACTCCTTGCTCGTTTTGCTGAACTAGACTGACACAGCTACCCTTGTGGTAATTGGGCTTATGTTTACATTCAAAACCTTTAATATGCACTTGCACTTGCTTCTGGAATTACAATTAAACAGAGGCACAATCACGAGTGTCCATGGCTGCACTCCCTAGGAAGACAAACTACCTGGTGGCACCAAAAAAATCTTTAGTTGAATAAAATGATGTAATTTAATAAAAACATTAAACTGGAGGCATAGATTATGTGCACAATATTGAAGGCCAGGTAGAGATTTAGTTAAAAATCAGGGTCAATATGATCAGTTGTGTAGCTCAGGATAAACAGAATTTACCCACTCCTTGTATGGGGAGTACGGAGTTTAGTTCAGGTTAGTTTACTCACTTCGTTTTCTACCACTAACCACTGAGCATGATGTGCTCAGACTCTGTAGCAATAGTTACGTAGATATACTGAATAACATAAATAATAAAATGTCTGGTGTTGTACTGGTGTAACATGAGTGTGGGGGAGGATCCAGGAACCTTTACTACTTTGTAGCTCTATACAACTAGTCTGGTGGGCGGGTAAGCTGCGCAGGTCAATTCATCAGCACAGGTTAGTAGAACAAGGATGTTGTGCATCTTTACAGGACTGTAGATTTTCTGGTACAGTATATATTTGCCAGATCAGTCAGAACATTTTCTGGAGCAGGCAGAGCATATCTTCTCTATATGCCCTCCAACACGGGGCTGTACTTTTAAGGCACCATCTTGCCTTATGCAATAAAGGGAAATATATTTATTGAAATAGTAAATAGACTAGAATATGGTCTGATATGGTTACATTCATACTCATCTCAAAATAAAGAACTGCGTTTCAGAAGCACAAATGAACAGTTATCATGTACTCACTAACAGCTTGATTACTAGAGCCAATTAGAAATGAAGGGAAAGATAAAGTTGACCAGAACATATACTCTTTATAAATATATCTATATATCTGTAACTAGATATATGTAGTGCTACTTGGGAGCACTTCTGCTAAACAGCCATGACAGTCACTAGAAACGGGTAAGAGAAACCTGAGCTTAACCCTCAGACAGTCAAAGGAGCACACATCTGAAAGGATAGTGTCCCTCTAATACTACATTGCAATATCAGTTTGGGGTTGTGCCCAAGTCCTGGTATGGGACTTAAACATGACTTCATGGCCAGGACACAAGAATGCTATGAATTTAGCCACAAAGACAAGTCATTCTGAGTTGCAGGATATGCAGTAGAATGCATATATCTACAAAATAAGTAATCGCCAACATATATTTATAATTAGTGGATATTTAAATAAATGACAGTAACTATCCTATTAAATTTAACACATAGAGGTACTGATTTAATGAACATGAAATAGCTAATTATTTAAAAAATTAATTGTTGTATTTCAACATAAAGAGACCGAATTTCAACTTGATTCTGCTGTGACTCACACTGTCTTCTTCTAGTTAATGGAATATTTTAGGATCCACACAAGTATATGTGATTGCAGAATCAGTCCCCTAAAGATGAAGAGTTGCTAATCACATTAATTTAATAACAGTTCCAATACTTAATTTAGTAGCTCATGTAAAACATAGTTGTTTTCCTCCAGAAATTAAACATTCATGTGGATGGTATAACTACTCTATTACCTTAGGACTTCAGTTGTAGATTATGGTTAATGGTACCACTGAAATGTAATTGTTCTGTTTGTGGCAAAGGATGACTATTTTTAATTCTACAGAGATTATGATTGCTATGGCTGTTTAAATATGAAGATATAATTTGGTCTGCATCCCAGCATCCAAATGAAAATATAATTTTTGTAAACAAGTATTAGAGATATCACATAATCTTAAATAAATATAATCTCAAAATGTATAGGACCAGTCCCCTTGACTGGTGTAGGTCAGCATAGTTGCATTGAAGCTAATAGAACTACACCAATTTATAGCAGCTGAAAATATGGCTTGAGAACTTTTAACGTACTGTGAAGTTTGAGAATGGAATCCTCAATCTAGAAACTCCTCTTCTGTTTTTGCAAGAGAACCTCAGCTCTTCCACTGTCAAGGGGTTCTCAGCCACAGGTTAGATTTGACTCAAAGCTGTTCTCCTTGCCAAATACATTCTTAGATCAGGTGACCTTAGTTTAAAAATCCCTTGAGGGAACATTCTTTATTAGTAGTATCATTAGCAAATCATTAACTGTGCACAAGGAAGGTTCTAAAGCATTCCAAGAGAAAAGCTATAAAGAGAAAACAAATAGATATTCCTAGACCTAAAGTGATTGTACCAAATTTAAATGTTAATACATTTTAAAACAACGAACACATTTTTTTACTTTTGAGATTTTTTCCATGGTAAATCAGGATTATAAATAGTCATATTTGAATTTTCTAACATCAGCCATTCTGAGTTCTATTTCAGTTGGAACATATATGGGGAAATAATTCTTTAGTTCTGCTTCTGTAGTTCAAGAACAGCTGAATAAATTTTGTTCTTATTATCCAAAATGGTTACCTTTGCCCTGAAACCAAGAATGAAAAATTTCAGCCCCCAAGTGATTTATTTGACAAAGTTATGAAAATGCAAGTTAAAATGGAAACAGGAACTCAAATTTAGCTATAGTATTCATTACTCAAAAAATATTACAATATTATTGCACCAATCATTTTCATCCTGGACAATGTATATAAGGCATCTTCATTAGGAGTCAACATCTGTTTCTCAACCTTGCTATCAGGACCAGGTTATGGGTGATTTAACCTATTGTTAGATCCAGGATCTAGCTAAGGGTAAGAACCAAGAGTCCATAACAACAGCCACTGGTCAGAACTGTAGTCAGAGCCAGAAGCCAAGGAAGACCAGAACAGGGTAGGAGCAGACTACAGCAGTCTAATAAACACATCAAACCCAGAAGCAGTCACATCTGTAGATCCAAGCATTAAACAGCCACAATTTGCTCCTGCAGCTGTGTTTAAATGCAGATCTTATAGCTCCTTTCATCCAATCAGGTGGACCAGCCAATCAGGCCATTCTGTTGCAGCTCAGGTGGATTCATTAACCTGCCTGAAGGCTGAATTGGCTAGGTATAGGCTCATTTTAGGGAATTCAACCCCCATGGTTCCTGGCCTTGGATTGCCCAAATGAGCCATTCATAAATCCCAGAAAGAGAAAGGGGATGGAAGATAGATTTGATTTATATCTGGGCCAGCTTTAGGAGTGTTTGAAATCTGGATTCCAATCAGAGTTTTGAAAATGGCCCCATTGTTATAATGGACCCCCTAGATCTGAATCCCTCAGAAATTTGGAGTGTTTTAAATATGGATCCAGCTCTCATTTCCGTGGTTTCAATTCTCCAATATTTTGGTGTGGACTTATGTTTCTTTGCCCTTAGAGATTTCCAAAAAGGTGATTTCTACTAGATCTTTCCTTTTCTGGACCAGAGGGCAACCTGATTTTCAGTGTTGTTGAGCACTGTATTGTTGTGAGTGCTGAGAACTTTTGAACCCATGTACTGAATGGATTTGCCTGCTCAGTGTCCCCAAATAGCACTTTGTACTGGAGATGAGCCAAACACCTCCACATTTATTTTGGGTTTTGCAAACAATTGTTCATTGGATTTTGATTTTGCAAACAAAATTGGATTATCTATTGATTCCATTGATCTGAACAGCAAGTTGGGATAAAGTAAAATAAGTGGTGCCATTCCAACACAACTTACCTCAAATACCTCCTTTTTGTTTGACAGCTTTATTTCTGTTCATTTTTGTTCTGTTTACCCACATATCTAGTTTTATTCCCAGTATCACCATAGCATCTGAGCATCTCCTGAGTATTTAAAAATAGCACATGCACTTTCTTCCTTTCAGGCCGAAGGGAAAATAGCATAATTACTTAATAGCTCATGTTAGTTGGTGTATAAGCAGATATGTTGTGCATCTGTTGAGTGTGTGTAAGAGAAAAATTATTGAGGGACAGTTAAGCTGAAGAAATTAGTTTTGCATTTAGTTCTGAAAATGAACAAATTCCATAGTGTAGGTTCAGTTCCTGCGAAAGTTCTGTCTCTAAGGCTCATTGGCCTCCTGCAACTGGTTGACAATTTCATTGTTCTAGGTGCATTTAGCTGTCATGGAAGGTCATGGTTGCATAGGGAGAGGTGATCTGTCGGGCAACTAGACCTTCAACTGTACTTTGCAGTCAATGGAGAGGCAATGTAAAGAGCAAGCTGTGGGTCATGTGTTCACGGATACTTATATTACTAAGCAGACAAATGGCTGCCTTTTAGACTAGTGATAGTTTTTCAGGGCATGCAACTTTATTAATAATTAAGCCAAGAGGTCCTGAGTTTGTGATTTGCCATGACTAAGACTATGTTTGGTGGAATGGGGAACAATCAATACACAGTTGGAGATGAACTTTGGCATTTTGTGCTGTGATGGATGTTTGGACGTATAGTAGTATTAAGGTCAGTGGCTGCGTCTACACTGGTAAATTAAGTCGACTTAAGCTTGGCTTAAATCGACTTAATGTGCCCTGTGTCTACACTACACTTTGCTTAAGTCGACTTAAGCAGCTTGCTTAAGTAGACTTAAGGAAAATAAAGTCAACTTAATGAAAATTAAGTTGACTTTATTAAACCACCTTTCTACTTGACCTAAGGCTTAATTCGACTTTCTAAAGTCGAATTAAGCCAGTGTAGCCCTGGGGTAGCCCTAAGTCGACTTAGGGCTACCCCAGGACTACACCAATGCCCTCCCTGCCGGGGGGGGCACAGGGGGAGCCTGGCATGCCCCCCAAAGGGCAGGGCATGTGGGCACGGTGTGACACTGTCTGGATTTAGGGAATTCCAAAGGGGTAGCCGTGTTAGTCTATTGTAGAAAGACAACAGAGTCCTGTGGCACTTTTAAAGACTAACAGATTTATTTATCGCATGAGCTTTCGTGGGAGAAAATCCCACTTCATTGTATCCTTAATGGCTCATCAGTTTACTCCCTGGGACCAGATCACCTGGCAGATTCCTTAACATTAAGGAGACAATGGTTGTTCACACCCTCCCGTCTAAGACATTTGTCCAGAATCACACAAGTTAAAGTATGGATATAACATCAAATTCTTAACTTCTAATCGAAATAGAATTCCTAGACATTAACTATATAATCATTCCCAGCAAATTACTACCTTTCTATTGATACCAAACATGACATAGTTCCTATGGATTATAGCATTTATGAGATATCCATAGAAAATAATATCATAAATGCTTCCCTAAATCCAGACAGCATCACACACAGGGCTCTGCCCTGCCAGGGTCCCTGTCCCCCTTTGCCCCATTGTACACAGAGGGTGCCCCGCTCCGCCTTGGACCTGCCCAAGGTCCCCCTAGCCCCACAAAGTTGACCTAGAGCATCCAGTGTGGACGCTCTAGGTCGACTTTATAAGTTCCCCTTTAAGTCGACTTTAATTTTAAGTGTAGACACACTAAGTCGACTTAACTAAATTGACTTTAAGTCAACTTAGTTAAGTCGACTTAGTTTAAGTCGACTTAAAAGTGCAAGTGTAGACATAGCTAGTCTGAGGGAAGATTCCTCAGCAGTAGGATGTTACAGGGAAAATAAACTCTCCAAAATATCTCCCTCCAGCTACCATCATGCTTAGTCTTGCCTGGACTCGTAGCCAGGAATTATTAAGTTCTTTACATGTAAGTGATCCTCTCTTTAAAAGAAGGGGCTAACGGTTTCAGCCTTGCCTCAAGCAGAATTGCTACACCAGGCATCATTTATTCTCATACAACGTCTCACCTATTAAATGTGTTTGTATTTCAGAGTTTGCATAAATAAATTAGTTTAATGGACTGCTTTAATGGAAAATACAGCTCAGTCATCTTATTTGCAGTGACATATTCTACCTGTCCAGAATCCTACAGTAGACCTACCCATAATCTCATCTATCATTATCTATTTGCTACTTTGTGTCAGTTTTGTCCATAACAAACAAATAAAACATTAATAGAAGACTACATAAAAACAAAGGAGTAAGGGCACAAAATTCAATATCTATTGTGAAAATACAGGCTACATGGATCTGGTCCCTGTCTGGTTAATACATTAAATAATGAGCCACAACCTAGTTACTTGCTTGAAAATCACTCACACAAAAGATTTGGGCCTAAATTCAATGGGCTCAGTTTCCTACTCTGTTACATTAGTGTAACTCCACTTGGATTTGAGCTGGATAGGAATCTGCTTTCCTTGTCCTGCAGGTTGTTGAGGTTTGAAAATAACATCCCATTCTGCATCAAATGAAACCAAGAATTTTGCAAAAAATGACAACAGTTCTCAGAATAGACTTGTGCTTAGGCCACTCACTTGGATAATTCAGGGACTTGAACCAAGTCACCTACAGCCTCTATAACTCTACCCATTAAGCTATTGGCTATTCTAACATTGGGCTTTCTCTGGAATTGACCAGTAATTCCATCCTGGATCTGAGATACTTCCCATTGAAAATCATATATTTCTGCAAAAAGTTTCTGATTTGATGAAAAACAATTTAGTAAAAAATTTCCTGACAAGCTCTGAGTTATATCAGTGTCAACAGAGATATTAGGAATATGATTATCTCTGCTTGAGTCCTAATCATGCTTCTGTGGAAGCCACTGATGAAACTTCCATTGACTTTACAAAGAACAGATCACATCCTAATGTCAATCCAAAAATATCAAAACTTCCCAGTGATCAATTTATGCCACGAAGCATGAAGATTGGTATCCCTTATAATTTCATCCTAACTAGTGTGACTGTGGATGTTATTCCTGTTCAATACCATCCTTGTCTAACACTTTATGGAAAATTACTTATCTGTTTGACCTACAGTGTATTTTAACATTACCCTTGGAGCTAAATTCTGCCTTTCTGTCTGAACTGCTTTGAAGGGAAAAGGAGAGGAGCTGTAGCAGCAGAGAGGGGGTTCTCTGAATCATTCTATTTGAGCAAAACCAATGCACTAAAACACATTCCTTCCTTCTGCTTGCTTCTGGACACCCACAGGTGGGCGCTTGCTTCTGGACACCCACAGGTGGGTGTACAGAGTAACATGACCTTTTGTATGCACTCACAGACCGGGTCCTCTGGGGACTATGAACTCTGCCAGCCATAGAATCACAAAACCATAGAAATGTAAGGCTGGAAGGAACCATCAGAAATCATTAAGCCCAGTCCCCCTGCAATCTGACAGGACCAACCTAGACTATCCCTGACAGGTGTTTGTCCAACTTGTTTTAACTGCTTTCAATGATGGCGACTCCACAGCCTCCCTTTGAAGGCTATTCCAAGGCTTAACTACCCTTTTAGTTAGAAAGTTTTTCCTAATATTTAACCTAACTCTTCTTGGCTGCAGATTAAGCCCATTACTTCTTGTTCTACCTTCAGTGGACATGGAGAACAATTTATCACTGTCCTGTTTGTAACAGCTCTTAACATATTGGAAGACAGTTATCAAGTACCTCTCCTCCCCCCCTCCCCCCACTCTTCTTTTCTCAAAACTAAATATGTCCAGGTTTTTTCAACCTTTCCTCATAGGCCAGATTTTCTAAAACTTTTATTATTTTTGTTGCTTTCCTCTGGTCTCTTTCGAATTTGTACACATCTTTCCTAAATTGTGGTGCCCCGAATTGGCCACAGTAATCCAGCTGGAGCCTCACCAACACTAAATAAAGTGGGACAATCACCTCTTGTGTCTTACATAATATTCCTGTTAGTACACTCCAGCATCATATTAGCCTTTTTTCCAGGCAGGCATATTAGATGATCCTTTCTCTAAAGATCAAATACAGTCACAGGCCATGATTCTGTCTGGCTCCTGTACAGAGTCATTAGAGTCACTACTTCTTGGCCCTCCATGCAAGACTTGGCAGTCATCACATGAGAAAAAGCTTGTTTGGGATTTGAACTAGAGTGAATCTTAGACTCTTGGGATATGCTTTCTTTAACCAAAGGAAATCACTTTTGTTATAGTCACCCTCATGACTGACTGACCCAGGACTAAACCAGGGCCTCCAAAGCTTAAGGCATGCACTACAATGGCTTAAGATAAAGCTTTGTAGATGGAAGCTGTAACAACTCATATCCTCTGTGAGGAGACACAAAGGAGGACCATGTTCAGCAGTGAGTTACACATGCACAAATGCAAATAATTAAACTTGCGACTTAACCATCTTTATTTCCCTAATCCCTGCCCAATACTTGTTAACTAGGTCTTTAGACATAGGGATTGTTAATGAAACGTACCAGAAATGTGAGGACAGTAAGCAGGGTGGAAGTTCAGAGGAATAACAGCAAAATCATTTCTGTGTCATAGCTTAGCTATTACCACAATTGTGTTTGAAATTATTGGCTTGAACCCTTCTCCTTAAATTTCTTCTGTCAAGTCTCTTTAGACAAAACCTTTCCTAGTATACTTTGTTAGCAGAAGAAACTGTTATGACTGTCTTCTTGCTGCTAAGACCACAGAAAGATTCATCTCACTGAATCCAGGGAATGCAGTTTGTCAGGCAAGGAGGTCTTTGCAATGCAGTGGAACTAACTTGAGCAACCATCTGAAAAGAAAAATGGACATTTTTAAAGCTTTTTAGCAAGAGTTCCCTTTAATTTATACAATCTCTATTCAAAGCTCAAGAAGCACTAACAACCCTACTGGAAGTGGTAGAATTCATTTTAAAATAGGACAATTGTGATTTACAATGGTGTCTACAATACACCCAAAGAAAGGCAGCTTTCAGTGTGTTAGGGGTGGGGAGGAGTGGAGAGAGAGAGATTCTAATTTGATCTGTTACACTATGATCTGCCACACTGAAGTCAATGGAGTCATTCCAGGTGAATCCTGGTGTAACTGAGATAAGAACCTGGCACATAGACTGTACACAATGCCACTCAATTGATTAGAATGGGCCAATATTAAAGGACAGAAGAACAGGATGCACATGCTCTCATATGACTGACACCAGATAGAGATTTTTAATTCCTGTGTGCCTTTATCTTTGGGATTATAGCAAATATTTGAGTGTGTCTTAATATTAATACTGCTATATTTATTTCTGCATATTAGCAAGCTGAAATTTCATTGACCAAAAAGTAATTGATAATCTACAGTAGCTAATCTTCTTTTCTTTGCTTATATTACCAGTTTACCTCATACATGATTAATTATTGCTTGGCTCTTTGTGTATATGTTGATAGTACATGCCATAATGATTTTCTATATTACTGATTTTTAAAATACCTCTGGTTCAGAGAAGGGTTTTTGGGGGAAATGGAAAAAATTTGCCATGATAATCTCTAAGCTGTTTAAGATAGTAAAGAATAAGAAAACAAAGTGTTGACTGAGATACCAAATTATACTGAATATTGTCAACACAAGTAAATAAATAATGGTAGTGAAAATATTCTCACATATTTTCTTTTCATGAAACAGTTATATATTTGAAATTGTATCACTAAAACCAGCAATGATTTTCTTTGTACAGTAATAAGCACATTCTTACATTTTTTATTTAGTTACTTTGTTAGCTCAGTTATGGAAAAAAATAGTTTTAACTCTAACAAAACTGCATTACCTAATGACTGAGTTATATAATACGTTTAATCCTGATTGATATTGCAGTGAAGCAAACTAATCCTACCACTAATTAATGAGCACTTCTGTGTCTACAAAAAATGATTTAACTGGTCCACAGTATAGATTTTCTTGGGGCTAATTGTTCAATTTAATGAAGCAGATATCACCCACTGAGACAAGTGTCATGTAGCCTTTGCCCAAGTGACTAACAGAGTTATGAAAACCCATTGTCCTATATCCATAGATACATGCAGGGGCAAATTCTAAACTTTCTTCCACCTGTGAAATCCCACTGATTTTAAAGGGAATGCATAGATAGAACACAGCATGGGACTTGATCTGATTTATTAGCTTAATGTTGATTGTTTTTATTCAAGTCTTGTAAAAATTGTTCTACTCAAACTACTGAAACTAAAATTGCTAAGGCTGCAATACTCAGGAAACAAATTACTTCCCTTAATATGAGCAAGAATATCAGAGGTTTAATTTAGTTCTCAGACTTGAGCTAACCAGTCACTATTGAAGAGCGTAACAACTGCATTACAGGTCAGCAAATACCAGCCACCACCAAAATTCTTTGAGTTCATTAGGCCTGTGGGCCTCGGGCACTCTTAAAGTGATTGATAAATTAAACAGGGAAAAAAACAATTATTAAAGCAAGATACAGTAGAACAAATATATACAACTGGGGAAGCCAGAGGGGCCTGATATCAGTTTTCATTATCGATGCAGGGGTTGGGCCACATTCAGGCTAGCTGATCGTGAATTGTAGTGACGTGGTAGAATGAGCCGGGGGCACTCATTCATGAACAGCAGACCAAACATCATTGATAAAGAGCTGCCATTTGCTTAGTCACTGGAGACTTGATGTTATTGTCTGAAGTGCCAGTTTTGCTGCACCCTAGCATTACTTAGGACATTAAAATGTTTCTATATTTCAGCACTAATGGTGAATTAGATGGTGGATAAATAAATAGAATATTTGGAAAAATTAGCAAAAAACCCCCCTGCCCCACTGTTTTGATATCAGTAGGAGTGTTGCCAACAGATCGAGGGATGTGATAATTCCCCTCTATTCAGCACTGGTGAGGCCGCATCTGGAATACTGTATCCAGTTTTGGGCTCCCCACCACAGAAAGGATGTGGACAAATTAGAAAGAGTCCAGTGAAGGGCAACAAAAATGATTAGGGGGCTGGGCCACATGACTTACGCGGGGAGACTTAAGGAACTAGGCTTATTTAGTCGGCAGAAGAGAAGACTGAGAGGGGATTTGACAGCAACCTTCAACTACTTGAAGGGGTGCTCCAAAGAGGAGGGAGCTAGGCTGTTCTCAGTAGTAACAGAGGACAGAACAAGGAGCAATGGTTTCAAGCTGCAGCGGGGGAGGTCGAGGTTGGATATTAGGACAAATTTTCTCACTAGGGCTGCGTCTACACTGGTAAATTAAGTCGACTTAAACTGATGTTTAAATTAAGTCGACTTAGTTAAGTCGACTTAGTTAAAGGCGACTTAAAAGTGCAAGTGTAGACATAGCCTAGGAGGGTGGTGAAGCATTGGAATGGGTTGCCTAGGGAGGTGGTAGAATCTCTGTCTTTGGAGATATTTAAGGTTCGGTTAGACAAAACCCTGGCTGGGATGATTTAGTGGGAGTGGTCCTGCTTTTAGCAGGGGGTTGGACTAGATGACCTCATGAGGTCCCTTCCAGCCCTAAGATTCTATGACTCTATGACATAAAGTGACATCGTGTCTGGCAGTGGAGTTAGCAAAGTCTGAGATTTGAAGCAATACTATTAGCAAAGTACCATGGGATTTGTGCTCTGAGAATTCCTTGCTACTTATCTTTACCTTTTAGCTTGTAAAGACATTAGACACAACTTGTCATCTGTATTAGCATCAAAAGTGGCAGTATATAAGGAATGCTAGGCCCAGGGTCTTTCATCTGAATTTTCAATTGTTGTAAATGGCATTTCCAATAGTCTCCAGTGGAGCTATGCCCTTCTACAACAATTGAGGGTATTTATCTTATTTTTAAAATATAATTTGTGATAACGTGTACTTTTATTATTCATATTTGCTGCTCCTAATTTCCTACAATCTCCTTTAGATGCATTCCCATGAATATTGAAAAGAGAATGGGTTAAATACTTGACAGCATCTGCAGCTAACTCATGCCAATATTTTTTATATAAAAAACAAGTCTCTTTTTGTATAATAAATTGCCATCACACCAAAAATCAACTGCATTAACAAAGTGAGACATTTTCTGCTAGGTTTTAATGATGACACCTTTTTTCTGCACTGTTCTTAACAAACAGTAAGAGGAATTACTGCTGGAAGGTGCTGCAGAAACAAGAGACAGCCCAGAGAAGTATACTTATTCTCTAACTTTCAGACAGTGTTTGCCAAGGTATCAAACTAGCAAATATGTCTGTCAACACCAGTCCACAATTTTCAGATTGGCACCATTAAAAAGTTGAATATTATTCTTAAATCTTGAGTCCACTGAAGATACCAAATCTTCCTTCACAGCCTGAACCTAATTCTGCAAGGTACTGAGTAGCTCCCACTGACTTCCATAGGAGTTCGATATCTTGGAAGATCAGGTCCTTGATCTAGAACAAGTTGTCATCATTCTGACATCACTGGCTGGGGCTTAAACAACATCTTCAGTAGTCTACTTTGGTGCATTTACCATTTTATTGGTCTCCAGTCAATCGCAAATCTTGCCCATTTTCTGTGTCCTCTTGAGGCCTGATTTCTGAGACATAGTTCAAACAAACCTTAACCTTTGTCTGATATCTTAGGCTGCGTCCACACTTGGAGCTAGGAGCGTGATTCCCTGCTCATGCAGACATACTTGCACTACTGCTCATTGAGCTAGTGCTCTAAAAATAGCAGTGTATCTGCAATAGCATTGGCAGAGGTGAGCAGAAACATGGGCTAGTATGTGTCCACAGGGTCCATCTGAAGTTGTATTCAGGGCAGTGAGTTATTTTCCAAACCTTGGCCTCAATCCTCAGTTGGGCACAGAGCACAGCTGAGCAGGAGAGTAGCGAAAGACCTACCTCAAGCTCCCTGATGCTGGGGATTATGGTGTACCAGCTGGGAATTGCTGAAATGCATTGCACTCAAAGAATGTTACTAATTATCCATCGCCCTAAACTGTGTGAGTGAGGAAGGGGAGTGGTGCAGAAACAAGCTACTCTACCAATCTCGAATCTACTACCTAGAGGGGGAGATCAGCAACCCTCTCTACCTTTTCAACCAAGGCTATGTCTACACTGGCAATTTAAGTCGACTTAAGGAGGCTTAAGTCGACTTAAATTAAGCCATGGGTCCACACTAGGCTTTCATTAAGTCGACTTAAGAAATTCCTTAAGTTGACTTAATGAAAGCTTAAGTCAACTTTGTTACTATCACTCATTAAATCGACTTAACCCTTAAATCAACTCCTTAAGTCAACTTAAGGATGATGTGGACATGGAGTAACCCTTAAATTGACTTTATTAGGTCGACTTAAGGGTGGTTAAGTTGACTTAACAAAGTGGACTAAGTCGACTTAAAGCTAAGTCAACTTAATCCACTTTGTTAAGTCGACTTTAATAAGGTCGACTTTAAGTGGACTTAAAATCGACCTTATTAAAGTCGACTTAACAAAGTCTACTTAACTTTTCTAGTGTAGACATAGCCCAAGAGAGCAGTGAACAAGAGCCAGAGTGGGGTGCAGGATTGAGACCATTGTCCTAATGTATTTTCAGTATGGAATTTCAGGAGCCTAGTGAGAGGTACTTTAAGACCTTTTGAAGACAAGAGTTATATAATTTAAAGTTTATTAGTAAAGATAATCAAAGTATGCCTCATTGTGCTGCTATTGTCCAGGTTTCCTTTGCTTCTAGGAAAGACTTGGGAAAAATATCTGACAAAAATAATCTCAATGTCCAGAAATTAGAACACAGTCTTCTCACATGCCCAGGCAATGCCTATTCCTGTGTACTCATGAGAAGAGTTTCTGCTCTACAGCACTTGCCTTTCCAGAATTAGCAAAGTCCATCAAATGGACAATTCCTCTTTAAAATTGTGTGCCCTCACTGACTGATTTTCTCCTTTAGCTTTCAAAGATTCTTATGGGCCTTTGCTGAATGATTAGAAAATGGGTCCAGAGTTTGACATTAAACAACTGATGCAGGAGTATAGAATTTTTGTTAAGGAACTCCTGAAAACATGTCCAAAATATATGGCTATGTCTACACTGGCAAGTTAGTTCGAATTAAGGAGGCTTAATTAGAACTAACTAAAGCCATGGCTACACTAGGCTTTAGTTAGTTCGAATTAAGGGCTTCCTTAATTCGAACTAATAAATTTGAATAGGGTATTTGAACTAAAGGGTTAATTCAAACAAACTAACTAGTTTGAATTAACCAATTTGGCCATGTTAATTTGAACTAATTTCTTAGTTCAAATTAACCAGACATTGAAATGAATGGGGATCGCTAATTCGAACTAAGTTTTCCTAGTTTGAATTAAGCTAATTCAAACTAACTAAAATTAGTTCAAATTAGTTAGTTCGAACTAACTAATTCAAACTAATTTTAGCAAGTATAGACATAGCCTATGTGTGTGTGTGAATTTGCGCTCTCAATATTAGATCCTTTGTGAGGGATAATGAACCCAAGAGAAAGACGTTGGGAAGTAAACAATGTACTGATTTGTTCTTGAAGCTTTAATAGTATTTGGATAGTTATCTATGCACTATAAGACCCAGAGATGCAAAGTGTAGCTTTGGTTTCAAAAGCCTCGGACACTGTCTAGTGGCTTAATTAGATGCTATTTTGGAATGAGACCTGGTAAATTTCGATATTCAGATACTATACCTTCAATGTTTACCCAGTCATCCATACATTGTTACATGAATATATTTGCATTTACCATGGTATAGGACTTACATTATTAATGCTTTGGTATTGTTATTCAAATGCAGTACTATGTTGTTGAAAAATAGGTTTGAGACAGTATGATGAATTGGGGCACCGCAGAGTCACATGAGGCAACTGAACTCAATTATCTGCCAAATTCTATGGTGAATTATCACTTATTAGAGTAGTGACAGATTCGTATAGTTCTGTGGCATCCCATAAATATAACAGTTTTGGTTTGAATCCTCAGCAGGAGCAAATTGATCTAGCTATGCTGAAGCCAGAAGGATAATGCTAATTTACACCAGCTCAGAATTTCAGACTTTGCGTACATTTGGCTTGGTTACTACAGATATTTAGTTCCGAATGACAGAGTCACTTTTACTTAGCAAAATACATTTCCTATCTTTGCTGTCGTATTCAAACAACCATATTGAAGTGGGTGAATTGCTTGTAAATAGCACTTTAGGGTGGGTGTGACAGGATTGGTTCCAGACTGTCATGACATACTGTTTTCTTGCAAACAGGTGTTTCTGTATCCATGTGTAGAAAACTCCACATATCAAATTCTGATGGCTTTCAGCACTGTGTGGAAGTGATATTAGAGAAAGGAAGTGGAAGCAGATCTACTCCTCTTCTTCACTTCCACCATCGCTTTTCTCTCAAGAAAAGATATTCTTTACTTTAGCTTCTGTGGCACATTTTTTACAGTTGTTTTATCTTTCCCTGGGATATTATTTATTGGTTTAATATTCTTTTTCTTTTGCAGCCCTCTCTTCCCCTTAATGCGTTCAAATATTCCTCCTCTTACAGTATCATCTTCTCTACATTTCCAATTTCAAATTCTTAACTGTTCAGGTTTAAGGTTACGATATAGTTATAGTCTAAGAAGACTATTCATGCCTTTAAATCTATCCATCTGGCTCCCACTGAAGAATACGAATATTACAGATATCTTATCTTCCTCTCTGGAGTTACATTAAACTCTTTTTTTAAAAAAACAAGATCAGAATTTGCCCGAAAGAGGAATGAAGTTCCTCTAGAAAAATATTCTCTTTGGACTCTGAATTCAGTAGACACATATTCCTCCTCTCACAACAGGAGTCTGTAACTTTTTCACAAGGTCTGCTTTCCTTCTTTGCAAAACTGATAGGGCCTCATTATTCCTATGTGGCTGCTACAGTTGGTGCCAGGCCGAAGGGGTGATCAGAAAGGGACTAAGATTAGTTCAGCCAAACTTGCACTCAGATACCCAGTCGGCTTTTGTAGCAGCTGAGAATAAGTGGCCTTAGATTCAAAGCATAGTCTTTCCCTTAATAGCAGCAGAGAAAACTCTTTTCCACAGATGAGCATCTACAGACAGTTGGCAACCGTTGTAACCCACCCCATATCTTCACCCTCTCTCTTAATAAGGTGCAGAATTTCTCATTAGGCCAACCAATAGGAAAATGAAGACATGACAGCTCAGCTGGCTTGGCAGAGGAGAAGGCCAGGTGGGTTTCTGAAAGTTCAGGATACCTATAAATATACCAAATAAAAATGTTAGAAATCAAGACTGCACGTTGTGTGTGCATTCGTATTATGCATATGCATGTTGGAGAAATTTGTATGTTTATATGTCTCTGTTGTCCAGTTTTGGATCTTTGTATGATTACTAGAAAGACCTCACTATTTTTCCTGATAATATATTTGTTTATACAATCCTTCTCCTGCGGCCAACTGTTCACATATGATCCTTCCTTGACAAGGAATTCCAGTCCCATCTGTTGCTCTTGGCGCTCTTTGCTGCCCTATTGGAACCTCTGCTGCTCTTCCTTTAACTGAAATGACAAGTAAATAACAGAAAAGCAAGCCTGAAACTGTAATATAAAATGGTAAAGCCTGAGGCTAAACTAACCATAATCTCATTGCAGGTCAAATTTAAAAGTTATAAAATATTTTATTCACATGACTCAAGTCTATCTGAATTTCTAGAGCAATGTCACCATGCAGTGTAAGAAGGGCAGGTTGTGTCTGTTGTGCAGAATTGCTTTATTATTAGACATGTAAAACCTTCAAGATTAATTAGAGCTCAAAGCATAAAATGCAACAATGGGACTTCCCTCTCCGTCTGTCTCTTCCCAGTGGATGTAGAGGATTCCCCTGTCCTTCTGTCTTCCTGCTCTACCCATGGTCCCTGGAGGAATCCTTTCCTATCCTTATCCATGATGATGATGATGCTTCTTTCCTCTTCTCACAGGCAATGGGGAACTCCCCTTCTTTGTAACTCCCTTCTCTCCCATGGGGTTGAGGATGCCCCTTCCCTTCTGTTCTCCCTCCCCGTAGAGGGAGACGGGGATGCCTCTGCCTTCTGTCCTCTGCATGTGTTTATTACACTTGAGGCTCTGTTTAAATATTACAGTCTGAGAGACTGGTGTTCTCTTTCTTTCCACTCACCTTACCCCTGAGTCCTACTCTCAATCCTGCAAAAATATGAAACTACCCACTCCACACTTCAGATTTGGTTACTGGCAGCTGGCAGCTAAGTTGCACTATAACCATAGAGTCCTGCTCTCTCTCTCTCTCTCTTGCTGTCTCCTTTTTAAAAGATGATTAATTATTAATGTGAGAAATATAGATTTAAAGACAAATAGAAAACCAAGAGTCCCTGTTTTCTGCACCGATTTATTCGTGAGGGCTCCACTCCAATATTGGTCACGTCTTCTAATAGTTTTTGCAGTACTCAGTGGAACCCAGCTCTGTCCAGCTAATAATAGATTACTGAATCGGGTGAATTAGCAAGTGTGGATGAAATTCATCCTTGTGCAGAGGGCCAGCAAAAAACCTATGCCCCACTTAAGTGTCACATAAGCACTAAGGCTATGTCTACACTAGAAAAAGTTAGGTCGACTTTGTTAAGTTGACTTAATAAGGTCGACTTTAAGTCGACCTTATTAAAGTTGACTTAACAAAGTGGACTAAGTTGACTTAGTTTTAAGTCGACTTAGTCCATTTTGTTAAGTCGACCTAACCACCCTTAAGTCGACTTAATAAAGTTACTCCACATGCACACCGTCCTTATGTCAACCTAATGGGCTGTATGTAAGGTTTCTGTGGAGGGGTGAAGTTCACTGTGGGAATAAGTATGGATGTATCAAAAGCAGGATCTATGTCTAACAAATTCACATCACTTTGGTATTGATAGTTTTGTTTTAACAACTTGGGAGTATTGCAGGCCATAATAGTAAGTCATACTCTAATATATTTCTTAAAAAATAATGAGGTCTCAGTAAAATGACACCACAGTGTAGCACTATCAAAATTGACACATTGTGTTGTTAATGCAGTGCTGAGGTGAAGCTGAACTCCGTATGAGAATTTTCTGTTCAGCTCTATCTGTAGATTAACCAAGTGGGACCTAGCAAGAGTCTACTATCTTGTACTTTCTCTGATTTTGAAAGTTCATTTCGCTTTTTGCAGGAGGCATCACTATCCAGGACTAAGTAAAAAATAATTTAAATAGGAGAGTTTCCAGCAAAAGCCAAACTTGGGAAAAGAAAAATAAGTTTACCTGTTTAATAGAACTGTGATCTTTCTGATTACTTTGAAAATACTAATATTATAGGAAGAGGTTCTCCTTCAAGACCCAACTTTTCCTGATTGATGCTATAACAGAAAGTCATGAATCCTATTTTGCTTGTAGTCATAGAAATTATTGTAATGTCACTAAAACATCATTAATATTTCCCTCTAGGATCACATAGAAGAAGATGGGTTCTTAGGCTGCATCTACACTAGTAAATTAAGTCAACTTAAGCTGCTGCTTAAGTTGACTTAAGGAAATTTAAAGTCGACTTTATAAAACCTAGTATAAAGTTGACTTTAATGCTTAAGTCGATTTCTTAAGTTGACTTAAGCAATGTTGATACCCTAAGTTGACTTAGTTGACTTAGGGCAGGGGGAAAAGGGATCCCCTGCTCCCTTCTCCCCAGGAAGCCACTAGCAACTCATCCTGGGGAGAGCCACTCTCGCGCGGGACTGGCTCTCCACAGGACAAGGCGCTAGCGGCTCGTCCTGGCTCCTTTCTCCCCAGGACTCTCTAAGTCGACTTAGTAAGGCCAAGTTTAAGTTGACTTAAGAGTCCTGTGTGGACTCTCTATGTCGACTTAATAAGGTTGACTTAAAGTTGACTTAGTAAAGTCGACTTAATAAAGTCGACCTAAATCCCTAAGTGTAGACATAGCCTTAAGGAGCAAATCCTTGTTTAAACATAATTATAAGCCTGTTGGGATATTGACATCTCCAGTCCCTGTTCCTGAATGGTTAATTAGTACTCCTAATTTCATAGGCAGAGAATCACCAGTGTAAATAAAAAAATGCTACTCATTCTTTAAAACCACTTTACTCAAGTAAACAAACTTATACTAGTGAAATCCTCCACATAAGCCATTTGCCTCAGGCTACTTAAGTATGCTCATCTTTAATGAAGTAATGAATAACACTACAGAAAGCCTACAGCATATATATTTTGAAGTTGTATAAATTCATTGGAATATTATTAAACCAAATCATTTTCAATGTGTTCATCTTTTTAAAAAGTATTATTTGAATCTCCAATAATGGAGGTAAACTGATCCAGATCTTAGGCTATTAGATCATCAGTCCATATGAACATGAAAGATTTCTCAGTCTAACTGGATTTCAGAGTAACCAGTGTCATCAAGGATCAGATTGAGAAGCAGTATGGGCCAATTTATCAAGCACAAGGGAAGAGGCAGGTAGTCGTAAATTGCAATTCTGGCTCTGTCACAGACTTACTGTATGACCCGTATGACCTTCAAAGCATCTGTTAATTTTGGGTTCCTCATTTTTTTCAGTGCCCAAACTGATGCACATAATCCAAATTGTGATATAATTTAAAGGCTGAATTACATTTTATTCTTGTAGGTCATCCATTTAAATCAATGGGACTACTCATATAAGTAAGGTAAAAAGAACAAACTTTGCCACAAAACCTCCTGGCTTATACATCACCGATTATTACTCAGCCATCTTAGTATCTAATGGGGTTCTCAAGCTCTTTCATAGCTGTGGACCATGCTTTTATAGAGAAATGGACTTGAGAGGCAGCCCATCCTTGCTTTCTATAGATGGTTGCATGAATTGCCTCCTCACTTTTGAAATTAAATAGTATCCATATGGCTATTTCAACAAGTATGTACTTGGAAAAGTAAGATTGGAGACCATTTAGTGTAGTGTTAATTGACTTTCATGCAATTTAGCAGCTGGAAATAAGACGAAATAGCACCATGTGACTACCCTGCTTTCCAGTCATCAGTAGTGACTCACCAGTTTGAAAGTCTCTCTCTAAATAAAATACACATATCTGTGTTTCTATTGGGTGCAGATGTCTCTTGATAAAGGGCTTGCTCCCCAGCCCTTCATGTTTTTCTGGGCACTCACAGCACATACAGATCAGCATCATGTCATTTTGTTAGAGCATCTTGGAGGTAAGGAGACTAGATAAAATGGGGAAGAAATTTGTGAGTGTTGTGAGGGAAGAGGTGCCCAGAAAAACTCCAACAAATTGTGATGTATCAAGTCTGAAGAACACCTGCAGGCTTTGTCAAAATAAATTCATAAAAACAGTCCATGAATTTTAGTAAAAATAAATAAATAAATAAATAAATAAATACATAAAAGCTTTACAAGTGTTCAACAAAAAAGTACCACTGCAGCATAATAAAAAGTACTGAGTAGACCTTAATATTTGATTTGTTTGTAAGGGCAGTTGTCTTTTGTGAGCCTTTTATTCTGGTTTGCTTATCTCATCTGGTATCTGCTTTGCATTTGTTCATTCTTTACCATCACATTTTAACCCCACGAATGTTAGTAGAGGAGCACTTTGGCATCTGGTAGGAGTGTACAATCCATGGGCATATTCTTTGATGAACACCCTCCTCTCTTCTAAATTGTCCCTTTAAAAACAGCTGTAAGAGGTCAGTAGCAATGTGATTCAATAAATATTCATCTTTTATGAACAGTCATTAGTCCTTATGCGTCATACACAGTTGCTCCCAAATGTTGTGAATGGTGTGTAATAAGGGATTGAATTCAAATCACAGAGTGTTTAGAAAGGTGTAGGGAGTGAGGGCATTTGATTTTATATCCTTCTCCTAAGGAAAAAAAGAGAGCTGCATCTAGAACAATGTCTAGTGAATGGACTTCCCTGGAATATAAAGCCTGGATTCAGTCGTTGCTCGTTGAAGCCAGATATGCTGGTAACCTGCTGCCTCTAGCATATGTAAGCTCCAGGCCTCTGGAGGTCTCCTATTTCACATTATGTTCCATTTCTTTTAATAGCACTTGATATCTTGCAAATATCAGAAACGTTTTCTCATGAGCTAATCCCCTGCTTCAAAAATTTGAACCAAGAAATAATAATGCAGCATGCTACACAAACAAACAAAACCCCCCCAAACCGGCTTTGGTCAGGCAGTGTTTCTTTTCCTCAGACACAGCTATGCTGTATTTGCACTGCCTGAGAGACAAACTGCAAAGGAGACAGCTGTTTTGAATATGTACAAACAAAAGAAGAGGTTTCTATAGCAACCATGGAGCCATGCAAAAGCTCTAAACGCAGTTCTCCGCTACCCCTTCCCTTCCCCCTATACATACACTGGCTAGTCTTTTGTGGACTAGGTTCACCCCTGTTGGAGATGCTTAGTGATTTGCATTGACAATAGTGAGTTAAGGTGAATATCAGAGGATACATTTACACTTGGTAAGCCAGTAAAAATGTGAAGGTTTGCATTAATCAAAATGTTTTAGAACTAGTCAGCTTATTCAGGAAGCCAGTACAAAATATGTGGCAAGTGTACCTACTTCGTCATTAACCTTTGTAGATAATTATGCACAGACATTAACGTAAAATATGTTCAGACTGTTATGGACATGTATGAGGGTACCACAACAGTAATGAAAAGCAGTTCTGGCTACAGGGAGTCATTCACTTTAACAGTAGGTCTACACCAAGGATCAGCCTTATTCCTATTTATAGCTGTAATGATTGGGGAGAGGGTCCATGGAGCTTTCTTTTGCTGATGACATTATGTTTTGCTGTGAAGAAAAATAGGAACTGGAAATGGACCTAGAACCCTGGATTTGACAAAAATAGTTTACAAATCAGCCCACAGACAACAGAATATATGTAATGCTTCACTGAGAATGACAACAAGAAGCCAATAAAACTAGATGGCATAGAGTTAAAGTCTGTGCAACAAATTAAATACCTTGCTCAAAGCTGAGCTACAGTGGGACTGGGGATGTTAGGAGCCACATGAAGAGCACTTGGTATAAGGGGAGGGAGTTTATAGGAATTCTTAGAGATAACATACCAAGTAAATTAAACAGCAAGTGTATATCATGATTAGGCCAGCTATCACATACAGGCTGCAATGCATTGCTGAACAGTGAGGAAGAGAGAACAACGATTTCACACTGCTAAAATAAGAATGCCTAGGTGGATGCTGAATAAGACAAGAGCTAATGCAATGAAACAGTATGAGCTATGTTACAGGTAGCCCCAACATAGAAAAGCTGATGGAATTTTGACTGACATAGCTGTTCCTGTGAGACCACAAGATGTGGAATATGTTGGCCTAATAGTCACAGCACAGAAACCACGAGGTAGAGGTGGAAAAAGATGATCTGAGATATTGACAAAGCACATGAAGAATGTTGGTGTCATCTTGGAAGATGCACTTGACAAGAATGCTTGGAGATGAAGAACAAGAGCCACTAACTACAGTTGACAGAATAAGATGAAGAAGATTAACATAAAATATAAATGATACACAAGGTGGGTGAGTTCATATCTTTTATTGGACCAATTTCAGTCGGTGAAAGAGACAAGCTTTTGAGCTTCCCAGAGCTCTTCTTCAGGTCTGCAAAAGGTACTCAGAGTTTCACAACCAAATACAATGTGGAACAGATTGTTTAGCAAACATAGTTAAAACATATTCTAAGAGACCATACAATGTAAATAGACTAACACCTCTCTATTCATAGAACAAAAAAGTGGGATTAGTGGGTCACAAATTGTTGTAATAATCCCAAATTCAGTGTCTTTATTAAGATCATGATTTTTAATGCTTAATAAAGTTATTAATTTAAATCCCAGACATACCTTTTGAAGATGTTGTGCAGATTTCCTTTGAGGATGGTCAGATCCAAAAGGTCAGTTATGAAACGTCATTCACTAAATGCCCCAGTAACAACTACATGACTGAAACTAGACAATCACTAATCACCCAATAAACTCACACAGAAATATG
Organism: Pelusios castaneus; assembly: GCA_007922175.1. NCBI lineage: Eukaryota > Metazoa > Chordata > Testudines > Pelomedusidae > Pelusios > Pelusios castaneus. Next base: position 6,297,654 of record ML685793.1, on the reverse strand, counting down.
ATAAAATACAAAAAGATCATATCACCCGTGGGTGAACACTTTACAAAATGGTTATTCCATAGCTGATCATACTCAGTGCTTTTTTTCTAAAAAAAAAGGTACCGGAACTCCTATTGATGTCCGTCGTGTCATAAAGAAATAACACTGAAAATAGTGCAGTAAACAGTAAATTTTTTAATATATCAAAGAAATAAAAATACAAGGTAAAAACTGTTAAGTTTTATTAACTATGCAGGCCGCTAATATACTGAAAGACAACCTGTGAGGTCTTACAGCAGGGGTCCTCACACTTTTAAAATAGGGGGCCAGTTCACGGTCCCTCAGACTGTTGGGGGGCCGTATTATAATTAGAAAAAAACGTGAATGCGTAGCTATCACGTCTGCTGCTGGCCTGTGTTTCTGGGTACTGGGTGGCAGGCAGTAATGCATCCACACACTTTTTGTTGGTGCTGTGGGCTCCGGCCAGACCCAGAGCGTGGGACTGACTGACCGATGTTAGCCTGCTGGCCTGCTGTTGTGTACGCAACTAGTAGCCAATGTTCCCTCTAGGTTTGGTGGCTTGTGTGCAAAATTTTCAAGCCGTGTGAAAAACTTTTTCAGAATAAGTTTTTGGGGAAAAGTCACAAGACAGAAATTATAGGCATTAATTGAAGATAAAGTGACTGTAAATAGAATTAATTAATTAATT
>ML685793.1:6271097-6296566 GCA_007922175.1 Pelusios castaneus | reverse complement strand
TATGTGTGTGTGTGTAACAATTACATATATACACAGGGCCGTCCCTTGTGGGGAGTGGGGCCCTGGGCCAACTGGCCTAGGCGAGGCCCCACCCCCACCTCTCCATGCTGCAGGGGAGCGTGGCGGGCCCACCAGCCTGCTCCACCCCCCAGGGAGACGGCCCCGGAGGCCGAGGCCACTGGAGGAGCCGGTTCCGGCCCCAGGCCGGGATGCCGAAGCCACCGGTGTGGGGGAGCCGGCTCTGATACCGGGCCATGAGGTCGAGGCTGGCGGCACGGGGAGCCGGCTCTGGCCCTGGCCCCAGGTCGGGAAGTCGAGACCGGAGACGGGGAGCCGGCCGCATGTGGCCGTGTGGAGCAGGACAGCCCAGAGGCCGGGCACCACCCACGTGCTCCGCCCCTGGGCTTGCCTGCTCCACCCTAGGGGCGAGGAGAGCCGGCCCAGGGGCCGGGCAAAGCACTCCTGGCCCACCCTGCCCCACTGCCTTCAGCTCGCTGCCTCAGGCAGCGGGGAATAGGAGGAAGCGCGGCCGTGGGTGCAGGGGCTGTGGTGCGCGTGGGCCCCGCACTGCTGGGAGCTGGACAGTGCGGGGCCCACGTAACCGTGGGACCTGGGGCAATCGCCCCGTTCGCCCCCCCAGGGACGTCCCTGTATATACATATTAATAAGAGACACCCCACCAGCTATGATTAGCCTTGACTTCATGAACACTTTAATAGTATTATCATAACCAGGGTAATCAGTACAGCAATTTCCTTAGAGAAAAAGTATGTTTTCATCTATAAGATTAAAAAATGGAAGGATACATTTTATTTTGGTGAACTGGGCATGGCCATAATTTTTGAGTAGCTGACTGAGACATAACTCCCATAGTAGAGCTATTTTAAATCACCACAACTAAGTACAGCTTACCAGTATTGTTTTTCTTTTCATTCACTTTGAGATTTTTTTCATCCACACCACTTATAACAAGTGTTTTGCTTCTATGTTTTCTTTTAAGATGATGCTTGCTACCACTAATAAAATAGAATTGAAAAGAACATTCAGATCTGAGTGTGGTTAATATGTTTCACTTTCATAGCTGCAGTGTTAAGAAGGAAGGAAAGGTTTTATTGAGCATTATTTTCTGCATTTAAGTTAGACGTCATATACAATGTGCCATGGTCGAACTGAGACTATCAAGTTCATTTTTAATTTAAGTTTGACTATGATAGCTGAATTAGAAAGAAGTAAGGCATGTTCTCCAGTAAAACCTCAGAGACATATTGGTATGAACAGTAACACCTTCTCCCCAAAATTGGGCATATGGAAACATTAAGACTCTGAGTACTGACTCAGCTTTCTTCACTCATTACCCCAGGATAGACTTCAGAAGCAGGGACAGAGATGGAACAGCTGCTGTGACTCTAATAATTTTGCCTATTTAGCAGGACTGAAGCACTCACTGATTCTTGTTGATTGGGTAGACAACAAAGTATCTGATGCCACCTTCCTTGTCTGGAATTCAGCACAACTATTTCAATACATATTGAAATAGTACATATATTTCGCCTGGGATTTCTAATGGAAGAAATGAACACCTTACTTAAATGCAGTCCAGTTCTGCTTTACACAAATACCACTTCTTCAAGGAAAATGGCACAGGAGCCTTCCACTGTGTTGCTACAACACTTTTTCCCACACACTTTATTCACTTCCACTTCTGATCCTCTACACCATTTCATGGGATACAGTAAATCTAGGAGAACTAAATACTTGTAGGATCTGCTTCTGCGGTTCCAGCAACTGTAGCCAGACTACCAATATGCCTCAGTGCATCAGCTCCACAAATGCATTATGTTAGTGGCCAGCAGAATTTGTTTTTTAAATGAAAATGGATAATGCATTGGACTGTCTAGATAAAATGTGAGGTGCCATAAGTCCTTCCTTTCAGAATGCATCAATACATATAATCTAAAGGATCTTCTTCCATTTAACCTGTTTTCCTTTACAATTAAGTATAATGCTTATAGACAGTGACAAATGTGTCAGTGCTTTTACGGCTGTGGACACCTGTCTAGTGGGAATGGAGGGAACTCCAAATTATTTCATGTAGGCCATTAGTAACAAATTTTCAATACAACCAACCTGCAACAGATATGAACCAGAAATAAAAAGCTCCATATTCAGTTACTATTCTATTGAGGCATACAGTTATCTAGTTACTGAAGGTGAGTATTTGGATCTGATGGGATTGTATTCTCAGGCTTTCCTGGGGTCCCTGTGCAATATCAAGAGGCTGAGGAGGCAATTATTTTTATTCAGATGTGGATCTAGTTTAGATATTTAGGATTTAAGCTTGATGCACAGAGCTAGAACTTGCATTCACATTCACACTTGATTCTGATGACATTTTTTGAGCTGCTTTGGTGCAATTTTGAATATAGCTGTTGACTAATTAACACTGGCTAGCAGATATACATATTATGCTGATAATACTACCCATGCTATATATTCCAAGCTTTTAAGTATACATATTAACCATTAATATAGTAGTTATATGGACCAAATTGGTCTGTACCTTTATTATAATTCTGTTCACTAAACCTAAGCATCTCATATCACATTGCATTAGCCAATGTATCCTTTGGCTCAAGTAGATAAGAAAACTGACAGTATCAGGGCATATAATTGTTTCCTCTTAGCATCAGAAAGGAAGTTATTCTCACAAACCCATTTACCTGGTACAGGGTAGGTGTCTTCACATATTTAATAACTAGGGCTATGTCTACACTTGAAAAGTTAGGTCGACTTTATGGTTGACTTAATAAGGTCGACTTTAAGTCGACTTAAAGTGGACCTTATTAAGTCGATTTAACAAAAGTCAACTTAACTTTTCAAGTGTAGATGTGGCCCCTTTTTGACCTTATTAAGTTGACTTAACGTTTTAAGTCAATTTAATAAGCTCCACCAAGGTGCTAATCCCTGTTTCCACTGTCTTAAGTCGACTTAAGCGTTAGTTCAAATTAAAGCAAGGTGTTATTAATTCAATCTAACTTTTCCTTCATTTGACTTAAGGAGCAGCTTAAGTCAACTTAAAGAAAGCCCAGTGTAAACGTGGAGTATTTTAAGTTGACTTAAGCCTCCTTATGAATGCAGAACTTACATGGAGATAAAACTAAAAGATTTTATACCTAGGGATTCAAAACAAATGGGTCTGAAATTTGAAGGGGTTTAGATGTGAGGTTCCAGTTTTGGCTCATTTCTCAATAAAATACACATAGAGTGATACTATGTGTCATTTATATATTTAGAGAGAGAAATCAGTTTCTCTTAATAATCATATTGATATCCTATGTAGCTCCATCTTGCATTTGGAATCAATCTGAAAGAGTAGAAACTTAACTGTATAATGTTCTGTGGTTATTCATAATGCTGAGAACTTTATGCAAAACTCTTGAGTCCTGTAACACATCCATTTTTATAAATATGTAGGAAATGCACACGTGCATGCACAGAGAATATATAACCATCATTCTCATTCCTCCTCTGAATTACGTCAGTGACTGCTCCTCTGGTTAGTGGCAATGCTTTTAGTTGAAGTGAGGGTCCCTCATTTGAGATTTTCCTTTGAGCCTTTTACCAAATGCACTAATTAGCTCAATTGTTCTTATAAATATAGTGGTAGCGTCTTTGCAAAATTTGCTCCTCAAAATGCATTAAATATAAATTCACAAATAAAGGGTATATTGAGAAGTAATATGGCACAGGTATAAAAAGGGCATTTTATGAAGCCTTGAGCCATTGTCTGTACATGTTTTAAACTGCAGCACCATATAAACACACTAGACCACCCAAAATAGGTGAGCAGTCTAACATGTTATGACTTATTTCACTATTACTGTCATCTCTATTCTACCCACTCAATGAGACTGATTCCAGATATGTTTGCATGGCAGACTCCCTACCTGTACTCTGTAACCAGCAAATTAGCTTGCCCACAGATATTTGGGTGATACTGGCTCTTTGTCAGGCAGATTGGATCTACCCTTCCTAGGCACTCACTAAAATCCCTTTTAAAACCAACTATGAAGCATTAACCTGTGTTCATTCAACTAAACCAATAGATCGGCAGAACATCCCTGACTCCTTTATTTTGAATAAAGGATACATCATACTGCTAACTGAACATTTTTTTAAAAAGATTCTGACCAACATTTCTTACATCTTGTAGCAGAACAGAGTAGGAGAGGAAATGCCTGAAAGGATTACCTCAGTGGAAATGAAAAATAGATCCCTTCTCATTTCTGATAGCAACACAGGACACCTTGACTTCACTTTCCCATCCTACAGCTGGATATGAGCATTGCTAATGAGGAACTCCCATCATTTAGGGATACTTCCAGATTTTCAGCAAATTAGGATTAAGAGACTAGAAGCTAAATTCTGGGCTCAGTTACATATGTACAATCTCCTTTGGCACTACAATGACATCCAAGTCATGGTCAGTTGCATTCTCCCCGCTAGGTAAATCAAACATTTCTACTGAATTGCATAATGCTATGTGCAAATCTTTTTATGGAAGTTGCATTAACTCCTCAGTCTGGAGACATTTAAATGCATTGATTAAGATGACCATATTTATATCTTCAGGGAAGCATATATTTAAAAGAGAAAAACCTTGTAGGGCAGATGTTTCAATTGGCTAAAAGACTGAAGCTGAGCTTTGTCTTATGCAAACTAGAGCATGAACATTTATCATGAAACTAGCATTGAAAGGAACAGAATCAAACAATAAATGGGCAAAATTTAAACATGTCTTTGTAATTCAGAGGTATACACTGATGGTACAAAGAGTATTCTGTGTGGTTGTTAGTACAAGCTGCTTTCAGCAGACTGTTTGAACCTATGTTTGAACCACAGGTCACACCAGTATTTCACTGATGTTAAATATCATGAAACTATAGTTTGCCTAGTGCAATTAGAATAATCAATCACATGCATTCAGATAACATAGCCTGCAAGAAAATGGATCTTCTGTTGTCATGGCTAAAACTAGAGATCGAGTACAGGTATAATTCCCTAAAACTGGATGCATCAGATAATTTTCTAAGATTTCTTGTAATTTTCCAAATATGTTAGCTGGTTCCATTGTTAAAGGTTGGGAAGCAAATTACTTTTATGAAATTGTGGTCTGGAGTACTCGGGAGGTATTCTCAGGTGGCAGACAACTTTGGGATGTGATACCAGTCCTTTGCCCACAGGTTACAGAGGGTGCGTCTACACTTGTAAATGAAGTCGACTTAAGCTTGCTTAAGTCGATTTAATTTAGTCTGTGTCTACACTACACTTTCCTTAAGTCAACTTAAGCAGCTGCTTAAGTCAACTTAAGGAAAAATTAAGTCGACTTTGTTAAACCTCCTTTTAAGTCGACTTTCTGCTTAAGTCAACTTTCTAAAGTTGACTTAAGCCAGTGTAGACATGGAGTACCCCTAAGTCAACTTGACTTAGGGGCCTCCAGGGATTCCCCACTGCCCTCCCTGCCAGGGTGGCTGGCACAGCCACAGCCTGACATGCCCCCCCACAGGGCAGGGCAGAGCCCTGCCCTCCCTGCCCCTATGCCCTGCCAGGGTCCCTGTCCCCCTTTGCCCCATTGTACCCAGGTACAATGGGGCAAAGGCTGAGCCCCCTGGCACTTGGCAAGGGGTGTCCCCCTGCCACGATGGACCAGTCCCAGGTCCACCTAGCCCCTACAAGTCGACCTAGGCATCCAGTGTGGGTCCCCTCAAAGTCGACTTAAAATTTAAGTGTGGACGTACTAAGTTGACTTAGCTAAGTCGACTTAAATTAACAAGTGTAGACATAGCCAGAGACTGGGAATCTTGAGGGAAACTGATGTAAAGAGAAAGTATTCCTCGCGCCATTCTTTAGCAGCATTTCTTGGCCACGTATAGAAGTCATACAGGCAGATTCAACAAAGAACTTCATCCAGTCCATTTCCGAAAGAGACGGACACCACAATGAGAGGCTTTGGAAGTTGGGGAGAGGGCAAATAAATGGATGGGATCCCTGTAGACTCTGAAAAGAAGTTGGAGGTCTCCTTCCAAAGGAGAAACATCTCACTCGGTCCACCAGCAGCTCATTGTGTTTCATATGTTTAGCCAATGCATAAAAACTAAAAAACAAAAATGGTGTGGATGTAACTCTCTCAGGTTTGTTTGGCTTATTGATCAAACTGTGCAATTTTTTTTTCAGTATTGTATTTCTTTACTAGGGCTACAGGGAAATTTTGTAACCCAGGCAGGAGGAGAGAAAATGTGTTTTCACTAGATCCACAAAAACTGGAGTGATTTTGCCCCTATTCTTTTTTAAACAGTGTAAATCTACTTTTTTCCCTTGTAGAAAACTTGTTCAGGGGCCTAGGGAAGGATTTTAAAATACTGGACACAGACCTGCTGCCCCCTTCACTGTTTTAAGCTTATTTTCTGTTCTTTCCCAATGGCTATATTCAGGCTTATGAAAAAGAACTGCAGTATGTTTTTCGGCAGGTTTTTTTTTTAAATCACTGTTTTCAACTCAGGTCAATAGTTTGCAGTAATTTTATTCCTGTTACTATTTAGTTATGCAATCAAAGAAAAAGCAAACATTCTGAAAAGGTCCTACTATGGATTTGTCCAAAGGGGCCAAAACACCCACTTGACATTTTAACTATAATTATGTTGGAGGAATGTTTTTTAACAGTAACCATAGTGGCAAATGCCAGCTTCCCTATAGCCAGAGGCCTGTGATATGAGTGTTGAAATCAGAGCACCAATGATAAGAGAATGAGCACTTACTTCTTAGGACACTATGTCATTCAAGTGTCATTATTTTGGAAGCCGGCATATTTAATTCCCTCTCATGTATTACTTACATTGGATGCTGACCCAGTTGCCAGTTACAGGTACACCCCAGCACACACATGGCACTGGTTTTGGTACTTGGATCAGACTATATCCTCCAGGAGTGTACCATGGACTTTTCACACAGTATACACATTCTGATCCATTCTGGTGACCTGACATTTTTATTTAAATTCAGTCAAACTGCTGAATAAGTAAAAGAAGTATTCTATTTATAGAGCAGCAGAAAAAGATTAATTCAACAGTGTCCTGGTTGCTGTTTCCCCAAGTGATCTGGTTTTCTTATGTGGCATCTAAATGCAGTTCTCTCTTAAAAACCTATTTGTTCAGGGGGAAAAAAACCAGAACCTCTTAGCAACCTAAAGGGAAATACATGACACTGACAAATACAAATGCTGAAACGAAGGTGTTAATAATAACAGTGAACAAAACAAGGCGAGTGAAAGAACAGAACATTGTGAATTAATAGAATGTTGTTAGTGTAAGCGTGTTATATATCATGGTGATGGGTGCATTATAGGTATTTAAAACAGATAGACTGATAAATACAGAGATATGTACTTAATATCTAAATTCCAACAGGAAATTCATAATGAAATATTTTCCATTTCTATGTTCATATAAAAAGATTAGAATGGTAGTGAAGTAACAGGGGGTCCCCACCATGTTCATGTCCCCATGTGCTGTGGAAAGAAGCTGTCTGGAGTGGCTCCCCTCCGCAGCATGCTACCACCAAAATGAGCCACTCCAGGCAGCTTCTTTCTGTGGCATGCCTGGGAAATGCCCCCCACTCCAGCCATGGCTGCTGCCGAATTTTCAGGGGGCCGCCACATTTTTTCAACGGGGCTGCTGGCACTGGCTGAGGGTCAGGGAGGAAGGGGCAGTATGGGACCGACCCCTACCTTAGAGAATCCCCAGTTCTGCTGTGGTAGGGAGTAATTTACTCTCCCTACATGGCCGATCAGTTCTGGGGGACAAAGACATGAGTTTACTTGTTACCCACCATTCCCTGGCCAGAGAAAAGATCGGAGGTGTAATTGTAGTCAGTCTTGAAGCAGGTTACATGAAGATGGCATGGTCAGACTGATGGCTTACTCCTTTCAATACCCGTGTGGCCACATAATCTACAGGACCCAATCTAGGCCTCACATAGACCATAGTGATTAATTATGGAATGACCTCTGTATAATAAAGTAATATAGCCTTTGCCTATGGTAAAATATATACTGTAAAAATCTCTTTCTACAAATTCGGATGTTTCCCCTCACCCTACCCTAATAATTTCTTCCCCAAGCCCTGTTTCTAACTAGACACAAAGAATCACAGATTAACTGAAATGATCTTTTTGTTACACTAATTATTATTTCTCATCCACTCAAACCTTATCGCCAAAAGTGTCCTCATTACCCTTAAAGCACACGCTGAAGATTGGCTAGGCTGCCAGCTCAAAAGCCTGAGGATCATTAAATAGATAATACTAACCTAAAAAAATAGAGATTCAGGGTGGGTGTTTGTTTGCATTTTAACTGGAGATCTTCTACTACATCTAGCCTCAAATCCTTCCTCCACTACTGAGCTCAGTAATTCACTGTGCTTGGGTGAGCTGTGTTGGACTAAGGGAATCAACTAGACAGGGGAACCTGAGCTGCCTTGTGGCTCCATCTTCAGCCTTTGAGCTAGATGGTGCTGTGTGCTCCAGAAGAAAGAGACTGCAGCATGTGTATTCACTATCAGTTCTCTTGTCCTTGCCTCCACTCTTTCCTCAAAGTATGACCCCACTAGAAACCTCCATTACATTTTTATGCATACTGGTCCTCTTTTCCTTTCACTGCATTCAGTGAAATAAAGAAACAAACTTTCTGAGAAAGTATCCTGAGTTACTGTATCCTGGAAACGCTGGATCTCTTCTTAACAAGGCCTTTTGAAGGTGGTGTCTTTACTTGTCTTTACCAATGCTCAGTTTGTATATAGATTTACATGGGTGAACTAGTATTCCTATCACACCTCCTTTTTAATGAATCAACAGTTTCAGTGATGCACCCCATTTTAACCCTTCTATTTGTACATAACACTCCATGGGGACAAGAAAAAACAAAAATATATTTATTTCCTTATTACTGTGCATCATATTTAATACAAACAAATGGAAATGATAAGTCATTACAATACACATATCTTACCCAAACAGTACCTGAGTAATTATAAGAAGATATGCTTTCCCTTTAATACTTTCACACTTATTAACAGATGTATAGGTGTGTGGGTTTGGTAACCTGAACCTCCTTCCAGCCACGCAGTCTGCAAATCTTTTCTCAAGGAATCACCTTGCCAAGACACTGAAAGTTTTATGTATAAACAATCCTCCAGTGCTCCAAATCATAGATTTATCTTTCTAGCTGGAGTCAAAACCTATGCACTGCAACTCTGATCAACTGTTCTGATCAACAGTTCTTAACAGTTTGTTCTAATCACTCGACAGTCCTTAATTCTAGAACATGCACCAAAGAATACAGGAATGGATGCTAGGAAGTTATCATAGTAAACAGTAGATAGATGCCCATTTTAAAATGGCCTTCAGCTGTACTAGCTTTGTCAAAATATGACAGAACTTGTCTAAATCATCTAGTTTACTCTTGTTGTTTCAGTTCATTCCAATAATCCCATTTTTACTTCTTTTTTTTTTTTTTTTGGTTCATTTGATCTTTCCACTTCCCAAAATAGTAATGCTGCCATTCTTATCTTTCACTTCACTCTGCCAGTCAAAACATATATACCAAGGTTATTTGTGAGTTCTTTTTAGCGTCATCTTCCATTGCCTTTAAAATAGCTTGGTATGTGTCTATATACACACACTAGAATAATAGAAATCAAAGAAGAAAGAGGATATATATGAAGTCCCCTGTTCAGTTCCCCTTAGGAAATTTATGATTGTTCCTTATAGAATTTGTGTACAGCTTTGAACAACCAAACACATGGAGCTTCACCATCTCTTTTGTGGGACTATTCAATAATCAAATATGTCTTCCTTTCAGGAAATTTTTCCTCTACTCAGTGCTATTCTATTACTCAGAATCATGTGTTACTGCCTATTCTATTCAATTATCACCCCACTACAGCCCTCACTTTCTGCACTTCCAATGAGTTCTAATTTTTGATAATACCAGAAAGGAGACTACCTGGATCATTGCACGTGACTGTAACAGTCACTGTATGTAAGCTGGAAAAGAAAAATTCTCTGCTGGTTGTTGCCATTTTCAGCCATCTCTCATCCTTGCACTGTGAGATATTTCACCTTTTCGGCAATTAAAACAACAACAAAAAAACCCCACCCTGTATACATCAAATGTTTAAGTACAAAATATTTAAAGCACATATTTAATGGAACATTTAGATAATACAAATAAAATAAATAAAATAAGTATTAATCATTCATCAAAAAAAGACCTAAAATGAGATTGGCACAAGAATCCAAGATCTGACATATTTATTAAAAGCTTTTAACTCCGAAAATTGGGTAAAAAAATTTCTCAAGAACAGTCTCTTATAAGGTTTCTTCTTTCAATCAGATCTGAACAGGAACTTTTCTTGAAGTAAAGAATTTGCACTTCTATTCTCATATGAAGATTATATTGAAGACAAAGCTGTGTATACTTTTCATATCACATAAAAGGTTTGGCTCATATCCAGCTTTATGTGTAGATTCAGCTCAGTTCTTATTTTATCCAGACTAGTTGACACACCCCTAGCACAAAGTGCATTATTATTTATTGTAGGAACACTTGAAAACTGAACCAGAGATCCGGGTCCCATTTCACTATCCACTGTACACATGGAAAGACATTCCCTATCCCAAAGAGCATATATTTCTTTCTTTCCATAAAAGGTAGTCCTGACCTGATCAGTTAATGAAAAATAAACAATCTGTCAAATTTTAGCCCTTTTTTCTGGTAGTGAATCCTTTGTGAAACTATCCACTTTTCTGTAAAGATATTCATTATTCATAAGTATTTTGCCAAATACTTTGGATAAGCAACTCTCAGCCTATGGGTGTTCACTCACTTCAGCTATTTGCTGTTCTCTCTTTACGTGTGCGATTGGTCACATAAATTAGACTATAGTGGTTTTGCTCCCTTACTAAATGACTAAAACTTCTCAAACAGGAAAATATTGAAGAAGAAATAATGGCTGCGTCTACACTGGTAAATTAAGTCAATTTAAGCTTGCTTAAGTCGACTTAATTTACCCTGCGTCTACACTACAGTTTCCTTAAGTCGACTTAAGCAGCTTGCTTAAGCTGACTTAAGGAAAATAAAGTCAACTTAATGAAAATTAAGTCGACTTTATTAAACCACCTTTCTACTCGACCTAAGGCTTAATTCAACTTTTTAAAGTTGAATTAAGCCAGTGTAGACATGGGGTAGCCCTAAGTCGACTTAGGGCTACCCCAGGACTACACCAATGCCTTCCCTGCTGGGGGGGGGGCACAGGGGGAGCCTGGCATGCCCCCCAAAGGGCAGGGCAAAGCCCTGTGTGATGCTGTCTGGATTTAGGGAAGCATTTATGATAGAAAATACTATCCATATATCCTAAATGCTATAATCTATAGGAGCTATGTCATGTTTGGTATCAATAGAAAGGTAGTAATTTGCTGGGAATGATTATATAGTTTATGTCTAGGAATTGTATTTGGATTAGAAGTTAGTTTAGTTAGAAATTTGGTGTTCTATCTATACTTTAACTTGTGTGATTTTATGGAAATGTCTGAGAGAGGCGTCTGTGTAAAACCATTGTGTCCTTAATGTTAAGGAATGTGCCAGCTACAATGGGCCCAGGGAGTATCTTGATGAGCCATTAAGGACATAAGGAATACAACCATTTTGTCCTTAATGACCATTAACACCAAATTCCTACTGGCCACTGTCGGTAGAAAGATACTGGGCTAGATGGACCTCTGGTCTGACCCAGTACGGCCTTTCTTATGTTCTTATGGATTATAGCATTTAGGATATATGGATAGAAAATACTATCATAAATTCTTCCCTAAATCCAGACAGCATCACACCCTGCCCGCATGCCCTGCCAGGGTCCCTGCCCTCTTTGCCCCATTGCACACAAGGGGTTCCCGCCCGCCACCGTAGACCTGCCCAAGGTCTCCCTAGCCCCTAGAAATCGACCTAGGCATCCAGTGTGGATGCTCTAGGTTGACTTTGTAAGTTCCCCTTTAAGTCGACTTTAATTTTAAGTGTAGACTCACTAAATCGACTTAGTTAAGTCGACTTAGTTAAAGTCAACTTAAAAGTGCAAGTGTAGACATAGCCAATGAATGCTAAATACTCCTCTCCTGCACAAGCACTATGGATTTTATACAAATATGGGTGCAGTCATTCCCCAAACATTCCTATGAATGTTCACAAACAGCAAATCTAAAGAGGTGGGATCAAAGTTGAACTGCTCAGGTGTTAGAAATCTGAATGAATTTTTGCAAACCCTGCATTTGCTATATTCAGTCAGTTTTACCTATTTCAAAAATACTTTACTGGTGGCAATAATGTCAAAGAAACTTACCATGCTTCGTAAGTATAGTGGCTGTTTCAGTAAATGAACTAAAAGTTAATTAAAAAAAAATTGTCATAATCCTAAAGGGATTTATTAAAAAAATTCTCAGCATCTATATTCCTGGTCTGACGCATATTACTGTAGCTTCATTAAAGTCTACTAAAAATTAGAGAAATTTTTTTAAAAAGTAGTCTGCTGGCTAGATAATCACATTTTGGCTCTTAAATGTAGAATCACTTCAGGTAAAATCTTGGACTCATTGATTTCAATAGCAAAACTTCCTTTGATTTTACCAGCTAGTGTTTTAGCCTATATCTACCCCCACTGAAATAAATGACAAATCTCCCACACGAACAGAAGCTGGATCCCTTTTAGCAAATGTCCGTTTGACTGACTTTCTTTTTTTAGTGTGCCTCCAGGTATGTATTAAATAACATTCAAAACAAATCCTAGATTGTGGTCAAAGCTTAAGTTGTACTTTTGTCCCATGATAAGCTTCCTTTCTTCATACACAGTACAATACGGGAGAGTCAAATAGGATGTAAATCTTTGCAGGCAGATTGAAAGAGAGTGATATTAAAGGACAGAGAGTTGTTGAGTTGTTGATTCAAAGTGGTGAATAATCCCTTTTAAACTTAAAATATCCAGGTTCAAACATTCATCCACCCTGAAGAGAGAAAAGCCGGGATGTACAGAAAAACGGGACTTTCTTTTTTCATTATTTTGACCCCCTTTGGTGGGCTAAATAAGCTATTAAAATAAAATTGAAAACTTACAGATGGCAAAGACTTGTAAGGTGCTGAGGTCTAGGACCTGTCAAAACAGGCTTGTTCCGTAGGATATTTTCCAATGATTTGTTTACTTGGAACATTTAAGACAAGAGCAATGGTGATTCCATCTTGCCTCAGGTGAGTATGTCAGTTTTGCAGACCTCACTCAGAGAGAAAGTGTTCAGCTGTGAACACAGGCAGGATTGCTTTGTTGAGAAACAGTGATGGAGACAAAAGAACATGGAGGATAACAGGGAAGTTGAGTTTAAGAAAATTATTATAGGGAGAGGAACAGGTGACAATACCCAAAATATATTGGATTGAGTGGGGAATGGAAGCAGAGCCAGGAAGGGTGAAGATTAAACGAAAAATATTCACATAATCAAATCTCATACAGTTAGACTAAGAATACAATGCAGACACAGACAGCACACATAAAAATCGGGAAGAAGCTAGTTCTGTGTCAGGACGTCTTTGTGTACACAGCATGAAATAAAAAAAGGGACCTGGGACAGGCAGGAGAAATTTAGTGTTTTGAAGAGGTTCAAGAACTTTGCTTATTAATTTAGGGCTAGATTGAGATGTTACAGCTACCCATCGGCAAATTATGTCCGAGTCACATTTCCTTCTCTGATCCCCCCTTGCTCCTGATACAAAGGAAGTAACTCAGCCCTTTATGAAGTGGACCTTAATTCCATGCCTTGTTCTGACTCAGCTTCTCTGGCTGGTGCATTTGGGAGGTAGAGTCAAGGCTCCACCCACTCTCTGTCATTATTTCTGAAGAGAGCTTGGCTGCTTGACTGGTGTTTGAACAAGTATTCTTAAACAAAGGACAGGGGCTTTAGTAAGTAAGCACTTAATATTATGAATGAATTCTACTCCTCTCCTATTATTTCACATTCCTTTGGCAATATACCTAATGCTACTTTTGCTTCAGTGAATTTCAGAGATATAAAGATGTCATTAATACATTTTATTAGCAATCTATTCTTTGGAAAACAGAGACTCTAACCAGGGGTCAAAAACCTTTGCTGACCGCCTTACTAGCCCGTCCTCGCTGACCCTCAGTTTGTGCCGGTGGCCCTTCCACCAAAAAAAAAAAAGCACCCACCACCTGAAAATTCATGAGTGGCCATGGCTGGAGGAAGGAGTTTCTAGGCACGTCGCCAAAAGAAGCCGCCCAGACTGGCTTCTTCCCGTGGCGTTCCAGAGGACGCTTTCAGCTGGGGCAGGAAGTCCCCAACCACGCCGCAGAGAGGAGCTGTTTCGGGCAGCTTCTTTCCATGACCCCGGGCACACAGTGGAAAGGAACCATGGCTTTAGTTAATTCGAATTAAGCTTCCTTAATTCGAACTAACTTGCCAGTGTGGACATAGCCCATGAGAATTTCAAAAAGGCTTGGGAAGGACCAAAGTCAGGGGAGAAGCATGCAGATCAGTTGACTCAAAAGAATTGGTCATTGTCCAAATCTATCTGTAAATCATTAGTTCAGACGCACCTCAGGACAGTAGGGATCAAAAGCTATCAGTGTCTGATAGGTTCATTGCCCAACTTAAAATGAGAATCACAGTCCACCTGCTAAGGGACAGATGTGTACAGCACAAGATTTACCTACACTAATGGGCTCTGTACCAAGACTTAGTGGAGAGGCAAGTATTGAATGGAGACTGAATCCACCCATTCAGCACCATAGAGGTAAGAGAGCAGAGGAAGCTGACATCTCCAAAGCTTCTTGGTATACAACAAGATAAAGCACCTGTTGTTAGGAATTTTCATTGAAGGTTGCTTATTCTTTACTGCTGGGCTGGACAACTCTGAGGTTTAATGTGTCAGCATTGGAGCCATGCCTCTGCCAATTGATTGCCCATCACCCCACCCCATTTTGGGGTTACACCCTGAATTGCAGAGATGGAGTGTTCCCTGGATAATATTCACAAGCAATTCTAAATTGCCTGAAATAGATATCAACACTGACTCTTAAAAATTAATAAAAATAATATAAATGAATTAAAGGTGACTAGTAGAACTGATCAACATCTTGGTCAAAAAAAGCAGACATTAAAAAAAATTCCAGTTTCTTGTAATCATTTCATTTCAGGTTGAGATAAAATGCCCTGTTTTTTACTATTGACCTCTGCCACCTCTCCCTCACTGCCCATACTAGAAAAGGCAGGGGAGAAGTGAAAAGTGGCCCTTTCCATTTATAAGACTTAGCATTGAAAGTGTAATACCAAATACCAAAATAGGAAATACTTTCACTTTAACAATACTCTTTCACTTTCTTACTGTCTCTTTAAATGAGAAGAAAATTGAACAAAGTGACACTTTGATACTTGATTTCAGTGGAAAAAATAAAAAAGTGAAAGAGGTTTGTTTTTTTTAAAACCACCATTTTATCTTACTTTTTACTTTCCCTTCACTTCAGAAGGGAGTCACTGACTACCACCTGAAACTCAGAATAGAATTATACAAAAAGCAAGAACTAGGTCAAATTACAAAGGATGAATATATATGTTTTTAAAATGTTGGTAGGGACAAAATTAGAATGGTCAAGGTAAAAAATGAAATTAAACTAGCTAGAGACAAAAAGGGTAGCAAGAAAATATTTTACAAATACATGAAAGACAGGAAGAAGACCAAGGACAGAGTAGGCCCATTACTCATTGTCCTTCCCTCCTCATTAACAGAAAATACAACAGTGGCCGAAGTGCTAGCTGCTGTTTTCACCAAAAAAATTAGCAGGAATTGGACGACTAAGATAGAGAACATCAGTGAAAATGGGGTAGGATCTGAGGCTAAATAGGAAAGAAAAAAGTTAGGAATTTCTTAGACAAGTAAGATATCTTCAGGTCACTGGGGCCTGATGAGTTTCCTCCTAGAATACCAAGGAACTGGCTGAAGAGGTTGCTGAGCCATTAGCAATAATGTCTGAGAACTTGAATAGTGTCAGAGATATTCCTGAGGATTGGAAAACAGGGAATATAGTGCAAATCTATAAAAAGGGGAATAAAGACAGTCCAGGGAATTATAGTCCAGCCAGCTTAACTTCAGTACCTGGAAAGATAATAGAGCAAACAATCAAAACTATAAATTTGTAAGCATTAAGAAGAAAATAAGGTAATAAATAACAGTCAACATGTATTTTTCAAGAACATGTCACATCAAGGGAACCTAATATCCTTCTTTGGCAGAGTAAAAAGCCTTGTGGATAATGAGGAGGCAGTAGATATGATATATCTCAACTTTAGTAAGCCTTTTGATACCATCTTACATGTCTTTGATTTCCTTCTTTGACAAAATGGTTTAGTGGATGGGGGAAATGTTGTAGACATAATATACATGGACTTTAGCATGGCTTTTGACATGGTGCCACATGGCATTCTCATAAGTAAACTGAAGAAATGTGGTCTCAATAGAAGTACCATTAAGTGGATACGTAATTGGTTAAACAACCACAAACAAAGAGTAACTATTAATGGAATGAGGTCAGATTAGAAAGAGATGTCAACTGGAGTTCCTCAGGGATCTGTTGTGAGTCTGGTGTTATTTAACATCGTTATTAATGATCTCTGTAGGACTGGAGAGCAAACAGATCAAATTTGCAAATGACTAAAAGCTGGGGAGGCGGGGATTGAAAACACTTTGGAGGATAGAACTAAAATTCAAAGGGATCTTGCATGAAGTTCAAAAAGAAAAAAATGTTAGGTGCTACACTTAGGGAAGAAAAACCAAGTACACAAATACAGCATTCATGGTAACTGACTTGGCAACTGCTGAGTACATGGCAGTACTGCTGAGAAGGAGCTGAGAGTTGTGGTAGATCACCATAGTCAGTAATGTGATGCTGTTTCAAAAAAGCAAATGCAATATAGGGACATAGCATGCAAGTCATGAGAAGTGATAGTACTCTGGTTGAGCCTACCCAGCACTGAGTAGAGTGGTACTGTGTACAATGTTGATCACCGCTGAATAGAAAGAATGTAGAGAAACTAAAAAGAATCCAGAGATGGAGGACAAAGATTATCAAAGAAATGGAATGAAATCCATATGAGCAAAGGCTGAAGGAACTGGGTATGGTTAGCTTGGAAAAAAGGAGATGGGAGGGTGAGATATGATATCAGTAAAAGGCTGCCATAAAAGGCCTTAAAAGCAGTAAAAGGCTGCTATAACAAGATGGGGAAAAGTTATCCTGTCCTCTGGGGCAAGACAAAGAAATATGCAATAAGTTCAAACTACAGTATAGCAGATTTAAATGAAATCTGAGGAAAGACTTCCTAACTGTACGAAGAACAGTAGGACAATGGAACAAACTGCCTATGGAAGGCCTGGAAGTTCCTTCATTGGAGGTTTTCAAAAAGAGGATAGTAATCTGTCTTGGATAGTTTAGACACAGTATAACCAGCATCTTGGCAAGATGTTGGACTATATGATTATATAATCCTATAGTTCTATTATCTTCTCATAAACAAACTATGGAAATATAGTCTAGACAAATCTACCATATGATGGGTGTACAACTGACTGAAAAAATATACTGAGAGTAGTTCTCAATGGTTAACAGTCAAGCTGGAAGGGCATATCGAGTGGCATTCTGCAGGAATCTGTCCTGGGTCTAGTTCTATTCAATATCTTCATAAATGGTTTGGATAATGGTATAGAGAGTAAATTTATAAAGTTAGTAGATAATATCAACCTGGGTGGGGTTGCAAGTGCTTTGGAGGACAGGATTAGAATTGAAAATGATCTTAAATTGGAGAAATGGTCTGAAATAAATAGAATGAAATTTCAATAAGGACAAATGCAAAGTGCTAGACTTAGTAAGGAATAATCAATTGCAGAAATACAAAATGGGAAATGACTCATATATAGTTTCACAAAACAGTGTAATCTCAATCCACATCTGTTAAACAGTCATGTTAGACCAGTGGTTCTCAACCCACAGCAGTCCAATCAGCACACAGCTGCACACCATGTGACATCCTCAGGGCAGTATAGGTAGTACTGGATGCAGCCCACAGTGGTAAATAGGTTGAGAATCACTGCTCTAGACCCACCAAGGCAAATTCCCCCTTAATGTACTGATTCTGACTTCAACAAAGGCCTGAGCCTGACTTTGTGTTTATATACTATGGCCTAGTTTAGATGCTCAGGACAAGATATCCCAGAAGAACTTTGTAGTATAGGTATAGCTTCTATCAAAAAACAAAAGCATGTTTGATAGTCTAACTTTTACTGAAAGAAGCTATCCAGTATAACTGCATCTTTAATAGGACTTTTTTTTTTCCAGTACCGAAACTTTTTGGAAAAATATTACACATTCCTATTTCACATTTACTGTTTTATCAGAAGTTTCTAATGTAGACCTGGCTTCAGAAACAATTACAAATTATTGTTCTCACAAAATTTGTTCCAGAGTCACTGTGCTCTAAAATGTAGTGCTCTATAAAAAGATCAAATTTCAGGAAAAAATGAAGGATGGAGTTCAGAGATCCTGCCAAAACATTTGGAGTTGCATGGCTAATTAGCAACAGAGATAATTCTCTCCATAGCTTTCTGACATCTGTAGAGGATAGAGTCCTGGGCTATCTCTACACTTGTTCAAATAAGTCGACTTAGCATGTCTACACTGTAAATTTAGGTCAACTTAAAGTCGACCTTGCCAAATCAACTTAGAGCGTCCACACTGGACGCCTAAGTCGACCTGTAGGGGCTAGGTGGACCTAGGAGTGGTGCATAGTGGGAAAGGGGGCACCACTCGGGTGCCCCCCTTCCCTGGGCAACCTTCCAAAAGTGCCAGGGAGCTCAGCATCTTCCCCATTGTACCAAGGTACATGGGGGCTGAGCAGGACAGGGACAGGGGCAGGGTATAGGAGCGGGGTGGGCAGGGCTGTGTCCTGCCCTGTGGGTGGGCACGCCAAGCTCTGGCAGGGAGGTCAGTGGGGGAGTCCTGGGGGCCCTTTAAGTCGACTTTAAGTCGACTTAGGGCTACTCTGCGTCTACACTGGCTTAAGTCAACTTAATAAAGTCGATTTAAGCAGTAAGTCAAAGTAAAAGCAGGCCGTAATAAGTCGATTTACTTTTTCCTTAAGTCGACTTAAGCAGCAGCTTAAGCCTATAAATGGCTATGTCTACACTTGTTAATTTAAGTTGATTTAGCTAAGTGGATTTAAGGAAGTTGACTTTAAATCGACTTTGTTAAGTCGGCTTAGCATGTCTACACTATAAAATTAAGTCGACTTAAAGGGGACCCTGTCAAATCGATTTAGAGCATTCACACTGGATGCCTAAGTCGACCTGTAGGGGCTAGGTGGACCTGGGATTCGTCCATGGTGGCAGGGGGGGCACCTCTTGCCAAGTGCCAGGGGGCTCAGCATTTGCCCCATTGTACCTGGGTACAATGGGGGCGG
Source organism: Pelusios castaneus (assembly GCA_007922175.1). NCBI lineage: Eukaryota > Metazoa > Chordata > Testudines > Pelomedusidae > Pelusios > Pelusios castaneus. The sequence continues at coordinate 6,276,952 of ML685793.1, read as the reverse complement.
AGCAAGACAGGGACACTGGCAGGGCATAGGAGCAGGGTGGGCAGGGCTCTGTCCTGCCCTGTGGTGGGGCACGCCAGGCTCTGCCTGTGCCAGCCACCCTGGCAGGGAGGGTAGTGGGGGAGCCCTGAAGCCCTTTAAGTCAACTTAAAGTCGATTTAGGGCTAATCTGCGTCTACACTGGCTTAAGTCAATTTAAGCACTAGTTCGAATTAAAATGAGGTGTTATTAATTCGAACGAATTTTTCCTTAATTCGACTTAAGGAGCAGCTTACATCGAATTAAGGAAAATGTAGTGTAGACGCAGATTAAATTAAGTTGATTTAAGCAAGGTTAAGTCGACTTAATTTGTAAGTGTAGATGCACCCTATGAGATACTGAGATTCCAACTCTTGAAATTAGGAGGTCCACATCCAGGCCAAAAAAATGTATATGCCAAAGTGCTCCCATAATTGTGTATGTATAATATGAATTCCACATGTCAAGAAGTAAAGACATCTGCAAATTACTGGGTAGTGTCCAAACAAGTAACTTTCGTGTGCACTGACTCCTTTGCAAGTCCAGCTGGAACTAAGTATTCAGTGTCAGATGTACTTTTACACATGCATTTTGTGTCTGTGGATCTTGAGTCTCCACCTTGAAAGGTTGGCCCTTATTTTCTCCCCACAATTTATGCATCATTTTAGATTTCACAGTTGTAGTATACAAAAGAAAACCAGGGTGGGGTGAGAAGGGGAAATGGAACAAACATATAAAATAAAAACTACCAGGTACACAGGTATATACACAAAGATGTATACCCAGAATCCTTCAAAGATATTACATGGGATTTGAAGGAAGTAAACATTTAGTTAAACAGATGGAGGGTGCCTCTAAAGCAACTGTATTGTGCAGATGGCTTCTTAGTAGCATATGTGTTTGGTTACGTGGCATACAGGTATCTGATTACATATTTTTTAGCTAGGAAACAATCCAGCAGCCAGCTATTTGTGGAGGCAGGTAAGAAAGCTCTATTGCTGCAGTGGAAGGAGAAGAAAAAAACTCATTCATTGTCATTACCTTATCTCAGTGATTGAGCAAGAACCATTGTTCTTCTTTCTCTTCCTCCCCCAATGCTGACTCTTTTTCCAAGTTTGCTACTAACACAAGCAGAAGAGAGTTTTCTTTGCCTAGAAATATATGGTGTTGCTCAACAATGCGTTAGTCCATCCAAGTTGTTATATGTTCTTACTTCATTATGCCTCTAACTGCTGCTTCTTGTTCTGTGGTTGGGGAGGACAAAGAGCAAGTGGGAATTTAGTGACACTCAGTAGTATCACTGCTTTTCTCTGGCTGACAACAGCCCTGAGACTTTCTTATTCCTCAGTAAATTGTTGCACACATCCCAGAGGAAATGTACATAAATAGCAACACAGCATCATGGTTCTCTCAATGAAACTGGATTGATGTTCCACAGTGCAGAGAGGGTCTGAGAATAGGGCCCTTGGTGATCACCGCCCACCCCCCACCACATACAGACACTTTTTTCTTTTTTTTAACATTTTATGTTCCAAATCTTAACTGAATTAGACAAGTATAATCCTATGGTGCTAAATAGGGTAACTGCATGGAGATTTAGGATATAGAAAAAATGTATATTAAAAACTGTGAAGTTATGCTTATATTACTGGGTTGTGGACATTGCACTAAAATGAAATCCAGGTCCAGTGTATCCATAAGGAATCTGGGTAGACAGTTACACTACACCATTTTTTCCAGTAAGAAGCCTGTATTTGGAAGTCAGCGTTTGGTGCTCTGAAAGAGGCAGAAGGAGAAAAGAATTTGGGAAAGATCTCAGGTAGCAATGCAAACAATACAAATGATCAATAACTTATGCTATTATGATTTTCCATTTTATATACTCTACATAGGATTATCGTTAACATCCTTGTTTCTGCTTCAGCCAGTGAAAATCAGAACAATTACAATGTTCCCTAATGAAATGTATGAAATGTATAGGGGGTACATATGCCACAGAAAGATTCAACTAGAATGGTCACCTGCTTGATATACACACTTTGCCGTAAGTGCATACAGGTTTCTCTGAAACAAAGAGACACACATATCTGTATGTCCATTGAAACTACCTGTGCTAAGATAGCAAGCTAAGTGAGGTTCTGCAAAACTGTGGCATCATTTAAATTGAGGTATATGAGTGTAGTATACATCCCACAGATCACAGTCACCATTCTTTGTGAAGAATCATCATTTGTGCACTGCTGACCAATGTCAGAATAAAGCAGAGCACTTATATGTACTGTAATTTTGTCCTTTGCTGATAAACCCTCTGGTCCTACTGTGTCTGTCCACTAATATGAAATCAATAATAGAGTATTGTGTCTGAGAACAAAAAAAAAAAAAAAAGCATGTGAGTTGTAGATTTCACTTGCTCAGAGTCTGTTTCCATTCTAGCCTCTGCATACCACAATCCCCCTCCAGCAAAAACAAAACAAAACAAAACAAAAAACCCAACACCTCAGCATGTTCAGAAAGAGATTATGATGCAGTCATCTCTTGCTGAAGGTAACCTTGCAGTTGAGTTTTTGAGTTAGAGAGGTATCTTGGCCAGAATTTGATTGTGTGGCAAATATATCCCCCGCAGCTCATGATAAGGTATTGATGAATTGCTGTATTCGCCAGAAATGATTCAGGGCTCAGTGAGGTCTTCAGGATTAAGGCCTTTAGTGGGAAAAAAACAAATAGTATATTAGTTCCTGGAATGCACACTTGGAACAGAAAATTATTCAGGCTGTACATTCTAAAGCCAGATTCTGTTTCCTTACTGAATTCTCTCTATTGATTTAAATAGGATAATAGGGATGGAGCAACTTGAGTGTACAAACTCAAGCTTAGGATAGTCTCAAAACAGCAAAGACAAGCTCAGAGACAACTATGAAGCAAAGCTAGCAAAGTTAACAGCCAACCAGATCAGGGCCCCATTGTGGTAGGTGCTGAACAAATGTAGGATAAATGACACTTGACTACTACCCCAAAGAGCTTACAGTCTAAAAGAGAAGATATAAGACCTGGGTAAGGCAAAGAAGCAGGCCAAGGTGACTGCTCGGGCAGAGAGGTAACCAAAATATGCATGAGTATTTCCTAATGCATAATTCCCTAACTAATCAGGCACATCAATCACAACTCTCCTCCTGCCGAACCATGATCAGGTTGTAGTTTATATAGGCATTATGGAAAAAGAGAGTTTTGAAGATTAACTTGAAAGAGAATATGGGTGATGGGAACTTTTCCCCTGCAAAAACTTATCCCAGTCTAGGAAGTGCACCAGGAAAATCTGGACCTCCTGTAATCACCAAAAAGAAAAAAAAAAAAAAAAAAAAAAAAGGGCCTAGCTATATCAGAACAATGCTCAACAAAGGTGAAGAGGGGTGTGCAAAGGTGGTTGAAGCAGTCTTTATAACTCCCAGATTCTGGTGTAAAATAAAGCTGCCTCAGGCACGTCAAACATTGTGCTAGCTGTCAATACCAATCCTGCCCAGCCATGCCTAGATGCTAGGAGAGGAGTGGTATTCTGGCTGCTACAGGCTTTATAACAGGAGGATTACTAAGGGGACCATTTAAGATGAGATGTCTTTTTTTTTTCTGTGCCATCTGAACTTTACGGGAATGTTTTTTGGTTTGGATTGCAGGGTCTCTGGACACTTTAATACATAAAATATAGAAGGAGGGCAATGGCATGGAATATAGAGTTGGAAGCATTACTTATTTTTATGCCAGGGGCTATGTATATGAACTATAATATAAACTATATAAACAGCTATAAATATAAAATTTGATTTGAGAAAACACATTAAACCAAACCTAGGAAAATAAGGAACATGGCCCAAGCAAGATAATTAAAAATGTTTTTGTGGGGAATATAAAATGAAATGAAATATTTGAAATATGTTGAAGGTTTTGATTTATGGTCCCGAAACATTTGATCTATTGCACCCAAGAATATTTCATAAAAATAAAATCTATCACACATCTGTGCCTTTGCTGATGCAAATAGGGTTGGTAAGTTCACCTGCAAGAATAAAGGCTTCCTCTTCAGTTGGGCCCAAGTCAGAAAGATCACTAGGATATGAAAATCACCAGAACTCAAAGGCTACGTCTACACTAGAACAGTTAAGTTGACCTTATTAAGTCGACTTAATAAGGTTTACTTTGTTGACTTTAAGTTGACCTTATTAAGTCAACTTAACAAAAGTCGACTTAATTTTTCTAGTGTAGACATAGCCCCTTTTCGAACTTATTAAATCAACTTAACACTTTAAGTCGACTTAATACGGTCGACTTCAGTGCTAATCCCTGTCCACACTGGCTTAAATTGACCTAATAATGTAGACTTAAGCGTTAAGTCGACCTAAAATGAGGTGTTATTAAGTTGACTTAACTTTTCCTTAAGTCAACTTAAGGAAATACTTAAGTCGACTTAAGGAAAGCCCAGTGTGGATGCGGAGTAATTTAGGTCAACGTAAGCCTCCTTAAATCAACCTAACTTGTAAGTGTAGACACATCCATAGTGATTTGTTTTGAATCCAAATCTATTTCCTCTTCCTATGCATTTTAATAACATACAGGGCCTGATCCAAAGCCTTTTATAATCAATTACAGTCTTTCTATTGACTTCATTGGGCTCTGGAAAAGGTCCTTAGAAGGGAAGAAGAAAGTCTGGACTAGCAGAATAAACTACTGAAATGGGCTGCCTGGAGAATGGAAGCTTGGGTTAAAAAATTAAGGAGTAGGGCAGCTCTTCAAGCTTTCAGGAAGCTATTAACCCATGGGCCAAACATATAGGCATCTGCAACTGGCATGTGCTTCACCTTTTATCTAAGTGGAAGGCTTTATAATTCTCTAACCACTTGTTTATTTTAAGGGTCACTCTACAAATAAATAATTATGATTGTACTAAAAATGCAGTCCAATAATTACACACAGTGGAATTAGGTTTGGTTAGAGCCTTACATAAAATAGAACCATTAAAAGAGACCTGTGTAATAGCTTTCGTCCACCTAACAATCGGAATCACTCTATATGATGTATTAATAGGATGTGGGTGTGGCTGAGTGACTCAGTTTTGTGGCCAAATAATTTGGCCTTTCCTATTCATTGTTTCATATATAATGGGCATAGAGCCACATGCTATCAACTTTATCTCTAGTTTATTTTTTGCAACACTAGAACTCATATTAACAAGTGCCATGTTATAGCTCATTCTTTCCTTTAAATCATGGAGCTTGTAATGTAAGCTCTGTTCATTCCATTGTGTGCTTTTGCTAGCATGCACTCTATCTCCTGCAACAATAAATCATACCAGCACCCTTCAAAGCAGTGAAACATCACCTACACAATCCATTCCCTTTTTAAGATCAAATCCTGCTTCAGAGAATACAGACACTGGCAAACTTTCCTCTGCTGTAAGAATCCTGACAATCAGAATAGAATTCTATGGGGAAACACTACTGGTTACAGAATGGGATATGCTTTGGATGCATTCCAAACAAGAGTAGCATCTACCCTTGGGACCTTCCACCTTCCAGGTTCCTAGAACCCAGGCTCCAGCCTGAGCCAGAACATCAATTCTGTAATTTAAAAGCCTCTTAGCCTGAACCCTGCAATCCCAAGTCAGCTAGCACAGGTCAGCTGTGGGTGTCTAACTGCAATGTACATATGTACTCTATGAGACATCTTTCATTTATATACATACACCTCTGCTCACTAGGGCATCAGAAGGCAGTGTCATTGACTTTTATTATTTATTTATTTACCTGTGTGTGTGTGTGTGTGTGTGTGTGTGTGTGTGTGTGTGTGTGTGT
>ML685793.1:6191096-6271087 GCA_007922175.1 Pelusios castaneus | reverse complement strand
TGTGTGTGTGTGTGTGTGTGTGTGTGTGTGTGTGTGTGTGTGTGTGTGTGTGTATTTCTTGTTGCTATGTTATACCCAGCTTACAAAAATGAGAAAACATCAAAGTGTTTTTCATTGGTTTGGACAAGTCTAGAGACCATTTTGTTGTTTTAATTATGTGAGTTCTGAAAAACCTAGAGATTGCTATTAGCACAAAAATCCTTTTGAACAGCAAACTCCCCGCCTTTGGCCCATCTTAATGCAAGTGATCCAAACTCCATGGCAACCCTCATGAGAGAGTTATCAAAAAATAGCAGTGAGGGCCATGTCAATCAGTGCATGACTTGTGACTGTTCTCTAAGCAGCAGTATACTATGTAAAACTACAGTGACAGTATTCTCTGCTTACTTTTTCTTGGCAGTAGCCAACAGCTCTTGTATTGTAAACATGGTTAAAAATATCCACCAGTGCAGAGCAAAATATAAATGGCCTTTTGGTGAAACATATGAGCAGACATTGTTTATCACCACTAGGTTTGGGGGAAGGGCAGTGTTAACATCAAATTCAGGTAGGATGTGTATGCAAGCGTGGGTATTTATTAGGCTTGGGCTATTGGCAGAGAACACAGAAGGAGGAAGCTGGATTCATGTTTGCTATTTAGTGACTAATCACAGATTCCTATTTAAAACCAAGCCTGAAAACCCATTTGGTTAATGGGTTCTACTCCTGACAATTTTGTATCTTTGGGGTATGTATTTAGCTATAATTTTCATTAAAGATTTATTCTGAAAACCTTTACATCCTGTAAATTAGAAATATTTTATTCTTCAGCATAAATCAGTGCGGCAGCACAGTTATATTCATCTTGTTTGAAGATCTCACAAGGTAATGTGAATAAGTTCTACAGCAGACAGGATGAGCTTCATAGCTCAGTTAACATTTTCTTTTCTGAATCCAGCCTTCCATTACAATATCTCATTCACAGAAAAATCCCAAGGGTTAGCAACTGCAATAAGAGAGATGCATGTTTAATATAGACTTTGCAAATATGCTGCACAAGAATATTAAAATGGGAATGCTGGAGAATCTAATGCAATCAACAATAACATCAGGCACCTTCTTGGTATTTCATAAGTGTGTGTATGAGTATAGAAGAATCCCTGTGATAAAATGATAAGGGTCCAGAAAGAATTCCTGATGCCGTTGCCTCCCGTATCAATTAAAATAATGTGCCCTTTGGGAGTTCATTGTAAAGAGGAGCTGGGAACAGTAGTTTATTTGTAGGTGAACCCAAAGGAATACTCCATTCTTTAAAACTTCCCCTATTTATTTTCATTGATTTATTCTTTGATTTATTTGGATAGACTTTTCTATAGCCTGTCGTCATTAGAATATTTGGGTACTTCACACACATTAATGAATTTATACTCTCCACACCCTCATGATTTCCATTTTAGAGATAAGGAACTGAAGCACAGAAAGATCAAGGCCAGAATTTTCAAAAAAGCTCAATGTCCGTAACTGGGACCAAATTTTCAAAGTGTTCAACACCTAGCATTTCCCATTGAGAACAGGGCCTACTGACTGAGCTCCTTTGAAAATCTAGCCTCTTCATTTCCCGCTTGTCTATACAGCACTGGCAAAGTGCATTAGAAGTGTGGTTTGTAGAGCACTCTAATGTGCTGTGCTGTATCTGCCCCATGTAAACCTGAATTATTGCAAACTTTCAGTTTTCACCAGCAGGGTCTACATAGCTCAGTTGGAGCACTCTACACATTACAACCTTCTAAAGCACTTTGCCAGGGTAATATATATAAGCTCTGAAATGTGCAAATGAGCGAAAATCTGGCTCCCATTGTAGATGCAGAACATTTTTGAAAACTTGGTCTTCTGTGACTTACGCAAGGTCACCTAGGAAGATTGTGGCAGAGGGAGAAATAGAATCCATATCTCTTCCTAATCCCAACTTTAGTGCCTAAGTACATGATCGTCTTTCTCTGTATGTGATCAATAATTCCCCAGACACAGAACTAATTTGTCTCTCCCTCGATATTTTGCTGTGGTTTACTAAATATTGCACCAATAATTTTCTGTGAGAAAAAGACAGTGGGAGTAAATATTGTTGTGCAGTGTTGCAAATTGGTGATTTATGGTGCAGAACAACAAAAATAACATGAGTGATAAGGATTGTTGGGTGACTTTGCATTTATAATCTGTGATGTTATGTGCAGTCTCTCTCTTATGACATTAGTTTTACGCTTTGAACACAGCCAACCACTGGGCACTATACAGAATAAAATGGAAAGAAGTGCTTTGTTCTCAGTAATCTTTCAAATGAGAATCCCCTATGGTTTCACTCCCTGTGGTTTCAGTTTGACCAGATCCTGCTTCATCTTTGAACCACTATCTGGCTGCACACTGATGAGACAATGCATCTTTGGCAAAAAAGAGAAGAGTTACAGGAAGGATATAAAGCTGACATAGTATACTGCTATTGTGATCAGTCTGGGATTGCAACCCAGACCAGTTGCCATAAAAAGGATATGCAATATTTTTTTATTGAAAATGATATTAGAGTAAGATTTGGCAGAGCACATCTGCTGAAAATTAACTTGTGTTCTTAGTTGCTTTGAAGACCGGAGATGTCAGAGGGGAAGTACCATTCACCTTTCATTTGCAACCACAGCTGGTCAAGCTGACAATAAAAATTTCCCCCTTGCTTGTTGCATATTTGCCAACATTATTTCTAGCCAAAGAGTGTAGAAGGGGCCCATTTCAGTAATCACTGGTGCGTGTGGTAAAAGGCGTCTCCACTGAAAGGAATGAAGCTGTACTCTGTTGCATCTGCATGGCTGCAATTTGGGAAGGTATGCACAGGTGCACACAACATTTCTGAAGACAAAAAGTACAGCAGTAGAAAGAGAAAAAAAGGGTCAAAAATGAAAGGCGGTAAGCAGAGAAGACACTATTCTCCTTCTGTTCCTTCCATTTTCTGTTTTTTCCTTACCTTCTCATCTCTTGCTCAACTCCCGATGTTAAGCATACCAGAAGTGCTTGTCTTATGCAAAGAATTACAGCAAACCCACTGCATATTTACAGTTCAAATGACTTAACTTACTTAATATTAATATTCCCTGCTATTCAGCTGTTCTTTCTACTTCAGTGGTGTTAGCTTAGCAGAGGAGTAAACCAATGGATCAGCTGTGACACTGGAAACTCCAGAGGCTGAAGTCTAAGGGCTGGGTTATACCACAAAGAATGTCGTCACCCCGTGGGGGCCTGGTACATATTCATACCTCCTCAGGAAGCAAAATGACTCTCAGAGCTCCTTGACGCACAGGAGAAGCACTGTGTCTATATTGTCTTTTAAGAGGGCACAATCTATATTCCCCTTCATGTTTGACTACCTCTTGTGAAGGGGAGGCATTGGGCTGGGCATCACCTCTGCACCACAGTAACCACCTCCAAAATGCCTTGGACTGCTTTAGATGCTAAATTCTTGCAGCTGTTGCCCTTAGTGAACTCAGTGATTGACTATCCTCTGACATTGCATGGGGGCTCCCTCACCTCTACATCTTCCCAATAACTGGGTAAACGCTCATCCTGAAACTGCAATGCAGTCCCAAATCAGTAACAGTGGGACTGGAAGGCAACTAGTGACTTAGATATTATGAATTAGCAAAAGAAGCCCCACCCTTGCTCACCTCCCCCCAAAAGGAACCAGACCCAAAGGAACCAGTTGGTTCTTCTCTGTTTTGCGGATCTGCTATATTAGTTAAAAACTTCACTGGAAAAATCCTAATCCCAGTGCAAGGTCTGAGTAACTGAGCTGTGTTACTAGGACTTTCTATGGGGAAAGGGAAGAACTCCTTCCTTTAAGGCTGTGCTTTGTAATTCATTGCAGGGGTGGAGTGGGGGGGGGGAGGCACACAGGAAGGAAGAGAGTTAGATCTATGTACTTGCATAGCGATCAGACCCTCCCCCCATTCTACCTGTACCCAACTCACAAAAATATACTTTTCATGCTGAGGCAAAGGTAGCCAGCCTATAGCCTAGCTCTAAAGTGTACGGGGGAATGGAGGCCCTTCTTGGATCCCAGAATTGCCCTGGTCCTTAAAGAATTGCATTTGTTGTGTGGCCATCAGAGCCTTCCACTGGTCTGAGTGAATTTACGTTCCAAATGTATTAGCTGGGTTGCCCTTTCAGCAAGTCTTGGGTGTTTCTGTAGGCTGTGCAGAGGCAGGCAAGTAGCTTATGTACTTTGTCTACAGGGTTTACTTCACAATTAGTGAGTGTTATTGTCATCGTCAATATTATCATTCCACAGAGCCCCATTTCTAAAACTGGTCTTTTAAAGAGTGCAGCGAAAAGAAGTCTGTATCCACTCAGTACACACTTGGGGTCAGATTGCAGCTGGCCCTTGAGCATGCAAGGGGATGGAGATCTGACAGAAGAATTCTCCCTCTCTTGCAATCACTTAGCAAACAGTCATAACTGCAGTCTCTGCACTCTTTGGGGTATAGATATTTGTGCCCTGTTTTTTCCAACTGAGGCACAGACTAGCTCAGGAAGAGCATAAAGAAGGGACATGCCCATCCCTCACACCAGCCAGCACAGCTAGCTAGCCTCTGTTAGCATCAGTACTGGACTCTCCTAAGCAGCATGGCATAGGAGTTCTCCCTACTACTTGTCTGGGAGCTCAGAAGTAGAGCTACACAAATAACCAATTTTTCAGTTCAGTGGCCAAACTGAGAATGAAGACAGTATTCAAGCTAAGTTGACCTTAAATGTGGCACTACAAAAAAGTGGAACAAATATTCATTTAACCCAGAACAAAATGTTTCATTTGAAGTTTTTTTAACCTTCTAATATTTTTTAACAAAAAAGAATGAAATTTCAAAAGAAAATGGCTTTTGAAACAAAGTTGAATTGTTTGTGACATTTCTGGTTTTCTTTATTCAATCAAAACAATTTATGAACACCCACATGAACTGGTTGACCCAAACCTGCATTTTCCAGAAGGAAAAAAAAAAAAGATTTGCATGAAAAATTTTGCCCAGCTGTACTCAGAAAGGCATTTTGCTCCTTGAGGCACAATCCCCGCAGGATCTTTCCTGGAGGAAATTTGTCTCCATGCTGTTTTGCATAATTCCAGCCACATAAGGTATGTACAGAGCAGATTTTGAGATGATGGATTGGAAAGGAGCTGCTGGGTGATCTACTATAGTTTGTTGCAGTAACAAGGATCACACTTTACATATTTATTAGTAACTGGTCTGCTTGGCAAATTCTGTTCATAAACGCACATAGACACCAAAGGAGCTGCAGCAGGGTAAAAGAACAGAATCTGCCTCACCATTTGTTAGATTTAGAAAAATACACAAATGTCACAAAGAGACAGAGAAAAAAAGTTATTCTAACACTAAATAATTAACTTTATTAGGATAAGGAAAAAGTATTTCTAAAGATTTTTCTTTCATTTCTCTGTTCACTGGTAAATTTATGCCTAGGAGCTTCCTAAGCTTCCTGAGCAGGAGTCTGTCTTGCAGCTATAGATTTAAAGAAACACAAAGTCACTGCAGCATATTATGAGATCCATATATAAACATATAAATATATAAAATGCAGTAAAAATCATTGTACAACAACATACATGGCTATGTGCAGAGACTAATAGAATACAAGGAACTCAGTGTAAAATACAGTTTCAAAATGGGGAGAAGTGTCTTTAGAGATGCCAGTTTTTCTTCTTAAGTGTTTTATTTAGTCCGATTCGAACACCTCTAGCATTGTTGCCTGAGCAACCTGCCTTGGCAGATTGTTTCTCTGTCTAATTGACCTCATTTTTAAAAATATTTTTGTGAATATCACTACTACGTGTTCCTGTTTTAAGTTTCAGGCCATTATTCATAGTTTGACAAGCCTTGTCCATCTTGAATATTTCCTCCCCAATCTTCTCTGCTACTACTTCTCAAGGGGATTTAATCATCCTGTCTATAATAAATATAAGCCACAAGATCAAGATTAGTATTTTCCACTGCAAGACCAATACTGCACCAGTTTTCTATTTTAATCAGGCTATGTTCATTTAGGCACAACACCCAGCACTTACAAGCAGAGAGTAATGAACCAAATATAAGTGTTATGAATGGCAACTTGAATTTTTATGCAAAATGGCCCAACTGAAATTTGTATTTACTTTTCTAGTGCTCTGCCCCTCTTAGTTTCATCCAGAAGCATCTTGCCAGGGCCAACCCGTTGGTAGCCTATACACTAGTCAGTTACCACGTTGCACTCAAGACACAGATAGCAGGTTTGGGGTTGAGCTGAGTCAGGGCACCAGAAAGTCAGGGTCTGGCACAAGGTTATGGACAGCAAGCAAGTAACAAAGTGAGGGCTGATCCAGGGTCAGATGTCAGAGTCAAGACGAGGTCTGGAGCAGAAGCAAGTAGATAGTGTGCATAGCTCCCCTGATGGCTTCCTGGTTTACATATCAGCCTGAGCCAATCAGTTGGCTGTGCAGGGGCTGCCACTCATTCCCCAAATGCTTCCTGCAGTGTTTAGCTTCACGGTGTCCTTATGTCTTAGCTGCCGATGGTGATTCAGAAGTGTCAACAGCCTAACACCCATGTAATCCCAGGTGCTAATCCTGCAGGTTCTCATGCATTTGTTCTCAATTTATCTCAGGAAAGGTTCTGTTCCTGTGGGATTTTTCACTTCAAATCAGAAAGTAATGGAAATCTCATGAGATAGTCTGCTCTTGAGTAATTTTCTTCCCTGCAGGCTTGGGTACATTTCAGATAAGTATCCACAATAGATTTGAGGCGTTTCCAGGTCACTAGTCACTCAGAACAGGCACTCTGAACAGTATAGTTAATATGTCTATCATACTATGGAGTTAGCATTATGACCACAAGAACAGGCATCTTACACTGCTAGAATTTTAAAAACACACAGCCATTGGGCAAACTCTTTGAGACAACATGAACTATAAACTTGTGAGTTTAAAAAAATAACTCAAACCTGTGGAAAAGAGTTCACATCTTTCAACGTCTTCCACAACCACCCCCTAAACAAAATTAATGTGAAACATTTAAACATCTATCTGTGGGAGAAAGCCTGAGTTCCTTAGATTGTCTTCATGCAAGCTCCCATTCACATCAATGGGAATTTTGCATAAGTAAAAACTATGTGATGAGAAAATCTCACGCTGTTCCCCAGGATCTGTGAAGATTGGCTCCCCATTTCCTGTATGGAAAAGAGGAATAATGCCTCCAAGGCCCCCTACCAATTGCCTGGCATGGATGCCTGTGTGCGAGTATTCTGTGTGAATGGAGCTTTGTAGAGGAGGTAAAGAAAGAGAGACGCCTCTCTGGAAGATAACAGTGCAGTGTTTGGAGATTTCCAGGTTGCACATCCAAATAGGTGGTAATGCATCTCTAGCTCTCCTAAATGCAGAAATACCCAGCTAGTGGCAGTGCAGTTCCTGCTGGAGCTGTGCAGCTAAGGAAAAGAGAGTCAGGGGAACTGCAGTTGTCCCTACACAATGGTTCCTGCCTCCAGCTGAGAGGGGGCTTCCCTAATGATGGCTTCCTCCAGAGGATCTGATCTGGCTCTGAGTAAGCTTTTCAAGACTTGTCCCTTTGACTGAAAAATATTCTTCCTGGCTAGCCCCAGTTCAGATAAACAGAGTCTTCCCACAGCAATATCTAAATGTTTTTAGTTTTCAAAAGAGCTTTTCATCTGAAGCCTGAAGGAAGAAAGGCACTGAGCTTGGGAGGTTTTCAAGCAGGCCAGAGGCTGAACTGCTTGCAAACACAGCCTGCTGTGCTGTCCCTTCTGTCCTTTGCTGTTTTGCCAGGTTTTCTGAGGTTTAATGAAAGTTTAGCAAAATGGGGAGAGGGAAGGAAAGAAAAAAGCTCTCTCACACACACACAATCAATCTGACAATGAAGTGACAGAATTCCTTAAATTGCTTGTGATGACATTCTTTAGGAAAGAGTATGAACAGCTCAGTACTGGTTTCCTGGATGACATTTTTCTTACAGCTCTCTCAAGATGAATATTTTGTTCCCAACCAGATGTTTGAGATTAAGGCCTATTAAATTTCCCTAACCAGCCCTTTTATGACATGCTCCTATTTGTTCAGGGAACCCAAAGAACATTGCTTGAGGTGATGAGTGGGAGGCAATAAAGAAATGATGGTTTGGGGTTTAACAATTATTGCATTGTTGTAACAATGAGAGACCAGCTCCTGTGTGGCAGACACCTTCTCTCTCCATTTACATGCAGTCATTGCCAGTTTGTACTATTTAAATGTGATGTGCCACTGAGGTGACAGCGTGCTGAGCTACGGTTCTGGAATGTTCAAGTGCAAAAGCTGACTCAGACGTACAACAACTGCAAGTTTAGCACATCTTACAGACACTGCACTTGGGCTCCGTTCTCCGTTTGCTTGCACTGTTCATATGCCAGTATTACTTCATTGACTGTGGTGGTGGTAACTCCTGATTTACACCAGTCTTAGAAGAGAATCAGGGTATTGGTCTCAAGAAAGAGATACTATGAGGAGCAGCAGCTTTCCTGAATTAGTTGTTTCACATGGAGACAGATGGTCATCAGCCCTAGGACAGGTGCACAAGCAGCAGCCAGGAGGGGTGAAAAGAGTCCAGATGCTTTGTTCAAGTTGCTGTTGCTCTGCATAGAGTAGCTGAGGGGTGCTCTCTCTGAGTACTTCAAGAGATCCATGCTGCCCCAAAAAGTAGTGTGAGGACAAGATGGGGCTGTATTCTGGCCTCGCTTCTGCACCAATTCACAGGGTATGCCTTTTATGTCACAAATGCCTGTTTTTATCAAATTGTTCCTTCTCCCGGTATAGAACCTTCTCCTGCTACGCATTGCAACACTTACGTAAACCAGTTTACACTTGAAAAGCAACATTCGGTGCCTTGAAAGGGTTAGAGGACAAGAAGAATTAGGCAGGAGAACAACTACCAGCAAAAAGCATATAGTACAAAACGTCAGTTTCTTCGAAAGTTAAGCATATTTCACACAGAATTTTCACTTTAACTTCAGACAGTGAAGAGTTCTCAGGTGCCCCTCTAAACATGTAAAATCTTTACTGAGTATGTATGACACAACATGACTTTTTTATATGCAATTTTTATTTACTTTTTTTCCTATCCTGAAACAGAGCTTATTTGAGTTGAAGAATGCCAGGATGAGTTGGGTTTGGGGTTTTTTTTTTTTTTTGGTGGGGGGGAGGAGGCGTTTGTTTGTTTGTTTTTTAAATTTACTCTCCCAGGGGAAAAAGTGTCCTGGAGAATGGCTTACTAGAATAATACAAAGATTTCTTGAATTATCCCAGTTGAGTCTGTTGTGGATTATGAAAACACATAAAAAATGAAGTGAGATCTATGGACTGGAGGGAAGGGTAGGTAGAATCTAAATTGCAGGGTGAAGCAGGGCAAGGGTGGATAGGGAAATGAATGAAGAGCAAGTCCTGAGCAGCAGGATACTGCAGGGAGGAGTGAGGGGAAGTGCTGCTTCTTTCAAAAGATTAATGCAGTCCCATGTTGTTTTTACTGTGATATTATTGCTCATATGAATAATTGGTCATGTTTAAAGTTCTTTCATTTGTGTATCTAACTCAACAACTCCAAAAAAATAGTACAACTTCTACGCATGAGTGTGAATCATGATGAATTAATTAAGTCTGGATTCTCAAACTATTTACCATCCAGTCCTTCTTTTATTAAAGAAAACAAATTAGGAGGAAATAAGTTCCAAAGAGGTAGCCGTGTTAGTCTAGTTCAGCAAACCAAAAAGGAGTCCTGTGGCACTTTTAAAGACTAACAAAGTTATTTATCGCATGAGCTTTCATGGGAGAAAATCCTACTTTATCAGACACTTTGAAGATGGGGAACTTACAGAATGGGAGGAAATTAAATGCAGAGAAGTTTATGACATAGGATCAGGTCAGGCTGTAACAGCAAATCAAAGTAGATGTTAACATTCAAACATTGGGGAACAGCATATAGAGGAAGGTGAGGTCAAGTCACCTGTTGTAATGAGAAAAAATGCTTAGTCCCTGTTTAACCCTAAGGCAATGGAGTCAAATTTGCATATAAATTCCAGTTCTGCAGTTTCTCTTTGAAGCTGCAATTTGTTATTCATTTGTTTAAGCACAGCTATTAACATGTCATCAAGGGAGTGAGCAAGGAGATTGAAGTGTTCCCCTATTGGTTTTTGAATGTTGTGATTTCTGATGTCAGACTTGTATCCATTTGCTCTTTTGCGTAGGGGCTATCCGGTTTGTTCAGTATGTAAGGCGGGGGCATTTCTGGCACATGATGACATAAATTACATTGGTGGATGAGCAGGAGAATGAGCCCTTGATGGAATAGCTGGCTTGATTAGGTGATGGTGTCTTTGTATAGAATTGTGGGCAAAGTTGGCAACATGGTTTGTTGCAGGGATATGTTTTTGCTTTAATGTTTCTGTTGTTCAGTCTGTAGTTGCTGGTGAGTATCTCTTTAAGGTTGAGGTGTGGTCTGTATTGAGGAAAGGTCTGTCTCCTAAAGCTTGAGAGAGTGAGGGATCATCATGTGGAATAGGCTGTAGATCCTTCATGATATGCTGAAGAGGTCTGACTTGGGGGTTGTGGGTGATGACCAGTGGGATTCTGTTGTTTTTTTTCTTGGCCTTCTCCTGTAGTGGTTGACTTCTGGATAGTGTCAAGACAATAATAGGGAATGGAGGTAATTTCCCTGCCTTAGTGGTGAGGAAAGGACAAGTGGAGTCTTCATCTGAGCATGAGGTATGCATTTCTGTGTGCAATACAGTTGATTTATCAACCTGAAATTATCATACAAATGTGAACAGAGGCATGCAAGGGACTTAAAATGTCAAAAAATAATAAAAACATGATTTGATGAGTTTTTTAATCCCATGATTTTGGGGGGAGGGAGTTCTAACTCATGATTTCTGATCTCTTGAGGTTGGTAATACTGCATCCACAGGCTTTGGGGTTAACGCCCACTCAGATGAACTGGTTTGTTCCCATCAATTTTACAGTTATTGTTGTAGGCTATTTGCAGACTCAGAAGAAAGAGCAACAGTGTCAAGCAGTGATGTTGCCCCAGAGTCCCATTGTGAGTTTTGACACCAGCATTGCCCTGCTGTCTTGCAATACGAGCCATCTAGGGCCTTACGGGAAAGAGATCAGTCTTCAGTTGACTCAAAAGGTAGAGTGTTTGTTTAACCAGAGATGGAGGATTTTCACTCAGCTACCTCGAGATACCCTCCAGGAAAGCCACTTAGCACTTTTTGTTGAGAAGTCCGTTCACGTCTGGTAGATTGTTCAGTATAGCCCTTTGACCACCCCCCCACCCCACCCTCCTCACATCTTACATCTTTAACATCTCCTTGCTCAAAAGTTACATGCAATCCTGGCCCACAGTAATACATAAAACATTAATTTAATACAATGGTCTCCAGAGATATTTAAACTTAGTTCAGTGAGTAAGAACCTATCATTCACAATGTTTTTAATCATTTCAACACTTACTGAACACCATTTGTGGAGTGCAGTCTAGGCACTCACTGAAATCAATGGCAACTATTGATTTCAATGGGGCCAGCAATTCACCCCAGTCTTTAAGCCAGTCAACCACATCCTTTAAATCCATTCCTCTGTCGCTGGCTGTGCTCTGCCCAGCCTCACGATTCTACAGGCCTGAGCTCCCACTTAGTAGATATGGTGTGGCTGCCAGAGGGAGGAGCAAGCTTCCATATAGCTGCCTTTCACCTCAGTGGGCCAGTCCTTGATCTTTGTCACTGTGAAATGCAGGGGCTAATATGTCCCCATGTTTGCAAAGCCAGGGCTCTGGCAGAATATGCTGTTGTAGTGCATGAAAGAATGTCAAATGGGATGGATGAATAAAAACTCACTGAATTAGCAAATGTGTAATGGGGTTCTCATTGTATGTGTTCTGAAGGAATGGATACTAAATAGTTTATAATGAGTTACAAGCATGTAAGAAAATAAGATCCCTACTCCAAGGAGGTTTTAATACAAAATAGAAAAAATATGTATACAAAAATGGGAAAAAGATGTAACATAATAGTGTATTTGGAACCTATCTTGCCATTTTCAAGAGGGTTTTATATGGATTTACTTCTTCCTTAGCATCTCCTGAGCTTCACTAAGCACACATTATGTAGATTGGTTCAACTGTGTATCCTTGAACTCTTAATTCTATGCAGTGAAGTATATGCTGTGTGTGGAAACATATTGTGCACATGAATGTGAAAAGCTCATTGTCCTTCAGATGTTTTAGTGTATCTATGTAAGCTGACACCAGCTATGAAATACACATTTCTCTGATTCCAGAGGGGTAGCTGTGTTAGTCTATTGCAGAGAAACAAACAGAGTCCTGTGGCACTTTTAAAGACTAACAGATTTATTTATCTCGTGAGCTTTCGTGGGAGAAAATCCCACTTCGTCAGATGCTTTGAAGATGGGAAACTTACAGAATGGGAGGAAATTAAATGCAGGGAAGTTTATGACATAGGATCAGCTCAGGCTGTAAGAGCAAATCAAAATAGATGTTAGGATTCAAATGCTGGGGAACAACATATAGAGGAAGGTGAGGTCAAATCACCTGTTGTAATGAGAAAAAAATCCACAGTCCCTGTTTAACCCTAAGGCAACGGAGTCGAATTTACATATAAATTCGAGTTCTGCAGTTTCTCTTTGTAGCTGTTATTTATTTGTTTCAGCACAGGTATTAACACGTCATCAATGGAGTGAGCAGAGAGATTGAAGTGATCCCCTGTTGGTTTTTGAATGTTGTGATTTCTGATGTCAGATTTGTATCCATTTAGTCTTTTGTGTAGAGACTGTCCTGTTTGTCCAAAATATAAGGCAGGGGGGCAATTTGGCACATGATAGCATAAATCACATTGGTGGATGAGCAGGGGATTAAGCCCTTGATGGAGCAGGTGGCTTGACTGGGTCCTGTGATGGTGTCTTTTGTGTAGATATGAGGTCAAAGTTGGCAGCATGGTTTGTGGCAGGGATATGTTCCTGCTTTAATGTTTCTGTTGTTTGATCTGGAGTTGCTGGTGAGTATCCGTTTAAGACTGGGGGGCTGTCTGTAAGTGAGGAGAGGTCTGTCTCCCAAGGCTTGAGAGAGTGAGGGATCGTGTTGTAGAATAGGCTGTAGATTTTTGATGATGTGCTGAAGAGGTCTGACTTGGGGGTTGTAGGTAATGACCAGTGGCATTCTGTTGTTTTTTTTCTTGGGCTTCTCCTGTATTAAAGTAGCTTCTCCTGGGTACCCATCTGGCTCTGTCAAACTGTTTCTTCACTTCTACAAGTGGGTACTGTAGTTTTAAGAATGCTTGATAGAGATCCTGAAGTTGCCTTTCTCTGTCTGAAGGATTGACAGAGCCAGACGGGTACCCAGAAGTCAACTATTACAGTGCCACAGGTCTCTGTTCGTTTCTTTACATTTCTCTGAGGCTCTTGGTGACCAAATAAAAGTTTAAAAACTTGTAAACAATAATGTTTATGGCATTTCTGAAGCTTTCTTTAGATAATGGTAAAGCCATTAATATTACAGTATGGAGCATTATTGTCACACCATAAGTTATTCATTGATTTTTATTTTTCAGATTAATTTTGTTTTGTATTTTGGATGCAATTTGTGTGATCAAAGACCTACACATTTTTGGTGGGATTTTCCCAGGGATTTTTCTTAGGGAACATATGCTGTTTGTAGTGTTTTTTATTCAAAATTATAAAATCCATGTAGTATAGAGAAAGGTTTACATGCACAGACACAGAAGATGGTTCAAAGCTTTTTAAATCTCTTAAGCAATGTCCTCAGCAAGGTTAAAGTGAGCAACAGATTTTCAACCATTTTAAGTAGCAAAACCGCTCTCTTGAAAAAGAGAAACAGATTTGTTTAAACAGGTACAAATCTTTGAAAAATCCCTGACTTGATGAACAACATTTCTATTTCATCTTCATTTTCCCCCCAAAGCTTTTGACAGATTGAAAAAAGAAACAGATTTGTAAATGCTAAGAAAAACACTGAAAGCAACAGTTTTTTAAAAACCTCTGACACAATCACCAAAAACCAGATTTTGTTAACTTAAAAGAGAAGCTGGAAAAGATTTTTTTTCCCTCTCTCTCACTTGTGCACATACACATGCCCACACAGTGACAGTTAGAATGGTCAGAGAGCTGTCTTTTTAGTCTCAAAAACAAATATTTTTATTTCCTAATTTCTGCTAGGACTAAACTGCGCCTGGCCTTTTGGAGATGTAGGGAAACAATGGACTGACCAGTTCAGAGACACTCCCCTTGCACCTTTAGGGACTCAAGGTGGACAAGAGCTCATGCAGATGAGATTCCCAACTCTCCTATTTCAGAGCACCTGATTCTTGATCACTCAGCCTCCTTCCAAGTGCCACAAATCCTGGAGTCTCAAGTGTGTCTTCAGAGACCAGTTATATCTTATAGACACAGCCTTCAGTAAGGCATGATGCGAGTGCTCAGCATACCAGCAACAGTACACTGACTGCAATCACCATAGGGTAGCATTAACCTGTGCTACCCTAGATGACCAACCAGCTCTGCCAGCCAGAGTAGAGGGATTTAAATCATGGTGCATCACCCTATAACTGTACCTGTTGGGGCAGTGTCCATGTGAAGTTAGGAGAGAGCAGAGACTGCAGTTTTGCCTAGCCACTCTGTAAGAGGCACTAGGTGGGTGGGTGTATTCCATCCCCTCATATCACGCTGGTGCACCTGCACAGCACCCACTGAAGATCAGGACCCTTCCAGGCCATGGTTCCCAATCTTTATTGCTTGAGGGTCATAGATACAATTTTTACAACCTGGGTGGGCCACCAGTCTCTACCAGAGATCCCCCCAACTCCCACCCCCACAGTTAGAGTCAAGGAGTTCAGCCAGGAGCCTGCCTCCTCACTGATCTCCCGGCTCCTGGTTGCAGCTAGAAAACCACACACACCCTGTTGCCCTGTGCACTCCACCTGGTCCTTAGGTAGTGGCTTCCCCAGCAGGGACCTTAGCACCTATGGACATAGGCAGAGTGCTTTGCCATGCTCCCTATTACACCCCTTGGCTGCAGCAAGTAGCCTACACTGGACTTTTAGCCCTGCAGAAATGTGCTCCACCTAGGTCCTTAGGCAGCTACTCCATCCTGCAGCCAGCAGGAGGGGAGCCACGGGCCACACTGAAAGCCCCCGCAAACCACTTTTAGCCCCGGCCCACAGGTTAGGAACCACTGCTTTAAGGTTTATGGGTATGGGCATCCAGGATCACTAGTTACTTCTGACCATTTTATATGGTATATATTAAGAAGATTACCCACATGCACCTGCTGATCTTTGGGGCTATTCTATTGTATATAGGTTCTTATAATGAACTCATCACCATAGTGTCTGAGCACATGTGCCTTCCAGTAGTGAATTAAGTGTTATGGCTAATCTGTCACGTGGTTTTTCTCTCATCTAGTATATATTTCATACATTTCAGATATATATATCTCCTAGCTCAGAAAATTTATTGTAAAAGAAATTAGCACATGGACCCCCTATCCCTACTATAGACCAGAAATAAGTTTGCAGTTATAAATTTGGGGGCTGCCTGGTGGGGAGGCAGATATTGTTTAAAAATATATTGGGAGAGACACATCTTAAGAACAGATTGGAGCTTCTGTTCACTGTGCCTCCTAGAAGGCTGCTGTCATTAGACAAATTTAGGCTGGCTAGAGCTTGGGAACTATTTTTAAATAAGAGAGAAATTTACTTCAGAATATAGGGAGATTGTCTTTGGTTCTGAAACTATTTTCTGTGCTGTGCAATTTCATCACACTGCACACAAAAGACTTGAACAAATGGCTGTTCATTAAAACCAACCAAGATTTCTGGAAATTGTCTAAAAATAACTGAACATGGCTGAGTAAGTACAATCACATATGCCCTTTATGTTTTCTTGTGCACACATTATCACATTCCATACACAAGGGCACCTTTGTATAAGCAGATGCAACTCCATTGGTGTCAATACAGTTGTGACCACTTATTCCTGCTATGAAATAGTCCTACAGTTTGTGCGTGTCCTTATTCTACAAAACTTAATGTAGCTAAAGTCCTTTTTCCACTGTTAAAAGAGGAATTCAAAGGAAGGTTTTGTAGCTTCCCTAGTTCATTTATCTTATTTCTTTCAGCTGGTTTTTTTTACATAAATTTGGGGAATATTTTTGTTTGTTTTGTTTTGTTTTGTTTTTCCAATAACCTACTTAAATGACCAAGTATGCAATGGAATTCCACTACCAGAGCAGGACAACCTTCAGAAGGTGATAGTTCTTAGCAAACTTTTGTATTACAATTTCTAACTGAAATTATAAAACTTGTCCATTTTATTTTTAATTAATTTTTTTAACTAAGTTCACTACGTTTTGAGTCTTAGCAACATAAGCAGAGGAATCAGTGGTAGCATAATGGTAAAATCCACTGTTTCAGCAGCAATCAGTTTTCTGTTTTGTGCAATATCTTTCTGAATATATTCCATGAACTTGGCAAAATGCTGTCTGGTCTACAGATTGGTCACTCTGATCTGGGAATACAATTGTACCCAGAATGCAAAATTTGATTAATAGAACTGAACCAAATTATAAGAATCCTGTTTGTGTTTTTCAGAACTACTTCGATTGCTATTTTCTGATTTTTTAGTGAAGTGAGAAAAATGATTTAGTGCTATAAGTGGTGTTAAGTTGGCGTGAAAGTTGGCTTTTTAAAATTATTTTTCAAACATTTTACTGATGTTTTACATCCCTAAGGTGCCCAAAGGGTTTCAGAATAGCAGATGATAATCAATGTAGTGGATACTCTGTATCCCATGTATTTGAGAAACTGATAGGTATAAGTATACCTAGGGAGAAGAATTGAATCTGATGTGCCATCAAAAATATCATCATTTATGTATCTATATCTTACAATATTTTGTAGGCATCATCAGTGTTTCTGAGATTAATAATTTGAGTATGTTTGAAAACTCTTCATCTTTTAAACCAACAGAAATATCTGACTTTATTTCTGTAGATTATACCTTTACCCTTCGAACACGCTTATGTTATGTGTCACAATAATCAATTTTTCTCTCCTAGACAGAAACGTGCTGTTTCCAATGTTTTATTTTTAACACATGTTTTAGAACAGATTACATTCAATTCCATTTATGAGCTCCCAAAAGCTCAAAATAGTTGTAAAAGGTGGACAGTTTCTGCATATGAAACATTCTAGAGCTGGGCTTGTTTACAACTTGGAATTGTTTAGATTGCTGCATAAAATACAGATAACTGCTGTGAAACTGACAATTAGAGCTCAGAGACATTGAGCCAGGCACCCTATAAAATATTGCAATGGAGGTGTGCAAGTTTTGCCTATTTTAAAGTATAAATAACCATATTCTCTTTCACAGGTTTATTTAATTTAGGAGACTGGAATTGGGGGTAGTCCAGTCTCTATTTTGAATTCCTGTATACTACTGAATGGGAGACTGGCACTGGAAACTTAGCTAGAGTAAGAATGAGGAGATTTAGGAAGCTAATCATGACAGTCTGTTCACTTGAGCCAAACACTTCATTAGGCAGGGAGCTGAGTGATTTTGAAATCTGACCGCTTATTTTGGCACCTGAAAGTGATCAGAGGTCTTTGGAAAATCTGGGCCATAATGACCTATGTATTGAATCAAAAGAGGAAAAAATTACATGTTCAGAGAAAACTGGTATCTAGAGTAATAAAGTAGAGGATCTGAAGGATTCAGAATCAGGTGTCCATCCTCTAGGGATTTTCATAGCAAAACATGGGATGATTAACAATATGTGACTAAATGCAGAAGTGAAGAAACCCCCTCAAAGGCAGAAGTAAAGAGACGAGATAAAAATTGTCATCAAGGAGACACAAGATGACAACTTTAGCCCTCCCTTGGGGTACAGAACTCAATTGCATCCAGTTCAAACAACTTTTTAAAAACTGAAAATAAAGCTATATATGTTATGATAATACTGGATTGAGGTTATATGGAATCCAGAAAACTTTCTTTTCAGCTTCCAGCCCCTTCCTGTATCAGTGACTAGTGACAAAATAATGATTTTGCACTTTTCTTTTTATTATAAACCTCTTCCATACCTGTTGGTGTTTGAAGGATGATCCACTAAGGCTAGATCTATTGGTATCCTATAGGTATCATTATAGGCAGTGGTTTTCAAACCATGGGTCAGGACCCAGTACTGGGTCGTAGACTCTCAGGCTATGTCTACAGTAGAAAAAGTTAGGTCGACTTTGTTAAAGTCCTTATTAAGTTGACTTAACAAAGTGGTTACCCTGAACATGGACTTAGTAAGTCAACCTAACTGCCATTAAGTCGACTTAATAAAGTCGATTTAAGGGTTAATCCATGCCCACACTGTGCTTTAGTTAGCCTAAGGAGTCGACTTAAGGGTTAGGTTGACCTAACCGGCGGTTCTTATTAAGTAGACCTAACCTTTCATTAAGTTGACTTAAGGAACTTTTTAAATCGACTTAATGAAAGCCTAGTGTTGGCAGGGACTAAGGTAGGTCAACTTAAGCCTCCTTAAATCGACCTAACTTGCAAGTATAGACATAGCCTCAGCTACTGAGTCACAACGCTTCCTGCTGCCACCACTGAAAAACTAGAATGAATTGCTGAAAGATGTAATTGTTGGGTCATGGGAACAATGATTTTTTAAACTGAGTCCTGAGAAAAAAAGTTTGAAAACTATTACCTATAGGTATCCTAACTACTGCATTTAATCCTAAGGTATCTATATTTCTGCAACAGAAATCTATGTATTAAAAGGGACACTTTCAAAATCAGCTAAGAAATGTATGAACACATTGACTTTCCATGAGACTTCTACACTTAAACCCATAAGGTGCTTTTGAAAATCGTACCCTGAGTTTTTTAAGTACCTTGGGATTCCTGGATTCCTGTATGTGAACAGTCCTGTATCCACTTAATTATCATTATAATGCCCTACCATATATAAAGCTAGTTTTGAGCTGTATACTAGTTACCAAAAGGAAAAAGAAGTGAAACTATATAATTCAGTGCCTATTTCTATCCTGGTTTAGGTCTTCTTTGAAGTCTTCCTTTCATCTTCCCTCCCCCACACCACATCCCAGTCATGTTCTATTACAGCCTCTTAAATTTGTAGCTCTTCAGATTGCATGAGTAAGTAAGTACACATGCCCATGTACTCTCCTTTACCCTATACACTTTTAGCAGTGCTTGTATGCTTTATAGAGTGATTAGATACTTTACTGCAGTGTATCAGCAGAGCACAACAAATTACCTTCCCCAGGGGTGCCTGCTGGGCTTGTCAATGGGAAAGGGTCATACTGTAAATAATTATTTCCCAGCAATCACAAAAGCTTTGCAGCATTGAGTAAGCCATTGTCTTTGTGTACCAATAAGGCACCTGACAAGGGCCAGATTAACAACCCTGTGGGTCCAGGGCTATAAGATTTTGTGGGACCCCTGGCCGGCCACCAGCCAGCCTGGGGGCAGGAAAGTGGGGTCTTTAGTATCCAGGGAGCCATACTTGCTTTGGCACTCTCCCATCGGTTGGCGGCACACTCTGGAGTTGGGGTCTGCAGGCCCATGTCCTGCTCTCTCTCACTCCCCCATGTTGGCAGTGGAAGCAGCAGCACCCCATGGAGCCTGGAAAAGTCTGTTCCCCACCCACCCATTGTGGGGTGGTGGAAGGGGGCATGACAGATTCTCGATGGCTCCCTCCTTGCGCCCAGGTCAGGTGCGGAACCAAAGGACGGCCTGTCTGCCAGTGAGCAGCGACAGCCTGGACAGTGGGGTTCCTGCTGTCACATTCTCCCTCCAGATCCCCTCCCCACATCCACCTTCCCACTCAGTGTCCTCCACTAACATCCCCCTCTACTCCAGACTCCTCTCCCCTGCCCCATAAAACCCCTGCCCCTGATTCCCCTCAATCACCTCATCCCCTTTCCAGCCAACTCCTGCCCCCTTCCCGTCATGCTCCCTTCATGCTTCATCACCCCATCCAGCCCCTCACATCCCTGTTCCCCCCTCTAGCCCAGCCCCTCTTTAGTCCCCTTGTGTCTTCAGCTCCCACTTCCTCTGTGCTCCCAGGAGTCACTGTCCCAGCCTCAGCCCAGTGCAGACTACATACCCTGCCTTGCAAACAAAAACAGCCAGCAGCAGCTTCCCTGGGCAGGGGTAGGGGGTAAATTGCAGGCAGCTCAGCTGTGAGCAGCCCAGAGCCAAGACCTTCACCTGCAGCCAGGAGGAGTGACCAAGAGGCAACGCTCCCTGAGGCAAGGGAGTGGGAATGTCTCTCCTACTTTCCCTCCAAGCAGTGCTTCCCTGGGAGCAGGAGCCAGCAGGCCATGGCCAGACTTTTGCTGAGGCCTCCCTTAGCCCGGGGTCCTGGGCTGCAGTCACTAAAACTCAGCATAAATCTGGCTCAATATTTTAGATAAATGATTTTTATTTTGCTGTCTGCCTGTTTATGTTTGATGAAGATCTTGAACTGACTCTTGCACGCAATCCCTTGCAGTCAAAGAAAGTTACTTTCAGCAAAGTATCTGATGTCCCTCATTACACACTGCCTTCCTTTAAGAAATGCCAATGTCCTAGCTGCAACGATCTATGGAAGCTGATTGTCAAACATCATGAATCAAAAGGAAATACTACTGTCTCACCTCCCTTAACCCCCAATTATCACATCAAGCAAAAACATCAAGGGACCAAAAAAAAGAGGAGGCCATTTTGGCGTAGTTAAATTGGAGCAGTGCAAGAAACCCATAGAATCTAAAGGATGAAATTTTAGTCATGGGCAGGTATATCTTTCTCTTCTGCTTTTGGGTGATATGACTACTGAGATGAAATGGCATGTCCCATTATTAGCAGCAATACAAATAAGCATGGTGTATAATATTATAATGGAAAAAATTCTGCAGCGATTTTTTTTTAAAAAAAGAAAGAATGGCTCTTCTAGAGAGGGGGCACACTTTACAGGAGATTTGCACCAATCTTGAAATTGCTTCTAGGTTTTGCATCTGGGACTTACAGAACCAGAAAATTCCTCTAGAGAGATCATATTTTAGCATTCGATGGAACAAAATCTTGGTTTTGTACTTGCTTGTGGCAATAATAATTTCCTTGTCAGACACTTTTACATATAGATGACATAAATAATTATCTAAATCATTACTCTGCTGTACCTCAGGAAGCAACTGGAGGACACAAACTCTCTCGCTAAAAAGAAAAATTGGAAGCCGTCTCAGCCTGGGACCGCCCCCCGCCCCATACATTATTTTATATTTTCGTAGTAAAATAGTAATGTCCATGGGCAAGACAGGCACATGAATGACTTGTTCTGAGTGGTGCTGAACACATTGTGAGCCCCTACAATTCTGTTGGCTTTCAATGGGTATTTGTATCTCTGAGGAATAGGCCCTGTAATTGTAGGAGCTGAAGCATGCAGCTGTTGACATGAGAGCTGCATGCATGTGTTCATTAGGACATTGAATTTCATACCCAAGTTGATCATTCATCACATTTTTAAGAATTCCCCACTAGAAATATTAAACTTGGAAAATTTGCTCTCTATCTTTGAAAATGATGTAGCTTCTCAAGGCCCAAAGAAGGTCATTACGGTTTGTTCTGAAATTTTTCACAGGGGGAAAAAAAGTTTGGAGACGAACTCAGAATATCAAAAAGTGGTAAAAACTTGAATTGCTTTAATAAGTAATCATCAACTCTGAATGGCTGAAATGTCCTTTCCATGATGCACTGTCCCCATCCATTGTGGAAAATAGGAATGTTATGAGAATAGAGGAAAATATATTAAAATCCTGGGAGTCTTTCTGTCCTCTCCTATTATATACCATCCAATTCAAACTCTGTCCATTTAGAGAGATTAGACTTTAGTGGGTGTGCTGTATTCATGGTTTCACCCTATCCTCTTTGCAGTTCTTTCACATTTCTAGGAATCCATGATGCCTGACGTTAGGATCCTGGGCTTCTTTTAGGCTAGTTTTAATTGATCTAATGACCTTTTTAGTTCTGGCTGCTTGCTATCAGAAGTTTTGTTTTCTATACTGCCCATAATTAAGCTTCCTCTTGGTTTACAAGATGGAATAAAAATTGGAACATAAATTGTCATACATTTTTAAAATTCACCTAATCCTTATATGAAATTTAAACATATTTCTATATTATAAAAAAGATATTGGGAGATATATTTACTTTGAGTTCTTTTTAAATTTGGAACCAAAGGTCATGGATGAAGATGTTCTTCTCCCTATTCCCATGTGTTACCATGTATATAACATAACAATTATTTAAGTGCTTTTAAAAAAACATCCTATTAACTTCCACACTCTAGGCAATATGTTACTCTTGATTCATAAACACAGCTTGCTTTTTCCATACTTTTACATCTTTCTAAACCAAATTCTCATTTTGTACCAACAATCAATTTGAGCATCAAATTGTGATGCAGGTGACAGAATGTAGATGTCCAGCTATCTGAGTTGTGCCCGCACATAATCAGATAGCTACATTATACCTTATGTGACAGCAACATTGTGGAGCCATAATGAAAGTCTGGGTGGAAGCCTCTAACAATAGTGCCCCATGTCCAGTTTAAAATAAATTAAGCTATTCTAATTCTTTAGCCATTTTCATACTTCTACTTGTTTGATGTTATGAATACATGCACAAGGACAATATTTTGAATTTCTTTAAAGATAAATGTTGAAATCACGCATCAGAACTGTGAACAAACTCCTACAACACTGTGAGCTCTACAAACACAACAGCAGTGCATAGGTAAAAGTACAGTCATTATACAGGGTGTACCCTTTCCCCAATTTAGAAACTATAGGTTAACAAGTAAGTAGAAGAGCAGGGACAACAATTTCCCATTTAACTGATTTACTGTCATTCCTCTGTAGATTTCTGTTTCCCAAGCCTACCTTTTCCCACATAGTGAAATGCTTGTTAGCTATTTTTATATGAAATAAAAATGAAGGGCTTCATTAATGTTATTGCTTGATGGCAATACGTATGCTATTGGGTGAAGAAAAGAGCAGGAAGGAGAGACTGTCCTGTTTTACGGGTCAAGTAATAGGGCTCTGACTCTGATCTCAGTGACATCAGTGAGAGAAGGCATACCGATAATCAGTCCTTACGTTTTCCTTCAGACTCTCAGCAAAAAGGACATTTTCAGCACTATCATTAGTTTGTAAATCATAGAGGGATGGAATTCAAATACATTTTGATTATTCTGTCTTGAACAAACACATCACTTTCTGGGTTAATTTAAGCACACCACCAGCTTTATGTTTGTACTAGTAACATGAACCCAAACTCAAAGTATTCTCCATAACAACTGAGGATCACTGTGCTAAATGATCAGTTTTCATTTTATCTAATGAGCACTGCTATTCCTAGGAGATGCTTGTAGCTGATGCAGAACCACATAACATGTGCACTGTCTATGGCACGTTGCTAGTGAGGATCAGGTTCTTGGAAACTATTTCTATAACTTGAACTTGACAGTGACAATAGAACAGATGTTCGAGAATAAATTGGAAAGGCAGTTAGTTCATTTTTCCTTTTCCAGGTGATTTAATCCCTGTTGTTAAAATGCACAATTGCAAGAGCAAGCATTGGGATGGGTGCTCAGTAAATCACAATTCTGAGGAAATACTGGGACAACACTTTGCATGAAATGCCTCATATGCCCTTATGCATGTATTTAGGGAGACATAGTCCTTTCTAACGTAAATAGAACATCCTTTTGCAGGCATGTAAGGGAATAAATGCCTCTGTTGATTTCAACTTCCAGGAGTTGGATTTTATAATTTTTTTTGTCTGCTACATTACAAAGTCCAGCCCTGAAATACGAAATGTTTTTTTATACTAATCATTGGAAGCAGGGCTGGCTCAAGGCCTAGAGGCAGGGCTGGGGTTGCTCACCCTTGTGCCCCCCCAATTACCCCTCATGCTGGGGTGCAGGGTCGGAGCTCCAGGGACCCAGCCAGCACTGCAGGGGGTGTTGGGGTGGCCCTGGCCAGTGCTGCTGCTGGCCAGTGCAGCTGCAGAGGGACCACGGGCCACGCTGGTGGTGGGGGGGGGGAGTTGAGTGGGAGCTGTGGGCTGCTATTGGATGTGGCTGCGGGATGGCCATGGGAGGGTGCAGGCCATGCTGCTGGGTGGGGTGCAGCGGGATTCTAGGGGAGGCCAAAAACCAGCACAAGCCAGGGCTGCTGCTGGAGGCCAAGGGGTAGGCCAGAGGCTGTGGTGCTCCAGTCCCACCCCCGTGCTGGCTGGTGAGCAAAGGGCAGCACAGCAGCTCTCCATTCAGGATGGCTGGACTGGATTTTGCCCCTCTTTAGGCCAGAGCCAGGGGTTGCAGCCCCTAAGGCCCCTGTTTTAATCTGGCCCTGATTGGAACAGATTACCATGGTTACAGAAGATACTCTATTTAAGTCAACTGGATGTCTTTCTGAAAGACAAGCTCTGATCCAAAAGTAATTTCCTTGGGTAGAGACAGGGATCACT
This sequence comes from Pelusios castaneus, assembly GCA_007922175.1. NCBI lineage: Eukaryota > Metazoa > Chordata > Testudines > Pelomedusidae > Pelusios > Pelusios castaneus. Next base: position 6,246,438 of record ML685793.1, on the reverse strand, counting down.
GAATAAAATCTATGGCCTGTGTTATATAGCAGGTCAGACTAGAAGGTCGTAATGGTTCTTTCTGGTGTTGAAATCTATTAGATCTTCATGGCACAGAACACCATCACACACTATCACATCTATCAGAATGCACCAACCCCCGAAATTTGCCATGTATCTACAAACTCCATAAACTAAACTTCTTTCTACCTAAATTTCCTACCTATAAAAATGGGCATAATTATATTTACCTCACTAAGGAATGGTGAAGCTTAATTAATTAAGCAGCAGTGCTTTGACATTTTTCAGTTAAAATGTGCTGTGTAAGTACACAGGGTGTTTAGTAATGAAGGAGAAGTGAACATCTCTCTCTCCTTAATTACTAAACACATCACCCAGTTTCAAAATCTCTCATATTTTGTGAGTCTGAATGTTGAAATCCTAAGGGATTGCATTCAATTTAGCACAATGAAACAGGGGCAGAGACTATAGATCCAGTGAAAGGGCGTGGCAAGAAATGAAGCAAAAAGCTGACAATGAAAATATAGGTATATACAGTGCTTTTTTGTGATGGTACTCAGGGGTACTGAGTACCGGCCCCTTTTTTTCATAGCGATGTAGCCCTGGCTCCTGCTGCCGCCGCCACCAGCGGCCCCAGGTTCCTGGCCAAGTACCAGCACTTTTTCTTTTACAAAAAAAAGCACTGTGTATATATATTATGTCAAGTATTTCACACATAAAGCAACTTCTTGTTCTGTAATATTGTGGGGAAGTATAGTCTTCTATTCTTATTTGCTTTCTTCTCTCTAGAAAAATCATGTTTCTTTTCTTTTCTTTTTTTTTCCCTTTTTCCTTTTATAATTTCATCCACACTTGGGGAGAAAAACACATTGGTTTAAATAGCAGGAACTTGTTAGAACCCAAACCATCAAAATAATTTAAGAGGGTTCTCAAAACTTCTGATTCCACACACCTTGCCAGTTCATAGTAGTAATTCTCAACTCTGCCAAACCTCCTTGGGTTTCCTGTCAAGTCACGCTGAAATGTACTAGGATCCATTCAGAAGTGTTGCTTCTTGATATAATGGATGACTTTTTAGTGTGTTAGTGATCTCTGGGGCTCCTGAGATGCATGTGCTGAACACTCACTGCTTTCCAGAGAGACCAGGGAATGGAAATTGAACCCGGCTCTCCTGTTTGGTAATGCAGAATAGTAACAGTCTGATTCTGTTTCTCCTAGAAAAGTAGCACCTATTTAAATCCATCTAGTTAATCCAGAGCATATCTGTGCACTTAAACTGGTTTAACCCTTGCTTTAACTTATCACTCTTGCATTTGTAACTTTGCATCTAGATTGGGGCAGTGAAGCCATTTAAATAGAAAGATTTTTATTTAGTTAAATTAGGGTAACTTTTAATATTGACAAGGCCCATGTCACCAGGGTACATCCAGAAGCTTTCTTATATCTTTTGACCAAAACATCCTTTAAACCACTTGAGTACACACCAATTATCCAAAATCCTCTCTCTGAATGAGTGTAATACAATATAAAAATTACACTGAATTAATGTAATTCTGTATAAAATCATCTCTCTTCTTTGTTAAGCATTACTCTTCACCCTATTAGTATTTAGCACTTTTCTAGCTGAGATTTAATCAATAAAATACACTCTCCTCTTCTCCAGAAGGTAAGCTGGGTGTACTCACTGTAAAGGAAGCACAGTCCTCCTAATTGATGTAAACAATTTTCCTTTAAATGTTTTATTTCCTTTCAGTGTTTAAAAATAACTAGATACAAAATTAATGTAAACATTGATAAATAATTGATCATAACAGCCTACAAAGAAAGCACTTTGTTGGCCTTGAAAAAAAACAGCACAAGAGAAAAATCTTTCTTATGTCAATAATAAAACACCCTGCACTTTTAGAGTGCCTTCCAACCAAGGATTTCAAAGCACTTTTACAGATGTTATTACATTAAGTAAGTGTATATTCTAATTGGCATTTTATGTATGGGAAAGCTAAAACATGGGATTAAATTTAGCTTTGATACAAACACAATCCCCACTAATTTGAGGAGAGGTTTCAATGATCTCCTCCTGACTCTCTGTAAGTTATACATGGCAAAGCTAGAGATATAGCCCAAGTTAGGATTCATCTAAAACAATAGCATAGACAAGGGGTAGGCAGCCCTCGGCACGTGTGCCTACAGTGGCACACAAGTCCATTTGGAGTGACACTCGGCATCCTCTGTGCCACAGAAATTGCCACTCCTGCCACCAAAAGACACTCTAAGTGGCTTCTTTCAGGGGCGGCTGCAATGCGAAGGTCCCTGCCATGTCCATGCCCCAGGTATACCCAGTGGTTAAAGTATAATTTGGCGGGCCCCGGAACCCTCCTAATCTCTGGGCCCCCTTCCCATATTGTCTGGGCCCCCTTCATGCATGTGTGGACCTCAGCCCACGTTGGCATTTGCAACCAGTTCTCAGTACCATATACATCGCTCCATAAAAATACTGGCCCCAATCCTGGCCTCACACGCTGCCCCTTCCACCCCTCTGCACTTCCCTGACCTCAATCCCGGCCTCACACTCTGCCCCTGCCACCTCCTACCCCTGATCCTGGCCTCACACGCTGCCCCCTCCACCCCCATCCCCATCCCAGCCTCACACACTGCCCCCTCCCCCCGAACCTGGCCCCACACGCTGCCCCCTCCTCCCCCATCCCCATCCCAGCCTCACACACTGCCCCCTCCCCCCGAACCTGGCCCCACACGCTGCCCCCTCCGCCCCCATCCCCATCCCAGCCTCACACACTGCCCCCTCCCCCCGAACCTGGCCCCACACGCTGCCCCCTCCGCCCGCATCCCCATCCCAGCCTCACCCCCCCCCCTTGAAGGGGGGCCTGGCCCCATCACTTACTGTCCTCTGCTGCAGCTGGGACCCAAGCCCCTGGCTGGAGCAGGGTAGCCTCATCTCCCCCTCACCTGGCAGGGGTGTGGGTGAGGATGTTGAGGGGTCCCCTTGACCAGACCCACATAGTTTCCCTCATTTTCCTTTCCTGCAGGGGCTCCAGTGCTGTGCTGCAGTTAAATGCTCCCTCCTGGGTCCTAGCACTGGAAGGATTACATGTCTATGTAGGCTGGGCAGCCCAGCACACACAGAGAGGGAACCCTCCCAGCACTAGGACCCAGGAGGCGGCTCCCAACTGGCTCAACCTGAGGCTGTTTCTCTGTGAAGGAGCAGCCCCCTGCTGGCTGCAGCTCCCAGGCCAGGGCAGAGCGGAACGTGTGTTCCACCTGCTTTCTTCTATTTGTAGGGGCCCCGGAACGCTAACCCCTTGAATTTGTGGGCCCCGGAACGCCGTTCCTGTGCGTTCCAGCCTTCTTTAACCCCTGGGTATACCATGTAAAGAAGCCACCCAGAGCGGCTCCTCTCTGTGGCGTGCTGCCAAAAGGAGTGACTCCAGGCAACTTCTTTCCATGGTGTGCTTGGGGATGGGGTCCTGCCACGCTGCTGAGAGGAGCCACTCCAGGTGCCTTCTTTCCAGGAGTGGCTCATCAGCACCAGCTGAGGGTCGAGGAGGAGGGGCCGGCACAGGGGTCGGCAAAGGTTGCCGACCCCTGGCATAGACTGAGGGCAACAAACATTATAATTCCAAGTTGAAGAGTATCAGCTGCAAAGATGTATGTTGATTTCTGAGAAGTCATTTTTTGAAAAAAAGCACAAGATGTTTGAGTGACTGTCACAGTAAAACACAGATGATTAGATAAGTGCATATTTTTGAAAACATAAAAGTACTTTCCTTCTCCTTTGCTCAAGGATGAAACCCCAAAAATGAGAGAAATACCATGCTGTTGCTCTCTGTTGCCAGTATTTTGGTATGCAAGCTGCTGTTTTAGCCAAGCTTAACAAAATAAATTTTTTAAATGTCAGTTATTTGGCTGTTAAACTAGAGACTAAAATTCTAACATTCTGTATGTTTATAAAAAACCTGTATGGCACTATATTTGTATTGTATGCATTTGTATGTATGGAAAAACTGGGATAATTCTTGTAAACTCAAAATCCAAACATTTGAAAATGGCTTCTATCAAGATAATGGCTCAAACTAGAACCTGGGATGTGGACAGTTCTGAAGTTTAAAGGTGTTCAGATCAGAGTGCTCTGCGTGAATTTCGCAACTTGAACTGATCTGCAGCTATCGTTAAATGACGATAGACTGGCCAAGCATGTATTTGTCTCTCCAGGCACCTTTCTTTCTACATTCCAGACACTAAAACTTGCTCCTTTCCAATGTTGTTATTCCTTTCTCCACCTTGCTTGCATATTGCTACTCCTAATATTGCAGTGTTGGAGTTCATGTTCTCATATCTGTCTTTAATGTCCAGGAAGGCTTTTGGCCCAGCCTCTGGAAATCATGCCATGTAGAGAAGCTGCTTTGAAGGTGTGGCTGGCCACACCCTAGTTACCTCCCTATGTCTTATACTCATGTTATTCTTTTCCAGTCAGCTCCATGCGTAGTTTTTTCCTCTTCCAGCAAATGGAGAGAGAGAAGCATTGGTCTTAAGATACTAAATATAGGTTGACTGACTCAATACTTAAGCTTTAGTACAGTTAGTGAACAATCGACAACAAAGAAGCACCTTCTTTTAAATACAGGTCATCCTTAAGTACAGTAATTGCTGTTCTTAGCGGTGGGACCCAAGTGGGAATGGTGCCAAACCAGCCGAGGAGTTATTTTTTAAAAAATTATAATAATATAGCCATTAGCTCCATTAAGGCACAATTAATTCTTGAATTGCCCATAAATCAGCTGGGAATAAATATGTAACTATTTTAGTTTTTCACAACCATACCATGCCCTCAAACCACATAGGCAGCTCCATTTGATTAAGAGGGATGTGGATCAAGGACATGAGATGGCCTTAAGTGGTGACAATATGATGATTGTGTTTGATTTGTAACTCTGCACGTATGGCTGGGCTGATGTTTCCTTTTTAAAGCATTTTTAATGTGATTTAAAAAAAACCCTCTTGTCTCATCTCACCCTAGGCAGAAAATGGCATGTAAGCCTAAAAAGCAATAATTTTTCCTCACATTCAAATGCCCCAAATTGATTAAATCTTAATGAGAGACAGAGCTCAAGAGAAAACGAGCCATTCCCCCACAATATGTCCTTCTTTTCTCTTTGATTTTACTGAAGCTTCTGTACTCTGAAACCATGGGACTAACATTCAGTGGATCAGGAAAAGCCAAAAGTCCGGCAGGTGATGGCTGTTCTATGTGGTATAATCCCTACCTCAGACCTGCTGGGATTGCTCCTTGAAAGAGAGGATCAATGCTGAAAGCATTCTCTCCCATCTAATCCCGTTCCCCACACTGAGCCTACTGCCTTCTGAGAGGGGTCTGTGGGCATCTGCTTCCACAGAGTACACAGCATCTCAGCTGCATGGCAAGATACGCTGTTATGGTGCAGTAGGGGTGTTGTAATAATGCTGATGGGCCCAAAGTGTTGACTTTACCCAGTCTGCAAGCAAAATGAAACAGTTTTAAACAAGGCTCAAGGTTTGGTGTACACAGATCTCAGCCAACTTAGTACCATTACAATCACACCTCTGAACTTTTTTAATCTTTTATTAAAGGTACAGGAAAATAAAATACCCATGTACAATGGGGCAAAGGCTGAGCCCCCTGGCAGTGGGCAAGGGGTGCCCCCCTGCTCCCGTGGACCTGCCCTAGGTCCCCCTAGCTCCTAGAAGTCAACCTAGGCGTCCAGTGTGGACGCTCTAGGTCGACTTTGTAAGTTCCCCCCAAAGTCGACTTAAAATTTAGGTGTAGACTCACTAAGTTGACTTAACTAAGTTGACTTAAAGTCAACTTAGTTAAGTCAACTTAGCTAAAGTCGACCTAAATTTTCAAGTGTAGACATAGCCATTAGGACTTTTTATTTGGATTAATTTAGTCTTTTTGTCTCCCTTTCATACCATCTCCCATCAATATTTGTTGTTTTAGGTCATTGAAATTTTAGGAACTTTCATTCACCTTTCACAGCTAAGTTCACAACAAAGTTTAATTTGTAGGGCAAATGACCGCAGCAGGGATATTCAGATTAGTGTGAAGGAAATAGACCTCCTTGCCAAATGCCAATACCTGTTCTCTCTTTAGATATCTTAAGACTTTCAGGATTTCTCCATACACCTCAGGACATCCACAGGTTTGTTGAGTCTCTGCCCCTTCCTTTTCTGTTGTGGGAATGGTGGGAACTCCACTTCCCTGATGGAATAATCAGAAATAAATTCATGAGTTGATAAATAGTCTCCTGACTCCTTCATGTGCTTTTCCTGAAGAGAGGATGACATAAGCATTTGTGATCATCATATCCTGGCAGCAAAACATAACATTGGTTTCACTGTGCAGAGGGGTTAATGTGCTCTTTAATTTCTGTCTTCTGCCTCTATGGTGAAAACCTATTGTTCTCACCAAACTAGGGAAAGGTATCTCATTGATTGAATATTATGATTGAGCAATACTATGAGTAAAGAGAGGTTTATGAGGTGTATGTAACAGATACACATTGCGTGTTAGTTCACAGTTCAATTTTGATTCTTAGAAGCTTTCAGCAGAGTGTATAGGGAGTGACATGGAACAAAAAATTGACAATTTTGTGCCAAAGTAAAAAGTCAGTGAAAAACATTTGGAAGCCTTATCTTACTTCTTAGTAACTCTGGCTATCAAAAAGCAAATGAATCTGAACTGTGCAATGGATATAATGATCTATTTTTTAAAACTCATTCTGAGGTAGCTATAAAGTTCAGCCCTATCAACACTAATGGACACATGAAACAAAATTGCTTTTATTATTTATCTTAGTTTAGCTTTGATCTTGGAGTATTCTTGTATTCAAAAATAATAAAAGCATTAATTGTTTTAAAAAACATTTTTAGATAGGGGAAAAGCATGCATTAAACTTCATTGAAAAAATCTGAATGAGATGTACAGGATTGAGGATAAAGCATTGCTAGATTGTATGCAAATGAAACTTTCTGATCCCTTCAAATATCTTTAAACACGTAGTTCTTTAGATTTACAATATCCTTCTAATTTCATGACTTAGCTTAAGGCCTCCATTTCTACCTGTAACTTAGTCATGTTACATGCAATAGAGGTTGGATTTTTTTTATTTAAACAAAGGATAAACCAGGTTAAACAGAAGAATTGAAACTGTGGCTGTTGCACTTTAAACATAAATACATTTATTTTAATTTATTACTACAGAGTATAATGCAGACCTGGAGTGAAGAAATTCCATCTTTCCTACAAGAAACAAGTGTCTTTTCCACAGGAACTGAATGCAATATAGCATTCAGAGTGGCAAGTCCCAAGAAGGACAGGTTAAATTCTAAGGCTCTAAGGCTGTGATACCCAGCTTAAATAACTCTCTGCAGGGGGACACCTGTGCTCATCATTGGCATTAGATGATGAGAACATAAGATATTGCAATATTGGTCTAAAGTTTTAAAATTTGGGATGCTTCCTTTTTTCAATGCTCTACTTTAGATACCTTGAGAGAGGGCCTCAGATACCTCAGAGTTGTAACTATGGGGGTGTGCTACGTTTTTGATGATAATCATTTAATTTCATGCTCTGTGCCTTGATTTCATTTATTCTGCCATATCTATATATGCTTGAATAATCATGGGAAATTTCAAATAGCTGCAGAGGTTCATTTTAACACAGTTATGTGCTGAGCTCTCTTTGCTTCTTTGTTTCTTGTACGCTTATTTTGACATGATTTTCTCATTGCTATCATCCATTCTGATTTTTCTAGGCACCGCTAACTATTTTGATGCTGTATAGCAATTTGTTTTGTTCAGTGGGTTCTCTGTCAGATATGTGTGAAGATGCTCTTTGATTTGCTGCTTCAATTGTCTCTCTGACTTGGCAATTGGTCATTTAGTTGTCTTCAAGATTTTTCAAGCTGTGCAAATGATGTACTATTCCAAGTGTGACTGTTGAAATCTGAATTTATTCTGGTTTCCCAAAAAGGCAAAGGAATCACTTTTGCCAATCAAAACTGTTTTTCATTTAATAGACATTAAAATTGTGTCTTACACTGGGTGATGGGAGTTTGATGCTGAGAGAATAAAATGAAAGTTCAAATCCAGCTTAATGAATCCTTTAGAAACAATAAATTTTATTCACCTAATCAGCAATCTTCACTCTCAAAACACAGCCTTATAAACCATTTTGTTCATTCTTTGGATAGCTCCTGCTTTATAGGAAGAATGAGGTAGTAATCTCTTTTCTCATTTTTTCTTTGTTCGGCAAATAAAGAATGAAGATGGGAGCTGAGTGAAAGGATTGGTTACAGAAATTTGTGGGGTGACATGGAAAGAGTAATATATATGGCAAGGTCACTCAGACTTTTTGCAACTGAGAGCTAAACTGGCCTTTTGCCAGACTCCCAGCTGTTGTGTCTAAAATTTGCATACACTGGAGCAAATTGCATCTGACTTATCTTAAATACAGAACTGATTTCCACCGACATTTCAGATTTCAACAGGCAATGCCCCCTTTTCTTCTGAGTGACCCTTCTTGTCAATCAATGTGTCACATTGTCAATGGAACAGGTAGTCTTACTGTGCTTCACTTCGGTATTCAGGATGAGTCTAGCCAAGTGCTGTATTTTAAAACTCTGTAGGCCACATATGAACAAAAGGCTGCATTTTTTCTAGTCCTGGAGAATTAAAACATATAAAGTGAAAGAGGGCAAGGGAAAGGCAATTAAATGGGAGTAATTTAATTCAAACATAAATTATTTGCTTCCTGATGGAATGGGTGCTAAGAAGGAATAAAAAGGATGCTGGAATGGAAGGAAGATCAGAACTAGTGGCAGTGATTCAGCACCCACTGAAGTTAATAGAAGGATTCCTGTTGTTTTCAGTGATCACTGGATTAGACATCAAGTGAGGTCTGAGGCAAAGAATAATCTATCTGAGGAAGAGAAGATGGGTTGAGGACAAACTTTAATGTTCTTGAGGCCCATTCAGCTGTAATTGTTCTTCAGTATTGAAAAATAACCAAAATGTTGGCTACTGACAAGCAATTTGAACACTGTGGTGGTGGAAGGAATCCATGTACTGTAAATTATGTAATTATTAAATAAATTGTATAGACACATTTAGGAAACAAGAATTTAGCATGGGGGCTTCAGCTTCAAAAAATACAGGATTCTGCCACATAAGCTAGGGGAGATCTCCCCTTTATGGGTGCATCTACACTGGCAACTTCAGTTGACTTAAGGAGGCTTAAGTTGACCTAGACAAAGCCACATCCACACTGGGCTTTTATTAAGTCAACTTAAACAATTCCTTAACTCGACTTAAGGAAAACTTAAGTTGACTTAATAACACCTTGTTTTAGGTTGACTTAAGCCTTAAATTGACTCCTTAAGTCGATTTAAAGCCAGTGTGGTTGGGGATTAGCACCTAAATTGACCGTATTAAGTCGACTTAAAGCATCAAGGAGACAAGGGGCTATGTCTACACTAGAAAAGTTAAGTTGACTTTGTTAAGTCGACGTAATAAGGTCGACTTTAAGTCGACTTAAAGTCGACCTTATTAAATTGACTTAATAAAGTTGACTTAACTTTTCTAGTGTAGACATAGCCTATGGCAGCAATAGAGACAGGTTCTTCATGTTACCTGTGAGTCAATAAACTTCAGTGTGCTACTAATTTATTTCACATTTCAATTCTGAATTGCCTAGAGAACATGATTTAATCCTTCAGAGAGGAAAGGAAAATAGGCATCATTGACCAAATATTTTTATCTAACTGTCTAAATTGATAGGCAAACAGAAGAATATTTGAAACCTCTGTGAGGACAAACCTAAGATGCAATTCATGCCCATACCTTTGCTACTGCAAAGTGCCCTGAATGTAGTCAATGGAACAGTGTAGCTGACGATTCACCATCCACACTTGCCGCAGCACTCCCTGCGCTGGGACACAAACAGATTCTGCATCATACAGGGCATCTACATACTCTGCCCAGTGCTTCTCTAATCCTGTCATCTCCCCTTATTTTTCCTTTGTCACGGTATTTCCATGTGCAAAGCCTTTTGAGCCTTCAGATGCATCACAGGATGTCTTTTGGGGGAAAGAGCATCTGAGGAATGATTGAGAAGGGCAATACTTTCTTTCACAGATCCAAGCAGACCTTCTAGTGCATTGCACAGATCGCTAACCTAGGCTACACACTGCCCCAGAATTTAAACGTAAGAGTTTGAACAAGGGTACAAGGAGCCTTGCAAGATGATGCTAAATGTATAGATAGATGTATATGGGAGAGCAACAGCACTAGTTAGACTGACTAGAGCTAGGCATGGTCTAGGTGGAGACATGCCTGAGTGCTGCAAATTCAAGCCAACTGTTATTTTAAAAATGAGAAAACAAACAAACAAAAAACCCACCAAGCAATAAAAGATTCATCTTGCTATGGGCATGCATACACTATGGTAGGGAAAGGACAACAAGCAGGACCATTCTTCGTCATTCATGTCTATTTATGTAGATCACCTCTCAAGACTCCATTCCCAAATGGCAACAGCTACTGTAATGTTTAATGACCTTTAGCAACAGTACTTTTGTCTTTTGGGAGTGAATTGATTTTCTCTGGCTGCCATGTACCGATTCAGAGTGTTCTTATTGACCCAGAGCTTCAAAGTGTACAGTACCACTAGCAGCAGGGGAATTGAAGGGATTGCAGCCGCTTTTAGGGCATCAGATTGGAACATAAGCAGGTACAGGCTGCACTGAGACAAAGCTTCCACACTATTCTCTGAAATCAGCTGCTTCTGGTGCATAGATAGACGTTTTTGTGTTTGAGGGAGGTGGACAGTTGATTTCATATATGTTGTCTCTCGGATATTTGATTTTATCCAGAAGAATTGACTTTTGTTTGTTTGTTTGTTTGTTTGTTTGTTTGTTTAGGGTATTTCTACAAATTTGTCACAAACATCCAGAATACTGCTTGGGCCCACTTTTATTGTCTTTTTCAAGAAGCCAGATGAGTAAATGGCATTTCTTGGTAAAGGCCATTAATTTATTGATACATAAAATTCATAGACTACAGTAAAAGGATTGAAAGATTTCTTCTACCTGCAGGGCCATATCCTCAGGTGGTACAATCCAAGAGACTCCATTGACTTCAGTGGAGCTATGCTGTTATGGGCTGGCTGAGGAACTGGTCTGAAGTATTTCTGAAGAACTATTCTAATGCTTTCTTACGATCACTGTAGTAAAAATTAAAGCTTTTTTTCTGAACTGTTTATGAAAAATCTCTCCAAGAACTTATTTTTGTAAAATGCTCTAAAAAAGCAATATGAGGCATGGTCCACACTCATCCTTGGTATAATCCACTGGATATTTATTCCCATATTTGCTGTGTTCTTCACCAATGAAGAACTGTCTACCCACCTCTTAATAAAATGCTGTATCGGGTGTCAAATTTAGTTTACCATTTGATCTAGTGTACTGTAAAATAAAGCATGCCTTCTTTTAAGGCAAGAATCATTGTTATGTTAGCTAACTAGCTCTGTTTGTGACATATAGGGATTTGATATATGCTTAACTTTGTGATTGCATTTGCTTTCTTAGTCTTTATCTCAATGCAATATGCTATATTTCTTTGCCTAAAAGATAATAAAAAGCATTTTATAGAAGTGATGATGGAATCATGAATAATTTAGAAAGAAGATACTTAGTGCACTATGAAAATATGTTTTAGGGAAATTTAAAGCTAGTTCAGTCATTATCGAGGTGTATCATTTGTTGTTCCAACTTCAGGTTGTATCACAATATAGCACACATTCTATAGCATGAATTCTGGAAGCACCTTTTATTAACGTTTCAAAGGGAAATATTTGATCTGAAAAAGGCAAACTCAGCTCAGCTCACTCAGAGCCCAGCCCTGCATTGCTTCTGCACTCAGATCTTCCATCAACATTTTGGATGTGCAGGGAATGCAGGCAAATTTCTGTTCCTCGAAAAGATGTATGAATCAGATCATCCCTTACAGGGAGAAATCTGCCCAGGAAAACAGAAACTCGGGGAGATACTTTCTGCTGAAAGAGCAGGGATTTAGCTCCCACCCAACTAGCTGATCTCAGGAAGTTGCCTGAGCTCATGGCTGTTCACACCAAGGTTCTGTATTTCTTGACCTCCTCAGGGGTCATGTGCAATCAACCAATCTACCCAGCTACTCTCCCATTTACTGCTGCACATGGACTTGCAGCCAAATGATGATCCTCCTTGCAGAGGCAAAGGGGTTTCTGTGTATCCAGAGAAAAGAGAGGGGTAATTTCCTATCTTTGCATTTACAGGCAGCATTCTCTCAGATGTGTCATCCTCTCCACAAATTGAAGTGAAAGGGATGACTGGCCTGTAATGAGAACAGAAATGGTACAACATAAACCCTCTACCAGGAGAGTGATGTTCCCCTTGTTCAAAGTAAAATGCTCATGTTACTTTCTGTGTGTAAAGCAACTGAGCCCAGTTCTGAACTCAAAGGGCACTGCATCCAAATAACTGGAGGCAGTGTGAGATCTACAGAGTAAGAGCAAAGATTTGAAACATTGGTTCTAATGAGGGCATTCACATTCCATATGGAGATAATTATAGAAATAGGCAGTGTCAAAGGTTATTAGATTGTTAAATCTCAGGGTCCCATTCCTCAGTCCTTATTCAGGCTAAGTTCCCTCTGATGTCAACTCTTCTGTTGCCTGAGTCAGGGCTACAGAAATAGGCTTCCCTCTTCCAAACTGTTCTTTAGACATGTAATATGCACCCTCCGCTATGCTGCTTTAATATTACTTTATTCCTCAAAAGCACAAACCAGCATATGACACACAATAGGTTAGTGATGCACTCCAGGAAATCCTCATAGCACTAAAGGAATATAATGCCTTCTACTTACAAATCTCCTCATGCATAGCAAAGGTTAGAATATACATCCGCAGTGAATACATTTGTCTTCAAGAGGGCAGGAGAGGAAAAGACTCAGGTGAATTTATTTAATAATTGATAGTGGAAATAGACTCTAATGAAATTTCCATCATGCAGAAACATGAACTCTACCTTATATTTACAGCCCTTTATTTGTCTCTTATACCTGACTTGGCAGCTTCCTTGAATTCTCTACTTGAATACAAAGGACTGATGGGTTCCTTCTGTGATAAAAGAGGAGTTATGGGAAGGAAATCCCCATGAGGTTCTCCCCATATAGATTCTCCCAAATTGTTCTCTGGGGCAGTATCCTCCTACCCCTTTTAAAGGGCTGCAGGGCATGCCCACAAACCCTGCAAATCATTGCACATCAGAAAAGTGCCAAGGCCATATCCATGGAGACCATGTACCTTCAAAGCAACAATAAGTTCTGCTAACAGCAGCTACTATGAAAGCCTTCTTTAGAGGGGCATCCTGGCTGTGGAGTGAGAGTCCATGGAAAAACATACAGCAACAGGCTGCTTTGTCTTCTCTTTTAAAGTCTTCAGGGCCAGGGGAAAGGAGAGGGGATGGAAATCCTCCTAGAATGCGCATCCTGTTGGCTCTGTTCCTGGCCCCCCCAATTTTCCCTTAGCCTTCCCTCTAGTCCCTGCCCTCTCTACTGGTACAGATCTTGGGGAGGCCTCCAGGAAGGTGTGTGTGGAATGACATTGACTCTCAAAAAGTGGTGTTGAAGAAGATGCTCTATCATGCCATTTATTGCTATTTATCCAATCCCCTGGAAAAATTGCAGTAGGTACTGTGCCTCTTCATGCTCAGAGAGGCATCATGATGACATTATGTGCCGTAGTCTTTTCTAGCTTGATGCATAGATGTAACTCCTTTAAAAGGGAATTGAATGTATGTGTATATACATACCCTGAGGAAAATATGCCCCTGAGTGTATACAATAAAAGAGTATCATATGATTGTAAAAATGTTCCATATGTTATTGTTTTAAATACCACACATTTTTGGTGGTAGCACACTTATGTCCTGATTTGCCTCTCCCTTACACCTGTATAAACAGAAGTAACCAGGGGGTACAGTTGTGTAAAACCTATGTAAGTGAAAGGAGAATTAGTGCCCCATATCTGATTAGATGAGGCCAGGGCTTCATTAAAACAATAGTAATTAAAAAAAATACTATAAACCAGCCCATCAGAAAAAGTGCTGAGTCAAACTGGGGACCCGTATATGCAGCTGTTCTGTCTACTGTGACTTCTGAGCCAACCAACTGACTGTATATTGCAGGAAAGCCATTCAGATAAGCTTCTTTTTCCCTTCCCCACAACATCCCCACTTCTTTTTATAAGTGACTCTGTGACTTGACTTCTTTCAGGTCTATGGTTACAGGAGTTAATGTTCTAAAGTGTTGATTGGCTTTTATGACTTTTACCAAATGGGCTTGTTTCTGTGTTGGGTGCCCCACAGCAAGTCCTACCTTTCCAATGCCTCCACCTGCCTCCCTACCTTTTAGCGATGATGACATATTTGTTTTGCTGTTTTACATTCCCTAATGGCCTTTGGAGTCTAGTTTTAGGCCCCAGGACTGACATGGAATTACTTGTGTGTAGCTGTTTCTGGATTGGGGCTCTGGGTGGTGGTCATACCGTACTTTCAGTAGACTCATTAGCATGACAAATAAGATAGGATGGTTTGCTAATACTTCCCACGGCTTTATCTGTAAAGCCTATAAGTGTCTCATAAACATACAGGCAATTAACAGTTGTTGGGGCATGAGCATGTTCCCTTCGGTCAGAATTAGGGAACCTTACCACTGCACAGAACATGAAAAGTATTACCTGATGCACTAGAGCTAACTAAAGGAGTCAACACCCTTATATTGGTCTGACAGCAGGTTCCAGGGGTCAACGATGTAAAAACAATGAGAAAATTGAAAAAATGAGCTTTAGGTGCACACCTCTGGACAAGTCATGAGGACTAATTGCCCTTTGAGGACAGAGGGCTTCAGGTCTTTCCACCTAGTCATGGCCAAGATCACAGAACTTGGCAGCCCCACTTTCTAGTACATCATTAGGGTAATTCCTTCAGTCTTAAAAGAGTCTTAGTGTTAGAGTCTTAAAAAGTGAAAAAAGATTCTCAGGTCCAGCTCTTCTAAGCTACAGATTCTACAACATAACATTGCAGAGCATTGATTGTCTTTACAGGTCTTTTAGTCTAAAAAATATATAGACATGAAGCAAAATCCCTTTTAATTTTCTTGAATCAAGAAAAATATAACGCTGTTACTTGCGTAGCAGTACTGTTTTCAGTCATTTTAGCATCATATGTTGGGGCAGAAACAGGTGGTCCATCATGTTAATTGAAGTGACAGATCAAATATGAAAAGCACATATGATATGCTATTAATAGTCTGTGAAATATCTATTCAACTGCTGACTTTATAAACAGCATGAGTATATTTGTCTTCTGTGTTGAAAGACACTATAAAGTGACTCATCAGAGGGGGGGCTGTACAACTGTGATATTTTCAGCTATTCCAGCGTAAAGATTTAATTGTGATTTCCCTTGAAAAGCCTTTGGTAAAATGTGTAATTGTGGGAAAAAGTTCTTTTAAGTTGAAAATGAAACTATTTTTTATCACTCCACTGATTATTTCTGTCCACAACTATTCCCCTCCATTATTAATAGGTTTTGTTTTAGAGAAAAGAACCTGGTTTTGTCCTGGTTCCCAAGTTTTACTTCACTATGTTCTAAGAAAGGATCAGATATTCTGTGAATAGTTCCAGTGATTTAAATAATACTGGAGAAGTAAGCTACCACTCTGTGAAACTATGTGGCAAAAACGGATCTAAAATGAAAATGTCTTATATCTATCTGTAGGAAGAACTTTGCTGGTCCTTAGAGGCAAATGTTCTGCATATACTCTGTAATAGGTGGACGTGTATTTGGATGCTTCATCTGCCAGAAAAAATTGATTTTGCTGCCAATTATTAAATTTGGGGAGAGGGAGGAATCACCCAGTAAGAAATACACTCATAAACTTCTTACACTTGCCATAATTTGACCGGTTTTCTCTATCAGCAAAAGCTCCTTCAGACGCTGCAACATCCTTTTAAGGTCCAGGGGTGATTGGCTCAAATGGAGTTAAAGTGGGGATGAATTTTTGCTCAAGTCCAAACTGTAGTCTAGGAGTGAAATCCTGGCCGCACCGAAGTCGGTGTAAATTTCGCCCCTGATTTCAATGGAACCATAATCTCAACCTAAATAATGCTCGCAGCTAACAGTGTTTTAAATGGATTTTGTAGGCTTTCATGGATAACAAAAGCCTTGAAGCCCATTGGTGTCAGTATTTGATTATCCCAGGCTCATAGGAAGAAAGACAAGCTGCAAGTCTGGAGGGATACGGTTTATGTCGACAGGTTCAAGGGGCCAGTGGCTTAACTGAATGCTACTGGCCTGCCCACCAAATCATATCATTCCTCCCCACCTTCCAACCACCCGTTTCCCCACTCTCTGAAGGAGGACAAACCTTTAAAGGAATCACTATTCTTTTTCCTTATCAGATGGCACTCCCACACCTGAGGGTTGCACATTCCTCATTCTAAAAGCCTGACTAGACTTTACATTTGTTATTATTCAGTTTCCTTGATTACTTGAATCCCTGTGGTAATGTTTAGGTTGGCAAGATGCAATAGGAACTTGTGATATGTGATCTTGTACTGTAATTTCCTTTTCAAGTTCTGTTTAAAAGGGATAAAAGGTTGGGGAGGAGAAGTTATTTTGTTTTTTATATGATCATTACATTGAAATGGTAAGAACCCAGTTTTGTGAGTGTTTCTTTTTAATCTAATATTATAATGTTTTTAAAGCATCTCTCTCTTTGCAACTAACTCCCCAGGTTAAGACATTTGAACCATGTGTATGTGGGTGAGGAGCATTTTAGTCATAGTATTAGGGATTTGCTACACTGTCTGCTGCATTTAGGAACCGCTTCGGTGACATTTAGCAGAGCTATATCTATTGCACATAGAGTCATCGATTGTCTATATGATATAGGTGTTTATGGTTGTATTTGCTTGAAATAATTTGGGAGGAGAGTGATGTAATTAGTTGATCTCTGAGTAACTATGAAATTAATTACCAATACTAATAAGCCTTTTTGGAACTGATTTGGGAAGCAGTGATGGAAGAGAATATGTTAGATAACACTGACATGCTACTAATCCTATTCATATAGAAACTCCCTTCCTGAGTGATATGTAGAATGCCATGATAACCTAGATATCTAGATTACTGTGATCATGTACGATATGTCAGAGCAGAAACAGTCTAACAGACACCAAAAGATTTAGCATTTTTATTTAACACTTGAAATATCAGCGCAGTGCATCAAGCAAGCAAGGCACAGCTACTATCAAGACAACAGGAAAGGTGGAACATGAGGCATCAGCAAAGTTTGTTTTCATGTGGATTAGGACCCGTAACAGGAGAATGAGCAAACGTGTATCTCAAATAGCAATAGTGAAGACAGCAATATCAATATAACATTGGCTTTGCAACTGACAGCCACCTGGCAACAGCAGTTACAAATGTCCTACAAGTAGATTGAATTATCCAGGTGAAAGTTCCATCACTCTGATGTGACAACTAATTGAGCCAATACTCCCAGGGAAACAGCACCGATAGAC
Source organism: Pelusios castaneus (assembly GCA_007922175.1). NCBI lineage: Eukaryota > Metazoa > Chordata > Testudines > Pelomedusidae > Pelusios > Pelusios castaneus. The sequence goes on along the minus strand of ML685793.1, from coordinate 6,228,758 downwards.
TCACATTCACCCTTAAATGCAAGAGATGAGGCACTTAGTATAAGTATTTATTTACCAGTATTTTCAATGCAAATGTTTGCAATGATTTAGCAGCCTAGGGGAAATGAGCTCTCAAAAGAAAAAGCACAAACTATAGCTATAACAGTAATGGCTGGAGTTAATGGATACTGAAACGTGTAACTGAGAGCAACTAATCTTTGGAAAACCTCCTTTATATCAAGTGACTGGGGCTAGGAAATGAATTTCTGTCCTTGGCCAGCTGTGACAGACAACGCCTAGGGCTCCCCTGAAAGTGGGGGAAATGTTGGTACAACTCCCATCCCGTGTAGGCCCTGAAGTGCCATGCTTGGCCTCTGACTGCCCATAACACCACTCTTCAAGGGTTTCCTGGGTGCAGAAGACCCCCTGGACATAACAAGGCTCAACAAAGGGCAAGGCTGGGCATTAAAGCAGTCCTGAAGCCCCGCTGGGCACAGCAGGGCTGTTTCTCTTCAGGCAAGCTCTGAAAGTGAGTCTCTCTCATTTACTGTCCCACCCCACTCTGAGGCCTCTGCTAAATTATTAAGCCTCACCTCCTGCTAGGATATGCACAGTGTGTGTGATGGGGAGGAGCCTGTCTGGCCCCTGAGGAAGAAAACAAGGGGGCAGTTTCTACACTGGTGTAAATCAGCAACGCTCCATTGATATCAATGGAACAATAACAATTTATAATCTGAAGACCTGGCCCTAAATAGTTGCAAACATGGAGCAAATGAACTCTCCTAAATCTCTCGGTCTGGAAGAGAACATGGGCAAAAACTGGAAGAAATGGCTTCAGTATCAAGTTTTCCTGCAAGCAATTGGTATTGCAGAAATATCAGAGCAGGTAAAATCCTCCAACCATCTACTTGTCCCAGAAGCATTGGAAATATTCAATAATTCCAGTGCAAAGGTAGTAAAAGCATGGCATGTGTAGAATCCAGTGGCTATTGTAACATGACTTTGGACAGTGCATGCCCCCTTACAGGAATAGTTTTTCTCTCTCTCCTCCTTCACATCAGACCCCCAACTAGAGTTTGGATGTGCCACTCAAAAAGATGACCTTGCAGCCTGTACTTATGGCAGCAATATTTGGGCTCAGATTAATCACCAGGAGAAACTTGTCCTGGAGATTTTCCAGCAGAAAAGTTCTAGTCCCATGAGATATATCCTAAGTATTTTCAGCCAAATTGTCCTAGTTGGCTTTGATTATTTCAGTGTAGTTTGCATAATCTCTAGTGGTAAAGTAGGAGTAGTGAATGTGACAGCGCATAAAGTAGTGTTGGCAGTTGAATTACTTCTCTTTGTGATGTACTGAAAATATATAGATTCTTGAAGTAGCTCACCATGGAATGCATTCTGAAATCCAGGGGTCAAGGAAAAGCCAGCAGTAGAACTAAATTGGGCATGAAATGAAGGAGTAGGTAAAAATGAATGGGAAATAAAACTGTGTTTTATCTTTTCTAGCTGAAGGGACAGATAAATAAGGGCTATGTTTGCCAACTTGACACTGACAGGCAAAAGGCATTCAAGAAGAGCCGGTATGACTTCTTGAAGAAAAGGACAAGAGAAGTGAAAGTGTTTTACTGAAATACAAACAAGGAGTCTTGTGGCACTTTTAAAGACTAACAAATTTATTTATCGCATGAGCTTTTCTGGGAGAGCGAAATCAGACACTTGAAAATGCAAAAAATACAGTATAGGAAAGAGGGATAAATGCAGTGAAATCAAACAGGTAGTCTGATCTGATCCTGTGATTTACACTTCTCTGCAATTATCCCTCCTTCCTGTACTGTATTTTTTTCATTTTCAAGTGTCTGACGAAGTGGGATCTCTCCCACGAAAGCTCATGCGATAAATAAATGTTAGTCTTTAAAAGTACCACAAGACTCCTTGCTTTTGTTTTGCTGAACTAGACTAACAGTTAACCCTTTGGAACTTACTTAACTGAACATCCAATAGGCTTTTCACATGTGTGAACATAAACACCAGAGACTAAAGATTACTACCAGTGAGTCACACAGATGAGAGTATTATAAAGCAAACCTCTGAGCAAGGAGACAGTGACTTCAGGAGCTTCCCAGTTAAGATCAGTTGCCTTGTTTTAGGTCAGTCAGTGTGGTACAGCAGCGAAGACACAGCTCAGTGTGGACGTATGCGTAGTTCTCATCCAAAAATATTAGCAAAACACTGTGATTTAGATGTGAAGAATAAAAGCATCAGCTACCTGTGTGAGTGGGTTGGTGCAAAGTTCTCGAAGCTGAGAGGCCAGAAATGAGCACAGACCTAAAGACAATTTTAATTTATGTCAGGACTGAGCCCCAGCACCTTTAGTCCCGGCAATTCAGAGCCTCAGCACTTCTGGGCTTTCTGCATCAGTTGTGATTGTAAAACAATTTCTTGAGCCCTGCCACCTCTTTCAATACAAATTGAGCACTACCAGAATGTCATTGCACTGTAGAAACCAGTGAGAACTATTTGGACCTGGAACAGACATTGTGGCCTTATGCACAGGACTGTGAATCTGGAAGCTTGTCTTCTAATCCTGACATATGGTGTGACTTTGGGAAATCAGTATGGCTAGAATTTTCAAAGAAGCCTAAGGGAAAATTTCAGTGGAATTAAAGCACCTAATTCCTTTTGACAACTTTGAAAATCCCTGCTTCACTCTCTCTGTGTCTCAGTTTTCCTATTTTAATATGGAATTAAAGACACTTAAGCAGCTAATAGGGGTCTGGTAATTAATATCCCTGAAGTGTTTTGATACCATGGTGCTGTGTGTGATATAAGAACCTCGGCAGAATAGAATACAGAAGTGAAACATAGACGCTAGGTATTCTTGTACAGCTATCTAGGAAAAGTGGTTAGAGGCACTGCAAAAATGTTATTCATTTTCTTGTTGTTCTTGGCAAGGGTTAAATCTGAATGGAAAGCAGCATTTACACTTGTCTTAAGAAAATAAGACAATATGGAGCTAAACCATATTGCATTTGTATTCACTGAAGATCTGTGGTCCCCGAGACGTTATTATGCTCCCCTTTTTAAAATGTCATTTAGCTATCAAATATTCCAGTAGTTTTGCCTTTCACTAGGAATTGATACATAGGTTAGGGGAAAGCCAACAATATTTTAGTTCTAAAAATAAGTTCTGAAAGACCATTGTGTCTCACTTCCATTGAAGCATAAGACTATGTTATGCAAATTCCAGAGAATTTAGTTATTCATAATAGCGAGTGTTCCATCGGTAATGAATGAACTGCTTTGTCAATGCTAGGGACACACTTCCAGTTCCCCTCATTAGAGCACTTTCCATATGCCTTTTACCATATCAGGAAAGGAAATAATGAACTATTGTGAAATATAGAACCAGACTTTGAAGAGAAATGTGAGCTGGTCAGAGGAGAAGACTGTACCTTACCTCACATACACAACAATCTTAAGTATCAAATAAAAGATGGGTGCTGTCAAACTGGTTGATCTTTTGAGGAGAATAGATCCTTTTACAAAACCCATACACAAATATGATATTAACAACTACTATTAAAAACTTCTGTGAACTTTTCTAAATAAAATAAGGAATGGAAAATAGTGGATGCAAACCATGGTACAGGACAGAAGAAACATTTTGAAAGGAGAATATTGAAATTATGAAGACAGAAAAAGATCACAAAAAGTGGAAGACTAAGTGCAATGAATTGAAACAGTGTCTGCGACATTTTGGTCTAACAAGCTAAATTTTAGTATGAATGGCTGATGACTTTGTAGAGTGGAAGCTAAAAAAGCCAAGGGAAAAAAATTGACTAATAGGTAAATGTGAAGAAGCTATTGATGAACAGGTTAGAATCTTGGCACATGGTAATTCTGGCTGATTCCGGAATCCTTTTCAAACACCAGATAGATAGACAACAGAGTCCTGTGGCACTTTTAAAGACTCTGTTGTCTTTCTACAATAGACTAACACGGCTACCCCTTTGGAATTTGACCAGATAGATAGAGAGTAAACACATGTAAAATTGAAGCTTTCAGTTATTTGACCAAAGCACCTTTTTTTGGAGGGTGGGAATACAATTTGCTATTAAATGGTTGAACCCCCAAACCCAATTGTACAAAGGTGTCATCTGACTCCTGTCCAGTCTAGGATCATGTTGAATTCAATGCTGGCTCACCCTGTCCATTAGGTATAATGACAAAAACATCTATAATGATCCGATTGAAAAGGAATCAAAGAAAAAGATGTGAACTATGGGTCTTATCCTAATCCAGGCCCATACCATCATCCCAAGGTATGGAAGGCCCACTGCAGCTCTGCTCTATGAGGCTAGAGACAGAGGCTGCACTCTCAACAGCAGCAAAATGTGAGTGTTTCTAGTGGGAGGGGAGTACTGGGGAGTACTGACAGTGGGCATGACCATGTCACTCCCTGATCCTACACATCGAAACCTCCACAAGAGAGGATGCTCAGCAGCCATACCCCCAAATTGAACTGCTATTTTCTTGCCAATCCAATGTCACCAGGGGTGCTGGAAGTTTAACTTCCTTATATTATAATTCATGGAGTTCATGATCAAATATCTACCTCCACACATAGGTCTGCAACTGAAATTTACCTGTGTTAAACACACAAGGAGTATGCCTACACCAGAAAAAGTTAAGTCGACTTAGTCCACTTTGTTAAATCAACCTAACTGCCCTTAAATTGACTTAATAAAGTCGACTTAAGGGTTACTCCCCGCCCACACAGTCCTTAAGTTGACTTAAGGAGTTGACTTAAGGCTTAAGTCAACCTAATGGGCTGTTGTTATTAGGTTGACTTGAGCTTTCCTTAAGTCGACTTAAGTAATTTCTTAAATCAACTTAATGAAAGTCAGGTGTAGACATGGAGTAATTTAGGTCAACTTAAGGGTCCTTAAATTGACCTAAATTGCTAGTGTAGACATACCCAAGCGGTGTGTCTACACTGGCAAGTTAAGTCGATTTAAGGACGCTTAATTCAACCTAAACAAAGCCACGTCCACACTGGACTTTTCTTAAATCGACTTAATAACACCTCCTTTTAGGTCGAATTAAGCCTTAAATCAACTCCTTAATTCGACTTAAGGCCAGTGTAGATGGGGATTAACGCTAAGTCGACTTTATTAAGTCGATTTAGAGACAATATAATGGCCATCTCTGCTGTTAAGTCAACTTAACAAAGTCGACTTAAAGTGTAGTCAATTTGTTAAGTCGACTTAACTTTGTAAGTGTAGACATAGACAAGGAGTCCTGTGGCACTTTTAAAGACCAACAAATGTATTTATTGTATGCGCTTTTTTGGTAGAAAATCCCACTTCAGACACTTTGAAGATGGGGAACTTACAGAATGGGAGGAAAATAAATGCAAGGAAGTGTAAGTTATGGGATCAGGTCGGACTGCTACAGCAAATCAAAGAGTTGTTTAAATTCAAACAGTGGGGAACAGCATATAGAGGGAGATGAGGTCAAATAACCTATTGTAATAAGAAAAGAATCTGAGATCCCCGTTTAGCCCTAAGGCAACAATATCAAATCTGCATATGAATTCCAATTCTGCAGTTCTCTTTCAAGCTTTGATTTGTTATCCATTTTGTTTAAGTTCAGCTATTAACAAATCATCAATGGAGAGAGCAGGGAGACTGATATCAGAAATCACAGCATTCAAAAACCAATAGGTTAACACTTCAGACTTTGTGTTCATTTATTCTTTTGCACAGAGACTGTCCAGTTTGTCCAATGTATAAGACATGTGGGGAGACATTTCTGGAACATAATGGCATCAGTTACATTGGTGGATGAGCAGGTGAATGAGCCCTTGATGGAGTAGTTGGCTTGATTAGGTCTTGTGATGGTGGCTTTTGTGCAGATTTGTTAGTCTTTAAAAGTGTCACAGATCTCCTTGTTTGTTTTGCTGACCTAGACTAACACAGCTACCCCTTTGGAACTCACCAATGTCAGTGCCACACTGCTTCTAGTATATAGTTAAAACAGTGCTATACAGCAACAGTTATTTTACAACGGTGACACACGATATGTCTCCACCCTTCTTGACATAGCAGGCCAGGTTTATTACCTCCATGGAACTATGTCTATTTATTCCATGCAAAGGCCCAATACTGCATTTCATTGAGTATGGGCACAGCAGTGCACAAGTGCACAGCAGGTTGCACAATCATGGCCCAAGTATCTTTTGCCAGAAGTATCAATTTGTAGTGCTGAGAATAACTATTGTATATGGCAAAACAGCAGAAAAGTTTCACCACTTGGATGTCAGTGATAGTAAAAAACTAGCTTTCCAGCAAGAAAGCCTCTGTATTTGCTTCATATGCCATGTCTGAATATAACCTAAAAGTTTTTCAAAAATTAAATGGAATATAAATTGCGAATCAGAATGGGAAGCTAGCAAGCTGAAATATCAAAATATTTTGTGGTACAAAAAAATTAAAAAAGTTCCTAATTCAAAATGTCAGTGTGAAGAAAAGTTGACATTGTTCAAAACAAGATAATTAGACATTCTAAAATGAATTTTTCCCCTTTTGAATTAACATTTTGAAATAAATAAATAAATAAATAAAATGTTTATGTTTACTCTAAATAAAATGTTTCCATTTTATTCTCCCAATTGGAAAAAAAGAATTCATCAACATTGATTGCAAATTCGTATCTCAATAAAATCACATTTTCCTAAGGAAAATTTCCCATATAGAATTTTTCAACCACCTCTGCTTCTAACACTATAATGAACAGGTTTTTAGCCTGAGGACAAGCATACCCTCTCTTACACATCTCTTTCTGACCAGGTTGGATTTACATTAGTTTAGATGCTTTTTTCTACTTTAATAAGGTATCATAGCATGAGAATGACTGAGTGAAAAATATCTTATGTGAAATTCCAGAGTGAGACTGTATTACCCCATAACAGGGCTCTTGATAAAGTTCAGAGCTAGGTCTCACCCAAAGTTTAAGGAAATTTTCTGAAAGTCCTGAGCTGAAAATATTGTGTGAACATGATTGTCATCAGATTTCCAGTTCAACACTTCCTGCTTTCAGCTGGACCAGAAATACGAGCGAGAAAGTGCCACTTGATTTGTCAGTTTGCTCATATGCTCCATTTAAGTCGCATGGCACAATTGGTATATTTATTATTCTAAATGTGAAATAACAAGGTTTATATTCTATTATTTATACACCACCAATAGCATGCTAAGTTTAAAGAACAAAGATAGCTTTTACAACATCTATTTATTTTAATCTATGATAGAAAATAATAAAGTTCCATTTTTATGTTTATTCTGTAAAAAGAGCGTCATAATGTAAACAATGTTCAAATGAGGAGCTGATGAAGCATACAACCATGTCTGTTCCCTTTCTATTTACTATTCATGATCATTTGCACAAATGGGTTTTGTTTATGAAATGAGTGTTCTTTATATTAATAGTCATACTCAAATAGAACCAGTAGAGGTATTTCTTTTCAAATAAAAGCATGTGTTATCTGTTGTTCTCTAGTGATTATCAACTATTTATCACTCATTATTCTTCAGGTTAAAATTAGTGTCATCTAATCAGGGAGTAAAAGTAACACTGTGATTTAAGTGATCACTCACGTTATTGGAACTAATGAATATATCACAGGCTGAAAATTATTTGGCCAATGTATTTGTTGATGCTAACACACAACTAATACATTTTACAAAATCAAGATCAGTTTGTGCAGAGAAAAAAAAGGGACTACATTTATTATATAGTCGATTGACAACAAATAATTTGTTGACCTCTACACATATCTATCTATCTATCTATCTATCTATCTATCTATCTATCTATCTATCTCATAGTGAGACAAGCAGAGAGAAAGCCATAAGGTTTAAAGGAAAAGATCAAGTTTTCTACTTTAGTCTGGAGATGTCGATATAAAGGCAGAAGGGCAGCATTAATAATGATCTTTCAGCTAAATGCAAAATATCATTTTTGGTGGGTCAGCAGGGTAAATTATTAATCATTAAAATCATTAAAAATGCAAATGTTCAAATGCATTCTCCAATGCTTCCCTAACTATTGCCAAAATTATTTGTACTATACATAAATGTTTCCGGGGGGGGGGGGGGGTGGTGGGTTTTTTGTTTTTTGGCAAGGTTCCAGGAATCAACTGATTTCGCCTGAGTCATAAGTATTGTAAGAAAAACCTCTTTCACCTCTAGTACTTCCATTTCTGGTCCTGGACGAAATCCAGAAGTGGAGAGATACATGAATATATTTCAAATGAAAGGGAACAATACTTTTTCAAATTTGTTCTATCTGTCCTTCCTAGTATACGAGTGTGTTTCAGTACAATTACCAAGAGAGGAAAGGCATACAGAAAAGACAAGTCAGAAGCTAACCCATAGTTATTAAAACACCCCACAGTAATGAATTATTCACTTAAATCTTCTCTGATCCTAATTAGCCTACTCCTAGCAAATATTTATAGGTCTATTTTCCTTGCGATTCATTTATATAACTCTGATTAGAATCAGTGGGAGTTATATTTATGAATCAACAGCAGAAGAGGCCTTCCTAAGTAGAGATACATGCTAGTAGCTGTACATAGAGTTTCATGATTAAAGATAAATTGTACAACTAATCTTTTTTTTTTTGGTGTTGTGAAAAGGCAAAATATCCACTCTCCATCTGCTCAGTTTTCCTTTTATTGCCAGAAGCAAAAAGCAGTTTCCACCAGTAAAACTGCTTTAACTCAGAAACAAGTCTTACAACAGCACTGTTTGGTTAGAGGTGAAGATTTAAGCAACCATGGCAGCATGCATGCACAGACACCATGGTAATCATCTAACTTTGGAATGGCATGGGCAGCATATGGAAATAGAACATTTCACTACCCTCTGTCCTAAAAACATAGTCCTCTTCCACCAGAGCTAAAGAAACATTTTTCATTAACTTTAGACCCTTAGCCAATTATACCCCATCTTATTTTCAGTTGCTTATAACTTCAGTTGCTTATAACTTTGCCAGACTAATCATTTGGGCTGAAAATTTCCATGCTGGGTGTCTGCCTTTTATTTTGGAAAATTTCAATGAGATATTTCCAGGAATGAGGCAAGGGAAAACAAATCTGACAGGGAGCTGAGAGGTGAATTGGGACTGGCTAGGCAAAGAATTTGGGCCAAGAAGCTAAGAGAAGTGACACAGGTTGCGTGAGAAGACCAGAGGGTAAGACTGGAACTGAAGTCAAGTGGGGATGGGTAACATAACCACATTGGGGAGACTAGTGGTCCAGGTAAGGGAAAGAGACGGATCAGATGAGGAGTCAAATGGGCAAGCCTCTCTGTGTCACAGTTCCCATCTGTAAAATGATGATGCTAATGGTTTCCTATCTCACAGAGATGTTCTATGGCTAAATATGTTAAAATTGTGAAACATTTTGCAATCTCATGAAAAGTGTTGTTATTATTATTATATTATTTGTTGAGTAAGGAGACTGGGTCTTGGAAGAGAAGCCTCAAGAGTGCAAACATGTTTTGGTGTTGAATCAAGATTGGGTAATGAATAAAGGAGGCTGTGACCTGTATGATACCAACTCCATTTGTTGCAGAGGCTGAAAGGTGTGTAATGAATCAGGCAGGGGGATATAAGGAAAAGAAAGGAGTCTTTTTAGGGTAAGAGTTCCAGGGGGTTCTGGTTGTGTCTTGTTAGTTTTTAACTGATGCAGTCCCTGTGATATATGAGAGAGAGAGAGGGAGAGAGAAATCACTGCTGCTAAAAACTGATAATCCCTTGTGCTGAAGACATATTTTTTTAAAAACAAAAATTAATTTGGGTTTGATCTTGCAAATGCTTTGATGTCAAAAGGCATTCTGGACATTTAGCCCTGCAACATTGCAACTTTGTGTGTATTTCCATCTTCCACACAGTGAAATGAGGGTTCTCTCTAGTGAGAAAGAAGATATTTTTGTGCAAAATGTAGTGCATTGTCACAGCTGGATCAAACACAGTGTGTTTCAAAGTGAAATTCTTTCACTCCACTGAGAGGATACAAATGGAGAAAAAATGCTCTTATTTTGAAGTGCAAATGGAGAAAAAAATGGTCTTGTCATATTCACAATTTGCTCCATATCTCTGTTCTCTATATACAAACAGATTGAAACGAAACATGGCTTGCAAGTAGCTTCTATGTTGAAGACTTTTAAGAAAATATTATATAAAGTTATGACTTTTCCTTGCATGATCTTCAAAGCTGTGAGTGTAGTAACTGGGGCTACCGGAGCTAACCAGCTAGGCACACAAGGTGAGAGCCCTAAAAACACGCAGCCTTTGACATTTGGGCACAAAAGAAACCATATAATAAATTGACCAGCAGGTTACGTAAGCACATCATTATGTGAAGGATTTCATGACTTATCAAGTGTGGATCTAAAGGAGAATTTCTCCAGAAAACAAACACTCTACCACTCTATAAAGTCCAATGAATGAAATGATTGATTTACTAAACATACCACTTATTCTCCCTCTCATTACCATGAGGCCAATTCCTAACTGATGATCAGCACCTGGAACTCTCACAGAAATTGCTGTGAGTAGCCAGTGTTCAACATCTCTCTAGGTGCTAGTTCACAGAATCTTCTAAGGAGCAGACACAGGGGCACTCTCTCCAAGATAACTATGCATAGGAATGTCAGCTAACTGCATTAGGTTAATTTAAACCTATTCTTCAGTTTCCAGAGTAAATGGGAACATGCATGGAACAGAATGTTCTCAGAAATAGAGCAGTAACCTGTATTTCCTGAGAAAGAAATTATCCGGGATTCCTTTTGCAAAACAAACATTAGGAAAGAAGGAAAAAATAAACTCATTCTCCTATATTTTTAGTATATTTGCCTTAAATCAAATAGTAAAGCCATGAAATACAAATTGATCTTTTATAAAGAGGTAAGATATAATATAGTAGGGTGTCATAAATGGACAAAGTCATATCCTATCTATAAAGTTAATGCCACTCATAAAAAACAGGGTTTTTTTAAAGCTTTCTAAATGTATTATAGTGCAAAGAGGCTGTTTGGCACTGCACAACTTGTCATAGACCTAACAAACAGAATGATCTGCAATTTTAAAAAGACAATCTTTATTTATGGTGGCTTCCACAATATTGCATATATGCAGTTCAGGAGTTATACATAATGCAAGGGCCCAACCTTACACATAACTACTACTTGTATCCCATGGAACTCATTATTTTATTATGTGTACTATGTCAGAGGAATATTCATGGTGTAAAGCTCAGCATTACTGTACTTCAACACCTTGTTTCTTTGTGCATATAACAGGTTATATGTTTTGCCTTTTTGCTTAGGTTCCCACTCTTGCTTTAACAAAGTAGAAATTTGTCACAATATTACTGAGTGTAATGTTACTTAGCATTCGACTTAATCAGCTGGTGCCAGTGGAACAGAGTTAATAACCAGTCCTTGTTCTGCTCTTAAATAGCATTTTCATACTGTGGAATATGGTCAGATTTGGACTTCAATATGTAGGGCTGACCCATTATTTCACCCTAATTTAAGTTTGTATTGACCTTTTTATTTAACCACATGCCACTGTGCAAGGCTGGAGAAGCCCGGAAAAATAATAATCTCTGTATATTCTGCTGAATGAAAAAGGAGTAAGGTCTCTATTTACCCTACAAACCTTTTGTGTGTGAGTGTGTGTGCTTATATTAGTAACATATGCACAAGAGCAAACCCAACTCCTAATAGAAGGCTAAGTCCAGTTGACCATTTTCAGTGTTCTAGATCACATAAGCTTGATTGGTTTCATCTCTAGAGTCACAGAATGCAGCAATTTTCTGATATCTAAGAGTCAGCATGTAGGATTTCTTGCCATGAGAATATACTGTAGCCTTTCAACTTCACTGGCTGAATCCAATTACCTCTGAGTGGAAATTGTTATATCATTACCCTATATGACAGTGTTCCCAAAGTGTGGAGCATGAAGAACCTTCTGGAAGATCCAGAGGGATAGCCATGTTAACTTCAGGACTCTTGTTGTTTCTCTGGAAGATGCAGAGGAAGGAAGGGCTGACAGCTGAAACTCTGGAGATAGCTGATATATATATCTTTTTAAAATAAGTAAATAAATATCTAGCTGTTGGAGTTATAAAATAAATCCTTGAAATGTGACCTGATTTCACCTGACTTACTCAGCAATGTCTCCCTGAATCTGCAGAAGCAATAGCTCTGAGATGTGACCTCTCATTCATTTCAGTGACTCAGCTGTCAATGGAAATGATTTAAATGTCTATTTCACTGCTCATCCCAGTATTTAAGAAAGGACAAGAAGTACCATATTATCGAAATCTACACAAAAACTAGAGACCTCCCCTGTGGCTAGAGAACACAGCTATCTATCACAGCTTCAGTGATGCTAGCCGTCACGTTGACAAGGCTTTTCAACTATGTTAAGCTAACTGAATTGCGCTTACATGATTGAAAAGCACACCCAATGTTACCTGTCATGACAAGACCATAGACAAGGCCTTTGCGAAAAGAGTTGGATAAAAAAATTTTGGCCCAAACTTTTTGAGGGCTAAAAATGCAGATATGTGACAGTGAAACATTTTGATACATCATGTTAATTTTGAAAAAATAAAAATAAAAAAAAATCTAAAAAAGAATCAGTGCTTCAGTTGAACATTTTCATTAAAAAGTATTTTGATTTTTTTAGTTTGAAACAGATTTTCTTTCCAAGGTTTCCTTTCATTTTAAATTTTAAATTTCAAAAACATTTTAAATGGTCAAAATGGAAATGTTTCAATTTTATTTAAACAAAATATTTCATTCTATCCAAAATAATATTTTCTACTTTTTGATTCACCAAAACTTGTTTATACGTTAATTTTTGGTTCAACCTGACTAACCTTTTTTTTTTCTTTTTGAAATTGCCAGTGAACAAAATGTCCATTATTCATCAACTCTATTGGTGTGGAAGCCTTTAACAATACATGCAGAGCAGGACTGAAGGGGGCATAACTGGTTTCATTTTCCTGAAAGGAGGCTTAGCTTTCACCACGTAGGAAAACACTATTGTATGGAAATAAACAAATCAAACTTCCCTTGGCATAGTCCACTACCATCTCATGAGCTGAGATTTCATACATCATAGAAGAAAAAAAAGTGAGAATTTGCACCATGTTTTATTGAATAATACTACCAAATTTCTTAAAACATGTATATATAAACATGGTTTTCAAAAAACTATATAAAGCAAAAACCAATTTGTGTCTGTGATGATGTCCTTAATTCATGTCAAAGAGGTACTGAACTATGACAAATGAGGTTAAAGAAAACATAGGCTGCATTGCTATACAAAAACAATGTACAGGTATCTGTACTGATCTTTTTTACGTATACGTTTCTTTGCATTTTTCATAAACCAATATGTTATAGGCAACATTTCTTTAAAAAAAAAACCCTCTAGAAAACACCAAGAAAGCAAATGCACTCACTTCTCCATTTATTCTAAAATCTGTGGTATATTTTTAGAAAACTTTTTCTCCACTTCAGGCATTAAACTTTAGAGTTTATGAAGTTTAAAGTAAACAAAAATTGACCCTTCCAGAGTAAAGTGAAAAACCAATAACATCATTTTACCAGATTATTTAACATGCTCATGTTTATAATGTTGTCTTTTTCAGATGACAAAATACAGTAACAGTATCTGAATCCTTTGTCATTTGCATCAAGCTTTCAGGCATAATTACCAATATTATACAGAGTCTATTTTAGAAGTGTGTAGCTGACAAGTTTGAGTAATCTTTCTCATTCTCTTTTTCACTCGGAAAGGTCACTATTATGTAACAGAGTCTAGGATTGATTTTGTGTTTTTCCCCACCAAAACTGAATGATGTTGGCAGTGCTATCCTTCTTACAGCTGACTAGCAAAGAACAGCATCTTGTAAATATTTTATTTGATAGTGTAGAATTTGTACTCCTCTCTGTACAAGAATGGTGAACCAAGGGGTATGTCTACACCAGCAAATTAGGTCGACTTAAGAAATTCCTTAAGTCTACTTAATGAAAGCTTAAGTTGACCTAATGACTATTCCCCATTAGGTTGACTTAAGCCTTAAGTCGACTCCTTAAGTAGACTTAAGGACAGTGTGGACAGGGAGTAACCCTTAAGTTGACTTTATTAAGGCCAGTTAAGTCGACTTAACAAAGTGGACTAAGTCAACTTAAAGTGTTGCCACTTTGGTAAGTCGACTTAATAAGGTCATGACTTAAAGTTGACCTTATTAAGTCGACTTAACAAAGTTGACTGAACTTTTTGTAGTTTAGACATAACCAAGGCTACTAGAATTTAACATGTGAGCAAAGACCCTGAGGCTGTTTGTTGCATTCAATGCATGAGAAGAAATAAGGGACCAAGTTCTCTGTTGATGTAACTCCACTGATTTCAATGTTATGACACCAAAGAGAAATTGGCCCAAGATCAATCAATATATGAAGACACATTAATCAAGGAAAAGGAAGTGACACCAAGCAGAGGTATCTATAAATAACAAAGAATTAGGTTTTGCCAAACAAGGGTCTAAATATGTTGGGGGCAGGGCAATCTGTGCTCCTCAGGGGTAACTCTGGGAGATATTGTACCTCCCGGGGCACAATCCCAAATTCAGATCCTCAGGGCCCAGAAGGCAGTGTACCTGCTATCCCATCCATTCGCATGGTGCAGCCTGCCCCTCCAGGAATGCCCAATCAGCTCTATATGAGATGTGGAGAGGGAGGAAGGGAAAGAGATCCAATTCCTCCCCACCTCTCCATCTTAATTCTCCCTAATTCCTTTTAGCACCCTAAGAGAGGGCTCTTAGGAAGAAGCAGCTCCTGTGCTCCAGAGACTGCTACTATATCTGCTATTACGCTGGATGAAAGCTCCTTCTCACTTGCCTCCATAATAAAGGTAGAGCTGGGTACAATCTGGCCCTCCCTATGGATTTGCAATGCCAGTTATGCCAGGAATCCCCAAACCATAGTATACACAGACACAAATTACATAGATTTGGTCTGCAGTCTTGTTTTCTAATTTTGTGACACCTTGAAGATACTTCCTGGAGTTGCACCAGAGAATTGACAAAATTGAGTTTCTGGCACTGCAGTATCTTCCATGTGAGTTACAGTCACAAGTCTGCCAGCTCTGTTTCCAAGAATTGCTTGTTCAATATGTCTAGCAACCCATACTCCATAATCTATCATTCTGCCAAATCCAATTCCCCACTGCCTACTCACCACGAATGCGTTCCAAAGAAAATAACTTATTGCATTTTGATTTAGCAATTGCAGTACTGCAACATTATGTACTCCAGTATTTTGTCATGCATACATGGTAACACAATATTTTGTCATGAACTCTTGGGATGCATCTACACTTACAAATTAAGTCAATTTAAACTTGCTTAAATCGATTTAATGTAATCTGATTCTACGCTACATTTTCCTTAAGTCGACTTAAGCAGCAGCTTAAGTCGACTTAAGGAAAATTAAAGTTGAATTTATAAAACCTTGTATAAAGTCGACTTTACTGGCGAAGTCGACTTTATTAAGTCACCTTAGCCAGTGTAGATGCAGATTACCCCTAAGTCGACTTTAAGTCGACTTAAAGGGCTCCAGGGCTCCCCCACTGCCCTCCCTGCCAGGGTGGCTGGCACAGGCAAAGCCTGGCACACCCCCATTCCTCCAGGGCAGGACTCAGCCCTGCCCACCCTGCTTCTATGTCCTGCCAGTGTCCTTGTCCTGCTCAGTCCCCATTGTACCCAGGTACAATGGGGCAAATGCTGATCCCCCTGGCCCTTGGCAAGGGGTGCCCCACCACCACCACCGTGGACCAATCTCAGGTCCACCTAACCCCTACAAGTCGACTTAGGCGTCCAGTGTGGACTCTCTAAGTCGATTTGGCAGGGTCTCCTTTAAGTCGACTTCGTTTTTGAGTGTAGACATGCTAAGTCGACTTAAATTAACAAGTGTAGACCTAGCCTTGGGGACAGATCCTTAATCCAAGTTAAGTCTCTCTGGTGCTTTTGTAGGAGCACAAATTTAAAGCTTTCATAGTGGGAAAGCTGAAGCAGCATCTGAGGATTCCCCCTTGTAAGAAATAAATCCCTGAGTAGCTGAAGGAGGTGTTGTGCCAGGGCATGAGGTGTAACCGGAACATCTTGTATTCTGGCATTCCCCACAAGTGGAAAGGTTCCTAAGGATTTTCTGCCAATAGAGCAGCCATGTGATTTAGAGCTATCTTTCCTTCTTTGCCAAGATCCTACACCGAACACAGATAAGCAGATACAGAGATATGGCCCTTGGTCTCTAGAATTACCATGCAGAAGGGGGTTCAAATGATTCCCATGGAAACAGGCCCAGGCTTATCAAGGCCCCAGAAAGGGCCTTCCCTCTTCTCTTCCACTGAGGTTCTCTCGCCTTTTCTGTTTAGTGCCCTGAATGGTGTATTTGGGGCCTTGTTCAGAGCCCTGAATATGTTTTTGGCACCATCCAGAAATGCTACCTGTGTCATTCCCTGGGCTGCTGCAGTTCCAAACCCCAGGCTTTCCTCCACTCCCACATGAGCACTGACACCACCCATTCACTGTGTGTTGACAGATAGGCCAATGAGTGGGGAAGGCCCATGGGTGAAGGAGCAGAGCCGAAGTGGAGCAAAGCCCGGATGAGCCATTGCCTCTGAAAGAAGCTCTGTGCAAACCTTCGTCATCTTTTTTGATCTAAAAAAAAATGGGGAGTGGACAGCAACTCCTCACACTCCCACACACACTTTAAGCCCTAGGGATATAGCTCTGAGTTTCCCAGAGGTATTATAACTTTTCACCTGATTTCTTTTACAGTCTCAAAGAGATAGAGATTTCATCCACTACTGAAATCATTCCAAACCTAGCAATGCATTCATGAAGACCTTGATGGGTGAATTCTTACCTTCAACTTTGATTTCCACTATGAATATGTACAAGTGGTGCAAACTGCAGGTTCATGAAAGAGAAGATCAGAGAAGTGTTAGTGGTCTTCAGAGTTCCCTGGAATATGTTTCTGGTGAATAATGTGTGGACGATTCTGCTACTTACACTTCTGAGTAGCATCCTTAGCTAGTGAGGACATTAATTTGGGTTTGTCAGGTTTGTTGGGGTCCTGGAGTCTTGAGAAAATTGTCCATTAGTTAGTGCAATTTTTATGGATGTGGATGCTGAAAGTAGTCCAATTATTATAAGCATGGAGCAGAATTTTGCTTTGACAAGGCAGATGAAGATACTTGACAACAAGTGATGAGTAATGTTCACTGTTTTTTTTTATAGAAAAATGATCCACTGCTTAATTGGAACAAAACTTTTTGCCATGTATATGCAAAGGAAGGAAAACATTAAAATTGTAGTTTCTTTTTTTTCAAAATTCTTGATGGGGAGTTATGCCAGCAATCTTGATTGATTTAGAGTTTGACTCACCTTCTTGTTCTGTTTTGCTTGTTTGGTTTTTCAGCCAAATTTCCCATCTGCCTGTAAAACTGGGTTCATAAGTCTTTTTCCACATTAGCATGTGGGTATGCCAACATGACTGTTCAAAGGAACATGTGGAGGCAATCGCTTGCTGGTTGGAAATTGCAGGACAATTGAAAAAGTGTTCCACAATTTACAAAGGTATGCAAATCTGCTGTTAGATGCAGTAGGACAGGTGGCATAATAATATACATAATTTCTTGGATATTTTGCTGTATTTAGGTGATCGGTGTTCTGCTCTGAGAGGTTGAAGTGAGAAATTAGACAGTCCTTGGAATGGTAATGGGGGTGTTACTTGAATTGCTTGCAAACTTGTTGTGAGATCCATGCGGAAGCTCTTAAGGTTCCTATCACAAAGGTGATGTACTTACCAAACCAAATTCAAAATGAATTTTTCGGTAGGCTCAGAAGAAAAGTACAGAAGACTATTTTTGATGAGGTTAGGAAAGTGAATTATTTCTCTGTTAAGTTTGATTGCACTCAAGACCTTTCCTGAATGGAACAAATATCTCAGGCGTTAAGGTATGCTGAGGTTTTGAAAGAAAGAGAGCAGGTTTGCAGATTTTATTGATGTTCACATCAGAAGCTATTACAGAGCTGAAAAAAGATGGCTTAGTTATGACTGATTGCAGCAATCTAGGACAACAGAGCAAACACATAAAAGTATTAAGAATCAAATTCAGCAAATAATGTCTTTCCTCCCATGTGCTGTCTCCCATGTGCATGTCTTTCCTCCCATATGCTGCCGGCTCACTGAATCTTGTTGAAAAAGCTGCTGCAATGGTTGTTCCCCAAGTTATCCTACTTTTTTTAATAGTTCCAAGATTGCAAACCCTGCTTTCCTCTTCTACTAGGCATTGGAATGTGTTGAAAAAGCATATTAACATTTCATTTAAAAGCCAAATCATGACAAGATGGTCAGCAAGGGTAAATTCAATCTGTTTCTATGAACTCAGGTTGAGGGTGTTTTATTACACAGTAGATAAGTTCAAGGCTTCACACAGTGTTATGCCAGAACTTGAATCAGAAGCTGATAGCTTGAAAAGAAACATTTCAGAGTTTTTGTTTCTTGTTTTGGCTGGGAAATGATGTACTATCTTATCAAAAATCATTGATGTACTATCTTATCAAAAATCATGGCTATGTCTACACTTGTTAATTTAAGTCGACTTAGCTAAGCCAAAAGTCGACTTAAAACTAGGTTTTTTAAAGTCGACTTAATTTTTCCTTAAGTCAACTTAAGCAGCTGCTTAAGTCGACTTAAGGAAAGTGTAGTGTAGACACAGAGTAAATTAAGTCGACTTAAGCAAGCTTAAGTCGACTTAATTTACAAGTGCAGACATACCCATTGAGAGCAAAGAACTGCAGAATCCAGATCTTGACATATTAAACAGCTCACAGTTTCCTTGGTGGCTTTTTGAGATACTTTATTGGAATTATAGTCTTCTGGTTCATTACATGTAAGGAAGTTGTTGCTTCACAGGGTGAAATGTTGGGATCATCTACACAGTTCAAAGAGAAATTATCTCAAAGGAACAAGTAATGCCCAGTGAACTTGTAAAGTTCAAAAGGTCATCAGTTCCTCAAAAAAGATTTTAATGTGAAGTTTTCAACACTGGTTAGACACAATATTAACACAATTAAATGGTAGAATGTGTAACTATGACTTAATAAGCAGCTACCAGGATGATTTAAACTTAGAGAGTTTTGAGAATGTGATTGAGCACTTTATTAGTTTTTTGAAGCAAAACTTTAAGGATGACTTGGAAACAAAGGCATCCATTGATGTTCTTAGCTATATTCACAAAAGGTCTTTAGATGCAAGTTTCCCTCCACAGAATTTTTTTTTTTTTTTTTTTTTTTTTGTGTGTGCAGTCTTCCTGTAACTATAGCTTCTAATGAAGGGAGATTCAGCAAGCTAAAATTCATCAAGGCTTACTTAAGAACATTCATGGGCCAGGAAAGATTAGGTGATTTGGCAATTATTTCTATCAAGAAATTGGAAGTAAGGCAGATAGACTGAGATAACATAATTAATGACACTGCTTCAGAAGAGCCTAGGAAGGTCCGTTTGTAAAAGTATTTAGTGATGAATGCAGGGAAGGTTTTTTTTATGTCCTGAGTCTTCAAACTGGGCCCAGAACCACCCTTTGTGTGGCACAACACTGAAACCTGCAGTTGGACATTATATATCTAGACCATCTAAAATGTCATAGAAGTGTAGGACTGGATTGCAGAGACGATTGCTTTTTTTGCGACAGTGTTACACTCTTGACACATATTTAGCTTGTTATCCATGATAATCCACAGATTCCTTCTACAGTAATCCTTCCTAGACAGTCATTTCCCATTTTAGAATCTCCTGGGTTTTATGAAGGAGACTCTAATTTTACCCAGATCTCCTGGGTAAACCAGTGTGGTCTCTTGCAATACTTCCTATCTTTCCTACACAGTGTGATAGTTCTTGTGCCCTTAATAATGCCTCTTTGAAAAACTGCCAAATCTCTCGAACTGTTCGTCCCCTTAGACTTGCTTCCCATGAGATCTTACTTCCCAGTTCCCTGAGTTTGCTAAAGTCTGCCTTCTTGAAATCCAATATCTTTATTTTGTTGTTCACCCTCCTTCCACTCCTTAGAATCACACTCTATCTTTTCATGATTACTTGCACTCAAGCTGCCATCCACTCTCAAATTCTCAACAAGTTCCTCCCTATTTGTCAAAATCAAAACTAGAAGAGCATCTCCCCACTAGCTGCTCATTACCAAAGATCATCAGTGTAAATCTTCAGTATAAGAAACGTATTAATAGGCATTTCCAAGAGCAAAAGGCAATGCAGACCTGGGAATAGCCACGCAGACATATTTTTTCATTAGAAAGTCTGGGTCAGTGTAGGCATTTGGAAGTTTAACACAGAATTTGCAGACAGTTTCTGAATTTACAGCTCATTGGTTGCACCCATAAAGGAAGGTATACAACTACTTTAAGTTCACAGTGGGATTTTCATTATGCAAAACAGGTGTTAAAAAGTTAACTGATGGAAAAAACGGGCCTAGAAAGTAAAGTAGAAAGCTACAGTAAAAACTAAATGAATCACAGTTTAATCATTATGTGATATCATTGGCTATGTCTGCACTTACAAAGTTAAGTCAACTCTGTTAAGCCAACTTAACAAGGTCGACTTTAAGTCCACTTTGTTAAGTCGATTTACAGCAGAGATAGCCGTTATATTGCCTTTAAGTCGACTTAATAAAGTCAATTTAGAGTTAATCCCCATCTACACTGGCCTTAAGTCTACTTAAGGAGTCAATTTAAGGCTTAAGTAGACCTAAACGGAGGTGTTATTAAGTTGATTAAGCTTTCCTTAAGTTGACTTAAGGAAATGCTTAAGTTGACTTAAGAAAAGCCCAGTGTGGACGTGGCTTTGCTTAGGTCGATTTAAGTGTCCTTAAGTCGATCTAACTTGCCAGTGTAGACGCACCCATAGTGTATTACTGTGGTAGGTAGTTCCTTTTTAGTATTGTTTGAAGTTAGTCACAGAATTCACTGTGACAGATTATCAGTTGAATCACTGGAAAGGCTTTGACTAGAAACCCCGGAGTCCTAACTCCAAGTCCTTTTTAGATACCATTAGACTACATTAGTTAATCCTTATGCAAATTTCTCTCACTGTACGAAAAGGATTCTCTACTTCTTTATATATTCTAGCTGTGCAAATACTTGGTAATAATAATAACTTCAGAATTATCTCCATAAGACATAGCTGGGTGGAATTCTAAGAACACTCTAATATTTGTGATTATGATTGATTCAAATCAATCAATTGATTCTAATCTGGACCAGAACATGGATTACTTAGGGTTAGTAAGGCTAGTTCCCTACTGTGTCATTTTAATTGTTTGTCTTGAATTCACTTTCTTTTACATATTCAGAATCATAATTCATGTGTAATTAGGTTTCCAAGCTGGTTAAACAAGAATTCTTTTAAAAACAAAATTGTACTTGATTAAACTAGAGACATGATTAATCAGCCATAAGTGTCTTAATTTCAAGATGCAGCAGGACCTGGCCATAACTGTTATATGATTCTTCTTAAATTGGGATTGCAATTTTGTGTTGAAGCTATCTGAAAGCATTTGAGAAGCTTTGTAAATTATTAACCAATGAAGGAGCTGCCAAAGAATGTACAGGCCAGCTTGGCCACAGAGACAAATCCTAGATGGCTTTAACTTGTTAACTGAGTCCCTGAAGTTATATATTTTTAATGGTAGTGCAAAGTTCTTTTGTGTAAGGGGTCAGGAAAGTACAGCATATGAACATCTTATTTACAATTAACATATGTTTGCGTAACCAAAGATGTTTTGCTTGCTGGACAAAAAAATAGATTTTTTTGGCGGATGTAGCAATTTTTTTTTCATAGTAGAGCATATCTGCACATGACAATGGTATGGAAAGGAAGAATATATCTGTACAAATTTCTTACCCCAATTTAAACAAGTGTATAATAGATATTCTTTTATTGCTGAGTGCTGAACCCATATTGCAAAATTCAGATTTGGATTTAATACTTTCCCAAGTTTGGGGTGTTCAGATCTGTGTTTTTGGTTTTACTCAGTATAGAGTTAGAGAGAAGCTGTTATATTTGGATCAAAATTCATACTCTGAATCTATCAATGTTTGTTCGAAGGGAGCAGAGCTAATTCAGGGTTCCAGTTCAGACTCTACTACAAACCTTTTGGCCATCCTGTCACCCGTTCTTGTTCCACTCCTCACTCTTGCTCAGAGCAAATTACAATGCTTCATAACAAGAGAGATATAGATGGGAACACAGTATTTGACAGATAGTTTACTTGATTGATTGCACAGTATTTTTCAAATACATTTTTGACAATGATTATTTCAATATTGGCCCATCACTGGTGATACATTTAGAAAAGTTAACAAATAATAACAAGATCTTGATAAAAATTTTTGCTGTGGACAGATGATGTACCTGGAAAATGACATTACAATCCATAGCTTAGCTACTCTTTCTTGTAATGTGTCATACAATTATATACTTGTATCAGAGTTAGAGTAACTTGAGTTAGCACATGGTTCAGATCAACCCCGGAGGCAAAGTATAATTATTATACTATATTATACTTATTATAGTGTAATAAGTCTAAGAAAGTGAAAATAGTTTTGAATATTTTTGATGATTGATTATATTTGTCTGTCCTTCTTAAAATTACTGCCACAAATGTGAAGGAGACAGGCATGTTTTTACATTCTCAGATCCTTCATGTAAGAATTTTTATGAGGCATATCATGTCTGTTATTTTATTTTATTTTATTGAATGGGAGGAAGAAGAAACCGAAACCAACAAAACTCTTGTCTCCGGCAAAAGTACAACAAAAGTTTTGAAGAGTTCAGTTACCGTAATGTGGTTATGCAGAAATGTGCATGCACAATACTGGTGTATATTAGACTTAGATGACTCAGAGATACATTGTTTAGTTTAGTTTAGTACATGGATATCAGGCTGTGATATCGCTCTTCAAGAGAATAAGCACAATGGATTTATTTGAATGATGTTCCCTTCCCAAAACAAGAAGATAATCTGAGTATCAGATGCAAAAGAATTGCCCTTAGACAGAATAACATTTACTGCACCTAACTGTAAGGGCGGAATCTTTTTCACTAACTGAAGCCTTTTACCACCTACCTACTTCAAACAGAAGAAAAGATAAATCGACATCTGAAGCTGGTGTATGAAATTCTGTCTATATATAGGTCTGATTGTTTAAGAGTAAAGGTCAGATTTGAACTTCCTTCTTACTTTGCTCCTAAAGCTAAAAATACAATATGTATCCCAAGAGAGGAAGAAAGATCTTCAGACTTGATACTCATTTACCCTTTAAAAACTTCTGATACTTTCTTCAAGTAATTATGAAGTTTATATTTAATCTTCTGAGCATAGAGAACTAAATATACATTATTTACTTTGAAGAGCAAGTAACTAGAAAATAATGAGATTTTAATACTCAACAAAGAGTGGACAGTAGATGAACAGGTAAGCACAAATATGAAGTAATGGAAGCCAAATTCTGGGTAGACTTACTCTAAGGGGGTCTGCATCGCATTTTAGTTATTTTAGAATTTGGCCTTATATCTGGAACAATATATAGACAATGATATAGCTCTTTCCAAATCACCAGCAAATGGGATTGCTCTCTTCAAATCCAAAAAGTCATTAGTAAGTTAAAAAGCAATTGATTATCTCTGTGTCCAGTAGCAGGTACTGCCTGCAAATGTTTTTTTATCTATAGTGCAAAAGTCAACATGAATGAAAATATTGGATCATTTAAATTTATACAAACTTTGATTGAGATTTCTCCATAATTTAATCTGCATTAGTCAATGAGGGCTGCACATGAAAGCCAGGTCTAGAGTTTTTCACCTTTTCAGAGTTATTATTGTTTTTATAAAGCATCCTGATATCTGCAAGCCTATATGATATCTCAGTCAGATATTTATGATATAAAAAGAGTTTTTTTAAAAACTGACAAGCTGGAACCAATAATAATATAAAAAGAAGATATTATTTTGAAGAAAACCACACCCACATTATACTAATTTTCCACATTATGCACTTTTTAAGATATCTATGTTACAGGCATGACAAATCAGACATCCTAGGGCTAGAAATGTTAGGGGTAGAGTGAGAATTCACTCTAAGTCCATCATAAAGGACAGTGCAAAATTTTCACTCTTGCTTCAGGGGAAAATTAAACTATTAT
The DNA here is from genome assembly GCA_007922175.1 of Pelusios castaneus. NCBI lineage: Eukaryota > Metazoa > Chordata > Testudines > Pelomedusidae > Pelusios > Pelusios castaneus. The sequence continues at coordinate 6,204,412 of ML685793.1, read as the reverse complement.
TGGTTGATATCCGTGGATAAGATCTGTGCTCGCTCAGTCATGTGAGCTAGCATTTTGTAGTGGGATAGAATCAAAGATCTGCCCACTCCCTGGTCCTGCCCACAGGAGTGAAAGGAATACACATGCAAAGGCTGGGCTACCCAACACATTCTTAGCTCACAAGGAAGGTATCCCTTTAGAGAAGCAAAGGGGTGTCTGCCTTCACTACCCTATGTAGGCATGGAAGGTAATCCATGATCTTGACTTTCTTGAAATTAATTTCTCACTGGCTAAGAACAGGGTGAGCATGGAACATTTTAAAGTCAAATGTTGCCCTGAAGTCTAATAATGTGAGCAGTACAGCAATGATATTGTATAATGCTTTAGATGTGTTTAATCAGCATTGACACATTGACTGAGAGGCAGATGGAAATAGCCATTGACCTGCTATTAATACCAGAGTTAGAGATAAAAATAATCCCTTCATTTTATATAAAGAACATGAAATGTTGAGAGATGGGAAAGTTGACTGCAAAATGGATTATAGGAGGGAAATCATTTCCAGTTTTGTTTAAAATTCAAGATAGTAGTTAGATTCCAACAGGGTCATCACTAGCCTCAGAAGTATCTTACATAGACTACAGAAAACTGCTCTTTCTGTCTAATAGATGATTTCAAGGCTAACAATTGCATTTCTGAGCATTCCACTATGCTTAGCTTGGTAGGGTAACTATAGACTTAGTGTACAATGTTTCCTCTGTCTCCTTTTGATCTTTCTGTCATCCTACTTCATTTACTAAAGTCTTACCAATTTCATTACCCAATGCGATAAGATCTGTGAATTTATTGTTAAATTATTTTCCAGACATTTTGTAATTAGCATTGCAAGATGACTCATTATAATTGCACTCCTGACAACACAGATTCCTATTATTCATAACGTCTTGCTATATAATGCATATACTGCAATGCATTTCAACCAATCTGTAACTCATCACAGTCAATCTCTTGGGAAAAATGTTTCTGCTTTTAAATCTACAGTAACTGTTGTATTTTGACCTCTGTTCAGAGAAGTTGTATCACAGTAAATAGGTCTATATACACCTTGCAGGATTCACTGTGCATGAATGTTAAACCAACTTGCCCCCGGTAGGTTTTTGTTCTCTGGGATCAGATGTGAATCAAATAACCTCAAAGCTCCATTGAAATGACATCAGACTTTCCCCTTTTAGTGGATTTTGACTGATCCCACCATAGCCCAAAAGCCATCCTAATTTCATATGATTCCAGTCAAACCTTTCACACACCTCAAAATATTATCCTTCTCAAAAATAGTAAAAATCCAAATCTTGCAAACAGAAATGAGAATCACGTTGTGTGCACAAACGCAGCAGTGGAAAAATATCAAAAACCCTCACTGAGTGCTGATATTATCAGCATTGCTGGACCTTGCCATAGAAACACTGTTATTTTCGCAAAATCAGGACCACTGTACAACGTAATTTTTTATCTATGATTGTCTAATACAGCAGTAAACTAGGTAAGAAACAGTGATCTGCATAGTATTTCTTAACAACAAAAACATACTCGACGATGATAAAAGCTATAATAGTTCCCCTTACCAAAAGTCCATAGACAGCAGGAGAAACATAACACAGCTTGCTGTATTGCTTAATGGATATTGTCACCACTTTTAAAAACAAATATATGTTAAGTATTTTTAAATACTGTTTTATATAATAATGTACACAAACTTGTTATTTACAATCTCTCACCTCTCAAGTATTATATACACACATTAGAGTTATTTTACATTAACCACCAGGCAAAGCAAATTCTACAAGCTCCTTAGCCTCCAAATATGTGTTCATTAAGAGAAGCAGCAGCCTGAGGAATTCAGCACTTAGTTTTCTAGTCCAAATAAAACACAGCAGAGCAAAATACTTTTATGCTCATTTCACGCTAAAGCACAACAGTCTATCTCACAGCCTCAGTTGCCTCTATAGGGTTTACAAAAATCTCCTTCAGGAGCTTTGCACAGCTGCTAACAGGATTTAGCGAAGCCACCAGCAAGTCAAAAATCTTTATCTTCATACATTGGACAATTGTACTCTGAAAGGGCAATATTTTGTCACTGTGACTCAGGCTAGGTTATATATTATTCCACAATCAATGCTATAGCATTGAATGCAGCTGCTTGTGGAATAAAGTATTACTTAAGGTGAGTAAGGATGACACAATCTTGCCCAAAGGTTGGTTCTTTATTTTAGTCCTTTCAACAACAAAACTATTTATTTTCCTTAGAATTAAATACAGCTAGCTGCCATGCTGGTGCATTACACCTTCTTCTTCCCCGCTCCCCACCCCTCGCTTTTTAAAAAGTGCTATAGGTCTGAAAATGAAAACCAAACTGTGTGACTTTTTCCCAAGGCAGTAGTAACCAGTTCATGGAGGATGTACATTAACACTTGTTCACAACAAGGTTCTAATATTCTAAAGAGCTTCAATGTGTAGAAGAACTCCCAATGAGGGTTTATGGTAGGGCTATTTCTAATTAACACAAATATTTACCTGTTTCAGCTCAAACTCGTTAGCGGTCTTCTAATTAACTAAATTGTAGTTCACAAAGGCAAAAACTGATTACATTGCATTTAAAAGCTATTAAAATGGTGCTTTTCAGCTCCACAATGCTGCTATGCCACCCGGGACAAATGCCTGAACAACCTTGATTTGTTCCAACTTGGATTGTTAACGCACTTCAGTATCAAAATATGACTAGAAAATCCTCTTCCAGAACCTGTTTGATTGATTGATTGATTGAGAATCATGGTAATCCTTGAATTCAGCCTGCTAGTTGAATCATCCATTTATTTCCCCAGACCACCGACAAACCACAGCCGGGTACTTATGGGGGATGCATCGTGAATGCCAATCCATTGTACCCTATGCGTAAATCATAATGCATAATTCTAGAAGGTGTATTTTTTCAGGCACACTTAAATCTACTTGTCTGCCACAGTTACTGGTCCTCAGCAATATTTTTCTATCTAGTGTTCACAAAGAAGAAAGCATAGCAAAGCAAATCAATCCAAAAGAAAAAGAAAATTATATCTTTACATCTTGTTTAAGGTCTGATTGCAACCCCACTAATTAGGGTAAATGCTAGTTTAAATCAAAAATAAAATCTTGATATTCTTAGAATTAATACATGACAGTCTTTCACCTGGGCTAGTGATTTCTCCTGCTCTCTCTCACTTTCTGTAGCAGTCTCAGTTTCACTACTGATTTTCTCTACACATAGGTTCTGACAAAAACCTTTCACTGTTGCTCAAGAACCAGTGCAGCTCTACCAATGACAGTGTTAGTGCAGAAAGGCCACCTGACGTGTTAGATCAGGGGTGTCAAACGTGCGGCCTGTGGGCTAGCCCACAAACCTCTTCCATCTGGCCCATGACTACACTTGGTGGGACCACACTCTCTCCCTAACAGAGAGAGAGAGAAAGAAAAAGAGAGTGGTCTAGCATAACCAGCGCTCCACGATACCATGAGGGTCTTGGGTCTCACGACATTGCTGAGTGCTGTAAATGCAAGATAGGCTCCATGAGACCACACTCTCTCCCTTAACAGAGAGAGAGAGAGCGAGTGGTCTCACGGAGTGCAGTCTCGCATATGTAGTGCTCCGCAATGCCATGAAGGTGTCCTAGTATTTTCATTTATGGTATGTACGGCCCACTTGAAGTACATTTAAGTCCAATGTAGCCTGCCATAGCAAATGTTTAACATCTCTGTGTTATATAGACTTGATCTGAATTTGGTTAGATAAAACACCGAAGTCAAAAAGCCAGCAGCTGCTCTACAACAGTACATTCCCACTGATGGAGCTACCTCTGAGGCTAGAAAAAATCCTGTGTAGATATAGCTTTGTATCAGTAAAGTTTTCTAGAAGGCTGTTGGGCATTTTAGAGATTTAGGCAGAACCATCCTACCATGCCACCCATGAACTCATATATTGCATCTTCATATGGACAATGATACATTTTCAACCTCAATAATTTTGAGTGAGCCTATCACTGTCTTTTCTCTGGCACATCAGGCATTGTATTCCTCACATAACGAAGCCCACCATTTCTAGATAAGCAAATATATCTATATTGCATGTAGATGTTTAGATTTGGGGTTTGGTTCAGCCCATTGTAAAGACCGTCCCTGGTTCAAAAATTCAGAGTCAGATGCTGGTCTCAGATGGCTTCAAATTCTGGTCTCTGGCTTCAAATGCCCCAGTGGTGATGGAGTGGCTGGGCCAACTCCATGTCCTACTTCTGGCCTATCTCTAGTATGTTTATTGGACTAGATGTACCCAGGTGAGTGGGGCACTATTCTGAGCCTGAGGGATTGCTGTGGCCCAGGAGATTTCACCCTAGGTGAAGAAAGGCGATGGGGCTTGTACCTCAATTTCTAGTGGGGAGAAGAAGAACTGCAATGGATGCTGCCAGGGGCAATCACTGAATTAACACAACCCCCGCAGTCATGGCCATACTTCCTCCCTGGCCTGTCCCTACTGAGGGTGTACTGGTCACCTGCAAACCACCTGATAGAAGGGTGTAGGGGAATGCAGGTCTCTAGGCATAGCTTTCTGCTTCTGTGACCCTACACCCTTTTTTGATTGAAACTCACTGAAGCCAAGTTGTTTGACTGTAGTGCTTTTAATCAGTATTAGAACATGAGGCAATGTCAAACCCAACCAGCACTGGTATTTTGATATGATGAATGTAGATATTTGTAAGTGAAATGGATTAGTGTAGAAAGCCTCCACTGGCACATTAACATCCAGAACCGTAAAATAGTTTGTTTTATTATTGCATGAAACAGGCAAAGAAAATCTGTCCAATTAGAATGTGTTCCTAAAAATGAGAATTTACTATCTGCTGGACATAAAATAGAATTTTAGGTAGAAAGAATTAGTGATGTTCTCACTGGATCTCATGTTATCTCCTAACTGAACTTAAAAAGAATAAGAGCAAAAGTTGTCGTAGTATTAACTAGAACTAAAAAACTTATGCTATCCTACCACCAGTGCTTGTATACATTCAGCTCAAAACAATCTGCTATTCATTTGTGGATGTTACTGCATGTGATTTTGACACACTGTCAGAGTTATATTTGGCAGAATATTAACTGTTTAAACTCTTTAAACAGGTTAAGTTGTATACTGAATGAAAAAACATAATAATCAGTAATAGCTTATGTAGTGTCTTCAGTCCAGAGATCCCGAAGCACTCAACAAACCTACAGATTGTTTATAAGATATAAGAAAAAACTTCCAAAAGGTAGCACTCAACAAACCTACAGATTGTTTATAAGATATAAGAAAAAACTTCTAAAAGGTAGCGATGTTAGTGTAGTTCAGCAAAACAAACAAGGAGTCCAATGGCACTTTTAAAGACTAACAAATCTATTTGTCATATATGCTTTCCTGGGAGAAAATCCCATTTCATCAGACTCTTTTAAGATGGGGAACTTGAAGAATAGGAGCAAAATAAATGCAGGGAAGTGTAAGTCATAGGATGAGGTCAGACTGTTTCAGCAAATCAAAGTAGTTGTTCAGATTCAAACACTGGGGAACTGTAGCTAGAGGAAGGTGAGGTCAAATCACCTTTTGTAATGAGAAAAAAATCTGTAGTCCCTATTTAATCCTAAATCAACAGTGGCAAATCTGCATATGAGTTCCAATTCTGCAGTTTCTCTTTGAAGCTTTGATTTTTTATCTATTTGTTTGAGCACAACTATTAACAAATCATCAATGGAGTTAGTAGGGAGGTTAAAGTGTTCCCCTATTGGGTTTTGAATATTGTGATTTCTAATGTCAGATTTATGTCCATTTATTCTTTTGCACAGAGACTGTCCTGTTTGTCCAATATATCAGGCAGGGTTGGGGAAGGGGACATTTCTAGCACATGAGGGGATAAATCACATTGGTGGATGAGCAGGTGAATGAGCCCTTGATGGAGTAGCTGGCTTGATTAGGTCCTGTGATGGTATCTTTTGTGCAGATATGTGGGTAAAGTTGGCAACATGATTTGTTGTAGGGATAGGTGCCTGCTTTAATGTTTCTGGTATTTGGTCTGTAGTTGTTGGTGTAAGTGAGGAGAGGTCTGTCTCCCAAGTCTTGAGAGAGTGAGGGATCATCTTTTAGAAAAGACTGAAGATCCTTGATTTTTTGGGGTTGTAGGTGATGACCAGTGGCATTCTGTTGTTTTCTTTCTTGGGCTTCTCCTGTAGTTGTTGACTTCTAGATACCCATCTGGCTCTGTCAATCTGTTTCTTCACTTCTGCAGGTGGGTATTGTAGTTTTAAGAATGCTTGATAGAGATCCTGCAGTTCTGTCTCTGTCCAAAGGACAGAGCAAATGCGGTTATATCTTAGGGTTTGGCTGTAGACAATGGATCATGAAACTTGTAGTCTTCACTCAATTATCATTCTATGCTCAGGCCCCAATTCTATTTTGCTCTTCTGCACAGTGTCACTTTTATTTTTCCCAGAATGACAAATAATTGGTTCTTGGATACAAATGTGAGTAGTGATACAAGTGTGAACTGGGTGATTTCATGGAACATAAATATGAGACGATAGATTCTAGACTCACAATTAATTCTAACGTAGGTTCTAGTCATATGTATTGTAAATGCTTTAAACATTGGTCATATATTTTAACTCTACAAAAGATCTACAGAAGAAGCATTGATGTATTTTAAAAGCTTTTGCCACGATTAGGTACCATTACAAATGGGCACTTTTGAATAAACAAGTAGTGCAGTTTGGTTTGTGGTTATCTAATTTCCTGCCATGCTCCTTCATTTGGTGAGAGATAAACAACATTTTATTCTATGAAATTTTTCTCTCTAGATTCAGGGTTTAGAAGATAGCTTGATGCCACTTCTAACTCCCATGATACATGCTGAAAGTTCATTTGCTCAGCTTATCTGCCAGAGCACTTCTTTGTTGTATAATTCCTTGCTCATAGAGGAGGAAGTTAAGGAGAAAGTACAGACTTCCTATGCCACCACTGTTACTTTTTATAGCATGACCAGTTTTCTCACATTGGTGGAAAGCACAGATGCTATGTGTTCCTCAGGAAATGTTCTCTCCTCTATAAGTGACTTCATTGTACCTTGGCTGTGTAAGAACATCTTCTTGTGTGTCCGTAGAGTGTAAAAACCACAAAGTAAAACTGAGCATTTGTGACAGAAAAGGGAAACAAAAGAAGGTATTTTAATGAAAGACTATCTATTAAATAGTACTGTGTGAAATGAAAATCCCTGCTCAGTTCACAGAAAGAACATAGATAATTAATTCTGTGCTGTTATTCAAATGGTGTGTGTTTTATAGACAAAGTTACAAAAAAGTCTACTTAGACGAAGCTAAAAAAAATTCCATCCATCTCAGAGGTATAAGGGTATATATAATTTGAATTTTTACTAGAATGGTTTAAATTTGTCCTTCCCTGCCTTAGTTATCATGCCAGCATTCACATAATATATGTAGTTAGCTTGAGACTTTAAATGACTCTTTGTGGACATTTCTTTTTACACACGTGCACATGCACACCCTCCATGAAAATTAGAGCTCCATTTGTACCATGAAACATTTACTATTCCATCAAATGGTGGAATATGCTAGGCTGCATATTGAGCTTAGTAATGAAGTCTTAACACCAGCATCTTTTTATAACCTTATATCTGAAATTAATCCCAGTCTGGTCCATTCCAGACTCAGCTCACTATTATGTGTCAGAAGTACTATCGTTGACTTCTATTAGAGAGACAAGGTGTGTGATGTAATATCTTTTATTGCATCAACTTCTGTTGGTGAAAGAGACAGGCTTTTGAGGTTACAGAGAATTCTTCAGGTTTGGGAAATGAACTCAGGGCTTTGTGTATAGCTTGTCTCTCTCACCAACAGAAGTTGATCCAATAAAAGATATTACATCACACACCTTCTCTTTCTAATATCCTGGTCCTGACATAGCTACAAGAAGTCTGCATACAGCAATCATATCCAGATAACAAATTTTGCCATCTGAAATAAAAATCACAACATGAAGAAAAAAGAAAGAAAACTTAATAGCGACATCCACTTCCTCAGCAAAAGCAACAATCAAATCTTCTTCCCCAGAGGCCTCATCATCTGTAACCCTCTGACTACATACAACTCCAAAATGCTGAACAGCTCTGCAGCATGACTTTAGAAAAACTGTAGAACCACTTACTGCACCTCATGTCCTCTGGAAAGGAACCATCTCAAACACTATGAGTCATTTCCCAGGCCTCAGGAAGAGCTCTGTGTAAGCATTAAATTTCTCTCTCACCAACAGAAGCTGGTCCAGTAACTGATATTACCTCATGCACTATGTCTCTCTAATGTTTTGGACTGATACAACTATAACAACACTACATTGACTTCTATGGCATTAGTCCAGCATTAAAGCAATATAACATTACCAATTAAAAAATATACAACTGAATTTGCAGTTTCTCTCGTATATTATTGTCTGAGACATTACAATATATTGCAGACACGACACCTATAAATAATTGTATGTATTCCAGTTTTATGAGTGCTTTACTATAAAAACTTCTGTAATGTATTTTTTAATAATTTTAAAAAATCTCTTAAGCAGACTATCACACTGAATAATAATTTATTGGGAAAAGCAATTTCTAGTCATCATTTATTAATTATTATTAAAGTATTTCTAAATGCTCCCTTCATTTAAAGTGTAACCAGGATTACAAACTTTGTCCTGACAATCTCTGACAATCTGATAATTTTAGTTTTGAAAACCTTAAAAGTTCAGACTTTATAATTTATGTATTTTTAATATTAATCATCTGTTCATGCCGTATACCTTCCCTAACTTCAGGATTTTATGAATCCTTCTCTACTGAATATACCATAATTAAGACAGAAAAATAAAACTAAAATGACTCTTTTTTTGTTTAAAGTGTAGCCTACACTCTGGTGTTTAACATAGACATACAAATGCTTTGTATCCCAACAGATATGTTCACATATTGCTAAACCAACGGTACAGCACAATGTAAAAGAAAAGGAACAATGAGAAAGGACATCATTATTGTTGTTACTATTCAAGAATTACATAAGTGTAGTACCCAGAAGAGCAGGCCCCCTATGAAGCAAATGCTGTGCAAACACATATGAAGATGCAGTTCCTTAACTTTAGTTTAATGTAAATTAATGGGGAAAAAATGCCAGTCATTCCCAAATGAAAGGCCTAATTTTATTTTTTTATTTTTTTTTTAGTTAGCCTTCAACTTTGACTTCCACCCAGTCCCAGCTTTCTGCCTGAGTTTGATCTCTTAAAACTTAGATACCAACACGCACAGGAACCAATAGATAAGATATGCAAGAAGCCACAAGTATGTCTGCATAGTGAGTTAATGGCTTGTACATTTCAGAATACTATAAGGTTCTGATTCAGGAAAGCATCCTAATTTAAGACAGCTGTTAAACTACAGGATTTATTAAATACTCAGAATTAAGCATGTGCTTAAGAACTTTCCTGAATTGAGGCCTAGGGTGTCTTCCATTCTGTGAAGAATGACTCTGTTAAGTTATAACGCCATATAACAAAGTGACATTGTCATATGAAGAGTGCAATGCATGTTATTTCTAAGGTCACCGAGTGACAGAACATATTAAAACATAGGAGTTCAGTCTGAAGGCAATGCGTGGGAATTATTAACACAGCAAAGATCCCAGCCAATCATATCAACAATCCTCACTCCTCTGGCTTCAGAGCAGAGTGAGAAGACGTACAGAGAGAACACTGGCATAAAGGATAAGGAGGGCATCGCATCTGTGACAAAGGTTAAATAGTTGCTCTTCTCCCACTGCGTGATTGGCAGTTTTTGTAAATGGCTAATTGCTCTGTGCCCATTAAACTGCACGGCTTTTCTACAGCAGGAAAGTGCATTATATTTATGCCAATTTAGAGATGTTTACATAAGGGATCCCATGATTCCCAGAAAAGTATTTATTATTTATTTAGCAATTGTTTAAAGTGCTAATGTTTGTATTAAAATACTTCCATGCAAAATAAAACGTGTAGGTAGTATCCTAGTCCTATTAAAGTCAATGGCAAAATGCTCATTGATTTCAGTGGGGCCAAGACTTCACCTACAAAACAGAAAAGCTGCCTATAGTGGGTAGCATATATACTGCTGCTATCATTGCAAGAAAATAAATGTGGCATTTATATAAAAATTACTTCCAGAGAACTTTGAAGCAACCCACCATCAGGTGTTATGGCTCCCTCATGGGCAATGACAGAGCCAGTCAGCTGAGCAAGTTCTTCTGGTAGTCCTTGGAGAGTTCAGCTGCTGTGGGAAACAAGAACAAAGCCATCCTAGTTTCTGGAAGTCAAATTCTATCCTCACATATGTGTGAAAATCACCCCTGTACACATGCTCCAAGGGCTTAAATGGTGCAAAGGCCTTGTGTTAGTGCTCTGCACAGAACTAAATTTCACTCATGTGTGCATGAAATTCCCTCTGAAGTCATGAGAATAATGCACACATCTCTTACCATTTCCCTGAAGAGTGAAAACAATAGGGAAAATAATGGCACCAAGCCCAAAATCTCTAAGTGATTATTCTATAGCAGAGACTATCAGAACGGGACAAATACTGAGGCATGTAACAAGGGTAAAGCCGGTCACTATACATGAGAATTATTATTTTAACATGAAATATAATAGGGATTGTGTACTATCGAGTGCCTAAATAATGAAATTACAATTCACACTCCAACAGCTCAAAGGAAGTCATTACTACCCATTAGATAAAGACCATCCATTTTTAACCCATTTCTACATCTTTATTAAGAGATCATAAGAAGGGCACTGCAATGCTCTATTGTGTTAATTCTCAGATGTTTGTATGATGGAGTTTTTGTTGTTTTTTTTTAAAAAAAAAAAACTATGAAAGAGGAAAAGTAAGGCACAAAATGCTTCATTAAAATGACATTAACTTGCCACAATGAAATATTGCAAAGCATAGAAATTAAGATTCAGGGCATGGTGTTGTGTTAGCAGGAGTTATGGCTGGGTTAGAAGAATGAATTCTAAGCATTTGCTCTGAGATGGATTTTATTTGTATGTTTTAGACAGAGCTTTAATTTTCTTTAATCCATACTTTGTCTCAATGGAGGAAAGACTTCATCTGTGCCCTAGGTTTTCATCCCCCTTTTGGGTTTGATTGACTATCCTAGCCCATCTTTTCACTCAGGTAGAGGGGAAAATCATACATTTTCTGGCTTGGGTAGACAAACGTTCTGTTCCCATTCTTTAATGCCTTCTCCTCCTGCTGAGTATGGCCATACAAATACCATGGGAGCATGTGTCAGTTCATTTTAATGGGGTTTATCAGGGCTGGCCTTCCTGGTTTGCCGTGGTAGCAAATGACAGTTTGGGGATGAAAAGGAATTTTCCTCATTGCAGATTGGTACAATTTGTGGTACAGTTTACCTTGGGCATCCAGGAAACATGGACTGAGCCATCAGGCCAAAAAGTAGCATGTGCTGGTAATTTAAATCCATCAAGCTAGGTGTTATTATTTAGACCTGTCCAACAGGAGTTCATTGTGGTAATGGCACATTATCATGATCAGAGCTCACAAGAGCCCTGAACACAGAAAAATGAATCAATGAGGCCATTTAATTTGGAAGTGTTGAGAGAAGGGGATTGTGGCATCCCAGTTCCCTGATGGAAAAGGGGTAACTTTTAAAATCCCACCCTGGAGCAAATGCCAATGTTATTAGTATTGATTTGTGTTCTGTTTCACTCTGGGCTTGGTGAACAATGCAAGCAGTTTGATAGGTAGGAAGGTAAGTTTTACTGTCAGGAAGAGCCAAGAGAATAGTTTTGGTTATATGTAATATTATGGGTTTATAGAATAAGTTAATAAAAGTTGCAGTCATTCATTTAAACATTAGAAGGGTGTCTGTGTCTGGAGCCTTCATTTCCAAACTCAGAAGGGCATGACAGTGTCATTTTTGTAACTTCCTATAATATTATAGTCTGCAGGGACAAGATTGAAGTCAGGCATTTTGTGTTTTGATATGTGATAGCTTATTTTATACTGTGAATCGTTATTCGATGCTTCATATAGTTTTATTATGTAACATACTTGTCAGAATATATTTTAACACGTATTTGATTTCTCCTTCAGTGACAAATGTGTAAGAGACAGAAATACTTTAGTGGTATCCAAAAATATATAAAGTACGGTCCTGATCCTGTATCTACAAAGTAACTAGAGTTTTGCCATTAATATCAAATTTAGCTGGATTGAGCCTGGAAGATCTGATTGTCTTTTCACATATACATACTTTACACAGATGCAATGCTTTTACATCAGTGCTGTTACAGCCAATTTATACTAATGTAACAGAGGGTAAAATCAGCTCCTTAGAGTTTAACAACATAACAGAATTCACAGCAATATGACGTATGTTGATTTGCTGTTAATACAGTCTAAACAACCCTCTGTTCTTTGTTCTCTGAACATTACATGCACCACCTTGTGTCTGATTCTGCATTCCTCACTCAGGAAAACACACTCACTGAGTCATTTCCTTGAATAAGGAGTGTGCAGATGGAGTTCTACGGGCAAATCTAGGTTGCAACATGGTTCTTGTTGCAGTCAGTGGGAGTTTAACCGTTGACTTCACAGAAACTGTGTAGGGGCTCTGTTTGACCTACTTAATATACCTTAAAGACACCACACTTCCAAAAAAGTGTTGAGCAGACATAATTTGAAAATGAAGCTTGTTTAAAGACTCTGAAGTAGAGTTGGCAGGAAAATATTTTTCGATGGAAATTTTTGTTGAAAAAAGAAAAAAAAAATTAAAAATCCATAATAATTTTTTACTTTTAATCAAAACCCCCCACATTTATTTTTTTAAACAGATAATAATAATAATTTAATAATGTCAGGAAAGTTTAAATGAAACATTTTGTGTCTGGTTGGGTTGACCCAAATAAAAATATTTTAGTTTGTAACTGAATCAAAACATTATGCTTTGGGGCAATTGCCCCAAGCTCATCCCTTTTGTTGACCTGTCATAGTGCATTATATGTTTCATGATGGGGGTTGTAATCCGTCCTAGGATTACTATGCAAACCACAGTGAGTGGGAACATGAGGCACTTGAACTACAACTCCCATGCAACACTGGGGGATGTAATCCATCCTGGGATTACTATGTAATCCATAGTGAATGGGAACATGAGGCACTTGAACTACAACTCCCATGCAA